>NW_019379680.1:172846-396110 GCF_000648655.2 Copidosoma floridanum
GTACTGTTAAGTATATTAAAATGGTCGTTTTTTTTTTTTTTTTTTTTTTTTTTTCATTTCCAAACGAGAGTAGGACAAAAATAAAGTTCACGGAGCAAATTGAAAGGAGGGAGGTGCGCTTTGTTGATTGACTCATCGTTTTGCGTTGGGAAACTTCAAGTTTTATTGGAATCAATTCAACGAATCCTCAAATAGAAATTATTTTCTTTATTAAAATTAACATATTTCTCCTTCCTTTGGTTCAAAGGAACTAATTATATCCACTGGTATTTAATTTCAAATTTCTATAGCGTCAAACGAGTAGAAAACAAAACTGAAACAAAAGATAAAAAAAAAAGTTCTCGAAGGAGCCGATGAATCCTTAATTTAATTTCTAATTAAAACGTAGTAGGTACGCGACTAATGGCGTGTGCTTTTCAATTTAAAAAGACGTGTACTACACCGCGCTTTGATCTCAAATTTATATTTCACTGAACGAATCACTCGCATGAAAAAATCCGACCGTCAAGGGCAAAACAAAATCGATTAAAAAACAATTTAATTATCTCCTTGCAAGCACACCTGCCCTCCGAGCCATTGTACGTCCAAGCTTTGAGCCTGAAAGACAGTTGTTCGCGTACCGTGTACATCATACCCTTCGATTGGACCAGCTAATCAACGTCGGAGAGTATTCACGAGAAACGCACCTCTAATCATCATTTTCCATAAGCTTCAATGCCCAGTGTAACATACACTACTTGCGTTACGTTGTCGGAGGGTTGCGCCTGTCAAGTTCAAAGGGAGGCCCAATAGTGATCGAGAGTAATCTGGATTCCAGAAATTTCTGATAGTTTTGACGTTGCAGGCGAATGTAACACATTCGACGCACACTGTAACTGTTGTATCCTAATATTCGTATACTCTAGCCTATTATGTACTAGTCATGTGCACGGCAATCACCGATCTAGTCTGCCTTTCTGTTATACTCCGAATGAGCCATCATCGTTACTACTGAATTACTTCCGACTGTACATACATGCGACTTTTACGAGATTTTTCGGACATTTTCGAAACCTCAAGCTAGGGTATTCATATATCTATGTCAGATTTACAAATCTGTACTTTTTTTTGCAAGTCGAGTCAAAAGAAAAACTTGAACATCTTTTTTTTTCTCAAGTCAATATAGTTGTTGGAGAAAAAGTTTCAAAAGTTTAAAACATCTTTGTAATCCCCGTAAACTTGCAGATTATGCCCCAACTACGTAAATATTTAGTTCCTCTCGCTTGAGCTAATTTAACACGTCTTTTCGGCCCTCGTAGTTGAGCTCCCACCTCGTAGCTGAACCAACGCCAGATGTCAAATTAAAGAGCTTTCGATTGATCTTAAAACAAATATTTCCAACTGAATAGAAAATGATGTACTTTAATTAGCGAGTCTCAAGAAAAAAAGGGTTACAGGTGACGACTGAACCCACAATACATTCTTTGGCAGCGTAAAAACCTTTGCTCTCCTCTGTATACGCCACACTTTTGGATAAGGATTCCAACTCTCCCGGCAACCTCATTTTGTCATCACCCCTTCCCTCCCTCCGTACTTTCTCCCCTTTTTTCGCTACATAGCTGTCAATCCTCGTCGCACGGGTACTTCCATCTCGACATCTCGGTATTACCAAATACCTCCATCGGGTGCACCCACACTGCAGTCACACGCACATTCGTCTTTAAAAACCAACGAGTATAGATATAGGTACGGGCGCGCACGACTCGCTGAATAATGCAAGACTCGCCGAGAGGGAATAACAACACACGATATCACCCCCGATCCGCAATCTTGTCCCACCCCCCTGTATATCCTATGCGCTCCCACGAGCGCGGTCTTATTGATTTTGTGCATTTTCGCGGCTCCCCCGTTCGCGAATTTCCCATCTCGCCTCCCGCGAATCAGAGCGAATAATTAACGCTGATCACGGACGGCTCGGGGTGTGTGCCACGCGCGGATTCATAATAATATATTCCGCCGACACGCGCCCACTCCGACTCTACACGCGTATGGTACATTACATGCGGCACGCGAGACAAAAACAAGCAGATATGTTGTTCCTTCTCGCGTGCGAAAATGGTCATTCGAGTGTGTGAGCACGTGTGTATACCTGTGATATGTAACAGACCGTTGTCGGTGTGACGCCGCTGATGAAGCATTCAACCCGCAAGTGCCCCTATGTAGGTGTAAAATGGCACACCTCCGATCGGGCATTAGTGCCCGGATATCGGATGGAAATTAAAAAACGCCAAAGCTCGCTCCAATAACTTCGTGGTCGTAAAACGTGATTGGCGCCATATGTGTATTGGCGCGATGTTTGTACATGCATCGGAGATTGAAGTGGCTCGTACGATTATACCCGAGTGCTCGTAAGAAAGGGTGGGGCTGTATAAAAAAAAAAAAAAAAAAAAAAACCTCTACTGTGCACTGTGCTACTCTCCCAAGGGACAGGGTAAACGTCGATCAGGAGCTTTATACCTTGCACGCTGAATGTCACTTTAGGTCCCTAACGAATTCCCAGGCCTGTCGTTTGCTGTAGAAGGGGGTGTTTGTGCTATTTTTCTCTCCTTTCGCTGCAGCACTTGTATACGCGCGACGAGACATCACAGTTGCCGAAAGAAGAGATTTCGTTGTTCATAAGGGGGTGGTGGAACTCGGTGAACTGTGCGTTTTGGCCTCCTCGAGCTTTCCGCGGAACAACAAATACCTCATCAACCGAAGCGTAAACTACACTCGTGGCGCGCGAATTAATCGAGCTGGTGCTTCGAGCCACAACTTTTCCAATTTGGCCCGGGGGGAGTCGACCGTCAAAATACATCCAAAACAAGCTTCCTCTCCGTTGTAGCGCGTATTAGTATGTTTTATCGTCCTCGTAAAGCTCGGCCGGTCGCATGAATTCGGGATCGCCTGGAATATGTGTACAATATGTCACGAGATGTGCGGCTCGTAAAGTACAGCTCTATTTTTGTTGAAAAATATGGTTTTAACGCTTAAGGGCCCCTGTATCCGTTGCGATTTTCGAACCGATTGTTGGACTTTGCACGGTATTTTTCATCGAAATTTTTGATCGAGCATTTTGCCAGGCTTATATTGAACTTTTAGACCGGAACACGAGCGCGATCCTGTCCCTGTGGCGTGAAATATTTGCCGACGGGTGCGGTAATAGGGTTCCAGCATTTTTCGAGGCACAACGTTATACGCAAAAAAAGCCCAGCTAGAAACAAAATCCTGCGACACGCATGAGCACAGTGTACCGTGATATTTCGAAAAAAACTTTTTCTCTCTTGGTAAAAAAAAAAAAAAAAAAAAAAAGAGCTTTACAAGCAAAATCCGCGCGTATCCACGTTCTCTCGGACGTACAGAGCCGATATTTTTTTCCCTCCCGTCACGCAGTATAGGTACAATTATGTACGTGACGGGAATCCGGTTACTTAAATAATCCAAGCTATGACGAAACGCGAATCTCACATTGCAGCGACATGCCAGCTGCAGTGCACGTAGAAAAGAAAAAACAAAAAAAAAAAAAAAAATAAATAAAGGAAAGACGGTAGACGTTGATGGAAAGTAAAGCAGAAAAACCCTATGCACACAGTGCACTACTGTATATAGGTTTGGAGGGCGTGGTTCTAATTAACGGTTGATTCGAGCGGAGGACAAAAGAGCCCGCGAGGAGATCGACGAAAAACGTACAGCGATACCAAACGGGAGAGGACCGGAGCGACGATGTCTCCCAAAAGTACAGTTTTCCCCGTCCGATGGTAAAAGGAGAGCGACATCTCTGGCTCGTCGCTAAGCCGGCTCTTTTCGCTTTCTCCCTTGCCTTTGATTTCTTTCAAGCTTTTGGCTAACGAATCCCTGATGAATGGCTGCTTGGCGTTTTAACATTTTTCCTCCAGCTTGCAAAAAAAAAAAAAAAAAGTTTCAACCCCTTGGGTTTTAATTGAGATCGATTGTCTATATCTGCCTCTTTTCTAGATTTTTGCAGCTCGTATTTCTTATTTTTCCATCCGTTCAATAGCATCGGAAACACGTCCCGAGTAAAGTATATGTAACGTATGTGTATATACGAAGCACGTGAAAAGTAATACCGGTAGCGGTGTGTTTGATAAATAAACGGAGAGGCGAGGGGAGGAAAAGCTCGTGGGTGTGGGGGGGGGGGTACGCGAGCTGCGTTGCGTAAACAGAACTTTCATAAATTTCTTTTCAAGTGCGCGATACACATACACTGCATTAAAGGAAGAAATACCGGCGTAATTCACCTTAAAAGGAAAATTCTCCGGAGCACGCGAGCTACTTCAATTTCATTTTTCCGAGCTAATATTTTCCGGCCCTCCGACCTCCTCTGCTACACTCTCCTTCTCCCGGGGCAATTTGTATTTAGAGGGAAAATAAAAAATCATAGCCCACCCCCAACCCTCTCTCTGTCTGAGGCCGAACGCGTGTACGTAAGATGCCTGCAAAGACATTTTACTTCCCTGTGGAGGTGTCTCCCCCTATACAATCGGGAGTGAGTGTGTTTTGTCATTATTTGATAGAGCCCGAAATTCTTCAACGGTTCGTCAACGGGTTATTCCGTTATTGGGACCAATTGAAAAATCATTTCCATCAGTTTTCATGGCTTATCAACAAGTGGAGTGAAAAACCCCAAAAATTATGAAATTAGCTTTCGCAAACAAATACCCACTCGAATCCGATCTTGTACTTCGGAGGAAGAGGAAACGAGTAAAAGTATTAGTCGAGGAGATGCAAAAACTTTGGAATTCCAAATCATCTTATCCTGGCAAGGTTTGCAAAACCAACAGACACACCGGATGCATTTTTGGCTTCCGATTCTCCCGCGTGTATATTCTACTCCACGGAGCCGCGAAAAAGCTTGTTCGCACACACACGTCGCGAGGTTAAAACGCGAGTCACGACGACACGCCTCCCGATGCCAAACTTTCCCCACCACCACTGGTGTGCGTGTATGTTTACACGCGCACATACCGAAAACGCGTCTCTCCGGCAGCTCGGAAAATTTCTTGCGCGCCCACACCTCCACCGCAATATTCCTGATCCGCTTGGTGCGCCCACACGTATATATACACAGGTACATCATACCCACGCTCTCGCGCTTTGGGCGCAAAACTTTTGCTTCTTCTCCGCCCTCCTTTTTCCAACAAACTTGCCTCCTTGTCTTACGGCGCACTTAGGCTTTTCCTTGTACTTTATTTATTTTTTTTTTTTTTTCCATACGCAAAGGTACAGGAGCGAGCACAGGGGCACGAAAGCTCCAAGAAAACGTATTCTCGGATAAACAACGCAAGCAGCTGAGAGGGCTCCTTTGACCAATCGTGCGCCCTCTCGACCATGGACTACTTTGAACATTTTTTCTCACACGCTTTTCCTTGGCTCGCATTTTCCGTGCTATCCCGCCATCCAGAAAATTCAAAACTTACGCGTCTCCCTTCGCGTCTTTTTTCTCAAAATTCAAACACGCGTGCGATTTCAATTAACGTAATCACGCTAGACGTCATTAAAAACTCCAGACTCGGGGTACGAGAAAGTCGAAAACCAGCTCGTTAAAAAAAAAAAAAAAAAAAAAAAAAAAACTCTCATTATCGCGCTCGGTCGTCTCCGATTCAGCCCCGTCAGGTACATATGAATTCCCACCAACCCATTACATATTACGTGCACGCACCAACACCATCAATGTCGCTTCGTCGAGGTGACACTCTCGGCTTTGTATGCTCGGGGGGTGACAACAATAACTTTCCTTCCAGGGAGAATATAATTTCCGCGCCATAGTTGTTACCCTAATACGGTGTACGTTACTCGTGGCATACTTACCCCTTGACCCTTTCCCGGGGCGTACAAGCAACACCAGCTGGGGTGAAAAGCTCGAGGAGTCGGCGAGAGATTCGCACAAAGCTAGTTCCTCGAAACTTCAAGTGCTGTCGCACTACGTAATACTCGTAGAAAGAGATAGACCTTTTTTTTTTTTTGTCTGGCTCAACATACCTGCGGTGCGAAAAAGATACGTGTGTACGCTTTAACGAGTGGCGGAGCTTGCGAGTTTTATCATACCACACGTGGCAGTGGGTCAAGTTATTTTAATTGCAACGAATGCGGTTTCTTTCATCATCGTTTTAACTGTACCTAATATGTATGATAATAAAACTCATGTAGCTCGCAACAATTATTTTTTCTTCTCAATTCATGCAGTTTGACCTATCGGGGGGACCTCTAAATATTCGAATGACAATAACTATTCCCCGGTGCACCCGGTGTACATATGTTTATATACACCTGTCCATTGTCATTGAACAAGAGTGACTAATTGCACACGCTGGAATGTACAGTGGAGCGTCATTTTGACGTTTTCCTGATAGATGAACGTTAAACCACCAGAGAGTATAATACAGAGCATTGTCACGTTACATCACTGCAGGATATCAACATAATACATAGTAATGACAACTACGACCACTGTCGTATTTTTTACCGATCATTATCGGTACTTTGTGCATGTACCACGAAAATATAAATACCCGATCACCCATCCGTCGTAATAAACACTCGTTACATAGTTGTAAATATATATTTCGGTCCAACAACAATTGCAAGAGTTACGTTTGCTCGCAGTATGCAGCTGGTCTCCTGTACCGTTGTGCCACCAATACGTAAAAAAAATATGACCAGCTTTTCGCGATGCGCGTGCATATATATATACATATATATATATATATAGTGGTACAGTCATACAACAGTATAGAGCTTTGGATGTTTGCTCGGCGAAGCAATCCACTCGTATATTAGGTACCTGTGCCGATACGAAATTTCGTCTGATAGTAATGACAACTACGACAGTNACTTAAAATTCTACCAATACGAATGCACAGACGTAACCGCTCTATGAAAATTATTCTCTACAACTCTCTTTCTCGTCCTTTCGTCGATGATCGATCAAATTAGTGCTAAAAATAAGAGATAGTCCTCCATTGCACACATGATGGATGACGTTACGAGTAATTATATAGGTATACACCAATCGATCGAACGCACACACATGCTTCAATACCATGTGATTGAGTGCGATTAATTTTTTTTTTTTTTTTTGTTTTTTTTTTAATCCGTTTTTCATTTCATTTTATTTTTTACCGAGATTCACACACGCGCACTTTTTTAAAAGATCCAGGGACGCTTACAGCTTCGCTTTGATCGGTGCTTCGATTCGTGTATATACCTACGAGGTGTGCTGCCGATGGGATCGAGGCAGCTTTTTCATCTGCGTTCGAGGGCTTGTAATCACCGCGGTTTATTAATAACGCCAGAGATCAAACAAATCCGGCTTTGATGTGTTTTTCCAATCACTTTTTTGCGCGTGTGTATATATGTCTAGTCTCCGCGGATCCGATACAAACTTTCACGTTTTGAGACGTGTCTTCGCTATAAGTTCACGTTTGAAACGTGCGGTGTTATCAAAAAATACTTAACATTCTATACTTGTATCAAAAATATTTCCTGTAATCCCGCATGAAATTTGTACGAACATTTAGTGGAATATTTTTTTCTATGCAAATGATTTGAAAAAATAACCGCAATCAGGTCTGCTTGTGCATAAGATTTAACTTACCGCGAATCTTGTAGGTGTAGGGGGTATGATGATAAACTCTGCGGTTCAATGACTATTGATAAATTATACGTATCATGTGAGACGTTGAACCCCGGAAGCTCTTTCGTTTCGAGGCGATCAGTTAAACGTGATAGTTCCTCGAAGGGATCCCAGGACATACTTGTATGTGCTCTCCATCCAACACTGTTATCTTCTCTTTGAAATGTGCTCTCAGTGCGCTACTCGCAGAACAGAGCACCCATAGCCGAGCTGCTGTAGAAATGTCAGTCCCCTACTTTGTTTTTGCACGTGTCTCGCTGGACCATGTGTGTGAACATGGCTAGAGTATTTTTTCACGCGTATGATCCACGTGTTTGATTGTACGAGTCTGTATGATGTCCTGGAGCCGAGCAGGAGAACCTTCATACGGCTTATGTTTTCCAACAGATTTTTACTTTATCAAGTAAAAGACTTTTTTCAAAGTGCTTACTGAAAAAAAAAGGAAAAAAATTGATGTTTTGTGTTAGTTGCCAGTAATCGCGATCAATATTGAAATCATTGACTTTTCATATCCCCCGTAGCAGTATTACCATTCGTTTGTCTCTTTGACTCTGATAATTTTCATTGGAAATCCGATATTTAAACTGCGAAATTGATACTTGAAAGGACTTACTGTACATTTTTTGTATTTAATTGCTAAAGAAATATAATAATGTGGAAATAAACCCACGGAATTCAACATGGAATTTCTCAATTATTCAAATTTAATTCAACGCGGAGGTACTGTATTGACTCGATTGGCTTGTGATGAAACGATATACGATTCTCTTTGAAACTACAAACAATCGATAAACACGAATTTATTTATATTTGCGAGCTTAAAAGCTTACCTTAAAAAAAAAAAAAAAAAAAAAAAAAAAAAAAAAAAAAAAAAAAAAAAAAAATTGGGGAAAAGGATACTATGTGACATTTCAAAAAAGGGTTGCTTGAAAAATTATCCTCGAAAACATTTTATTTGTCAAAAAAAGAGGTCGAGTAAAAGGTTTTGTATTTCGGAAAAGCGAAAAATCCTGTTACGAATTTGGTAATGCAAAGCTTTTATCAAAATGGCGCATTATCCGTTATGTATTTTACAACGTTCGTCCATTACAAAAAGCTCCGACCGTAAATGCTGCCCGATTGTCGTTTGACGTGCTTAAAAAATAAATGTTGTTTATTTTTATCTGTCCTCCCTTGAAATTCGATGTTACTCACGCGCGCGTTATTTTTTTCCATCTGTTAAAGCTATCAAAACATTGTTACTCATAACGGCTGTCACCGTATCAATTTCACTTTTTGACGTTTTTTTGAAATAAAGTACTCTGCAGTATTTACCATTCGAATTTCTCGTATCAAGCTCATCCTGTCCCAAGATTTTTCCTCTCAAACATTTATTGCAAATCCTGCCTCGTCACGAAAAACTAGGGTTTCACGATCTCTCCACATACTTTTCCTGTCCCAATCCACGTTTTAAACCACGTGCCTATTTTTTATACACTCTTAAGCTCGCGTACCAATTTTGAGGTTCATACGTCGAGCTTGCAAACTTCATTGCCCGTAAACAATTTTTGATATCCCAGATTTTTTTTCCTCCCCCCTTTGACGATGGCTCATTAAAAAGGTTCATTTATCGGCGCTTACAAGAGCTGCCTTTGGCCGCAAGCTCGCGGCATCGCGGTGCTAATCGAGGGCGCCGACACCGTGTTTGATTCGCGGAAGCTGCACCGAGCCAATATAAATGCCACTCGGCAATCATCGACGGCGCTCTTGGCTCTCTCCGTGTGCAGTGCTCTCAAGGAGCGCGCACCAACATCGGCTCGCAATGAATTGCGCCGAGTTGCGCTTCTTGCGGTGCGCCGAGACATTCGCGTTCAAAGTGTGACACAATCAACTGCGGCTTCGTGGACGTGTGCGTAGTGTACAGCACAGCAGTGGAAGAAAAGTGTCTTCTTGTCTTCACGAGACTCTCGGGGCATCGTTGGCAATGTTTTTAGTCTATCGCTTGGCGTCTTACTACTTGTTGATTGTATGTTTAAAGGGCCTGCTGCAGACGCTCAAGCTTCACGCCGGCTACCCTCAGGATCTCGTCAAGTGCAACAACGACTTTGACGTAAGTACCCTTTTTTCTTTTCCCTTTTTCTTCCACCTGAGTTTGACGGCGATATTCGGATGATTCCTTTGTCATTTTACCGATCAAACTGGTAAGTTTATTGTGTGGAATCTTAAATGTAATTTTTTGGTACCCCTTCACTTGAAAGTTATACTTTTGGTACTTGGTATAGGGTGACTCAAGCATTTAACTGTAGGGATTTTGAAGACAAAACCTAAACAATCCGATGTTTAGAAGTTTTCATCAACTACGCGGAAAAAAATGGATAGTCGAAAATTGTTTGGCGATCGATTAGTCACCCTGACTACTTACATTTGGTTGCAAGTTCATTAGTTGGTAAAATAACTGTGCGTTGAATTTTCTAAAACGAGATAAAAATTCGAGTGCAATGCAATGCAATCCATACTGGTTCTACGTCCGAATAAACCAGTCGATCTACCGGCCTCTGCAAATAATCCCCGCGAAACTGCTGTTCTTTGACGAATGCAGTTTGTACAAGGTTATGGAAAAAATTAATAAATAAATAAAAAATAACACGTGGGGTAGTTTGGCGAATTCGATTTTACAAAGCTTTCGGTCTTTCGGGAATTTCGTTTGCCAGGCCGTGTAGTGGTGGAGCGAATCGAGTGTATATGTAGAAAAAAAGCTTTTCGTAATGGAAACGCGAATTTTCGTAATGAAAAAAAATGAAAAAAAGGTACACGAACGTCGATCAAATATGAGTTAATTGAATTGGAAATCGACTGATGGTTATTGCTCGAGGAGCAATGGGAATCATTTGATGTTTGTTACTCTTGCATTGAATAATTCAGAGAAATATCGGGACAGCAAAAAGGGAATTGGCTTTGGGTATGTTTTTAAACGACTTTGCGTTCATTTTTCGCGTTGATTACTATAAAAATAAAACCATCAGTTGGGACGTAAAAATACAAGTTGACACAGGTGGAACTGTTGGTATTTAATTCTTTGTTTTATTTAACGAATCGATCCATTAAAATATGTAGAAAATTTTCAACGAGAAACAACAACTTGCACAAATGAATCGAATCTCGTCGAGTGTTGTCTTTCACCACCAATCGTAAAAACACAATCAAACAATCCGTTTCTCACGGCTTTCCTCTTTGCTACCCTCCCGTCAATTTCAATATAAATTCACGAAATAATAAACAATCGATGCGAATCAACTTAGTAATCGTACACTCGTAGCAGGTGTGGTCAGCGGCAAATGAAAAAAAAAAATAAGCCCCGCACTTTTCTCTCTCAGCCGCGATTAACAAGTGTCCCCGGGAAAAGTGTATACAATGTGAACGCACGCGTACGCGACACGATTGCGTGAAAAAATTAAACTGCAGTATTCGGCCTTGCGATTAAAATTGCAAAAACCAATTATCACGAAAAACCAGATATGTTTCAGCTGGAGCTTTTTTCCAGTCGATCGGCAAACGAGATGTGATCAACTGTCAAAATTACTAGTACTCACCTGCGCCAGTGTTAAAATCAAAATTTCCGTAAAACCATGTATAAAACATACCCTCGCGATCGAATAACTCCGCGAGAGATAACATATGTACATGGAGCGCGAGGCTCAGTCCTGACGCGGCTTATTGTTATTCCGGAACGCTACATAATAGAGAGCACATATAAAGCCTCCGGTGCACCAGAGAGCCATACATGCACGGTTGTGTACTATAATATCTACAGTACCGCCACTATCCACCACTGCCGCCTTGCGACTGAGAATTCATTCGATAAGACTAATCATCGATCGGCCCGTCAAACCTATACAGTGGAACACGGCTCCGAAATGCCGCGTGGTTTAATTTACGCGCACCCACTCGCGCTCATGTAACGCATGGATGTTTGTGTGTGCACAGACGATGTACTCGTTGGCCCGATTGCTCGGCCGCATCTCCACCGTATGACCCGGTATTTATGTATAGACGCCGATGCAATTACTGTATATGAATTCGTGCACGGTTCCGATGGTTAAAATGAGATGGTATTTGATAAAAGCCCGAGCCGATTTAATGCCGATTTGGTCGCGAGCAAAGTCGATCCAATTGCGCGAGGGTAATATAATATTTTGGCCCCCCCCCCCCGTCCGACGTGGTGATCATTTTATACGCGGATCGACGTATACGTGTGCAAATCTGTATATCTTTGCGCACAGCATGAGTTCGTTTTATAACTCAATTTGCAGCCAGTGTATTTATAATGTCCGCTCGTTATGCCGGGCGCGTCCGTATGAATCCTCTATTTAATCGTCCCTGCCGACTTTTCCGCAGAAAAACATATGGCTACGGAAATATAAGCTAATCGTTGAATTTCACGTGCATACCTATACAAGTACCGAGGTAATTTCATCATCCCTTAGCTGCCAGTTTTGGACAACTTTGTTCTCGCGGCTTGATTACTCATTGTTCTTCAAAGCGCCAACCGGTGTATTTTCGAGCACTGCGCGTTTATCCCATTTTTAAACCAACGTCTCGACTCTCGAGTGCTCCGTGTAATACAATAAGGGATGAATCGCGAAAGTTGACTCAAACAGCCGATTAGCCGGTTTCATGTGGCTCAACTTTGTCGATCCGTGATCGCTGTATAAGGCGGTACTTGGTAATCAAATCAGAGATGTAGTGGCGCTCAATTGAGAACTGGGTTGTATGGTAACTTGGCTCGGAACAAGCACTATGTACACCACTCGAGTTTGCGCATCTCGTTCTCTTTGTCGCGGACGCTCGGGAATTTTCCGCGTTTACAACGAGGGGTAATTCCCAGCTGCTGTGTTTCGTGTGTCTCTTTGGAGAGGGACTTTCGGCATAATAATGTAGTGTGTACTGCTGATTATGGTCGGTTTGCTTCTTTTGTAGTTCCGTTGGAAAGGCTTTTTCGCTAATAATCCGACTCGAGAGAGCTGATTCAGCATTTTCGCGAATAAATCGAAAGAAAATTGGTACTTTGCGACAAACACACCAACTCCAAACGGACGAAAGCCGCTTTCGGCGAATAATAAATACCACACGCAATACATGTATACTGCAACTTTAGAATTTTACGTAAGAGTCGTCCCAAGCTGGCGGGGTGGTGGTTTTTCATCAGCTCGCGTAAAATTCCCAGCAGAGCTTGGTGAAAATGTTTTAAAAATTCAGCGCCAAGGCGCATAAAATCCAGACGCGACGTCGGAGCTGCACTTTATATATATATACACACATGCGTGTACACCCCTCATACCCCCTGGGGGATATGAGAAAAAATGTCCTTATTATGTACATCAGAGCCAAGACCCTGGCACTTAATAAGGTGCAAAGGGAGGGCGGGGGTGGGTCGGGCGCGTTATGAAAATTCGTGCTAATAAGAACGAATCAAAATTTAAACGTCTCAAAAATATAGAGTCGTAGCGCGTGGAGGCGCACGCTGCGTTAGATGATCGTTACGCGAGTGGGAAGAGAAGGACGATCGGTATCTTTCTCTCCCTCTATTCCGTGGGCTGTGTGCTCCAAGTGGGGAAATTGGATGGGCAGGGGGGTGGTGCCTCGGGGCAAAAGTGCGATGTGACGTTGCAGAGGTCGGACCATTTGTTACGGCGTATTATACTTGCTCTTCCCGGATCTGCATCCTCTTCCTCTCTCTCCTTTTTTTTTGTTCGAGGCACTTTGTGCATTTGCGTGCGGAATAATTTTTTTACGTTACCTCGAAAATGTACGAAAGGGGCGATTTTTATTAATTTCTTCCCTCTTTTGCTTTACTGTCTTTGGCAAAACAAAACAAGCCATCGTTGGATCTCGTAGTGAATTTTTCATATTTAACGGCTTAGCCAGCAAAAGCTAATAATGTTTGGAAATCCAATGAAAAATATACTCCATGTGACGTATCCTGTTAAAAATAAACGAAAAACGTAACGAACCACGGATCCATGCATAAAACTTCCGAGCGGATACATGTCCTACTGTGCTGTTTTAACGATTCAGTGAACATCGAAAAGTTTTTTTTAATTTTTTTTTATTTATTTGTGACATTGAATATCAGATATTTGAATGTTTTATTACTTTCCTTGAAGAGTTATATATGTTTATTAAAAATCGATAGGTCGTTTTCTTAGTTGTACTTGAATTTGCAAGAATTCGAAGTAGAAAGAGAAATTCACGTAATAAGTTTTGAATGGAGAGAGAAAAGTAGTCAACGATACCCGTTACAACAATGCAAGTATTCTGTAACAATTTTTTTTTTCTCAAGTGCAAGTGATGCTGTTCAGAAAAAAAAAGTCTCTCGCCTACAAAAGCGTACTCATCCAAAGTTGCATTCGGGGTAAAAAAAACTTTTTAGAGCTGGCGAGTGGAAGCTCTTTCCCCACGGAGCAGCTCGCGATCGACGGCACAATCGACACGCTAACGAGACCGAGTCGCGAGCGCCGATTTTTCAAGTTTGCTCTCGAGCGACCAGCAAAAACTGGACCGCGGTCTATTCCACCGAATTCATTTTCCCGGGCTCGTACATCCCTCGCACCGCACCCATGACTTTTTAACCAATGCACGCGTAGGGACGGGCTCGCTTGCCTGGCGATGAATTCGCTTTCCGCCGAGCGACTTTTTCGCGCCCATCGATGCAGCTTCTGGGTTTTAATTTCGTTGGGATGATCATTTCGCGGGCTTTTCGTCCGACAGCGCGTTCCACGGACCGACGGAAAAACAATTAGCCGAATTTTTCCCCCTCGATCCTTCCAGTGGCTGAAATGTCTGATGGCGTTTTATTTTTAAATTGCCCAGCACTGGGTGACACTGACTGCGGGTCGGTGTTACGCGTGACTGCTCGAGCGGCTCTCGGAAAATTGACGTGTACGAGAGACATCGCTCAAAAATCCGCTAGTGCGGTAAAAATATTAATAATTCATGCGTCCGAACGATGCTTGAGTCACCGCATATCTGTGCCATTTTTTGGAGTTGACAAAAATACTTTTAACTACCTTGTCTCTCGGTGGATATGCATCGATAAAACAAACCGACCGAGAACAAGTGATCCCCCCTTTTTGGAGTACCACAAAAATATACGTACATTGATTGTGAAGGTCTCAATCGCCGACGTGCTGTGATGTACGGGCCATTTAAAAATGTGCTTCCTTGGTTGTAGTTTCTGTCAGGCGATGGCTCGGGAGACGACGACCCGATGAGTGGCTCGGGAGACGAGTTCAATTTCGACGAGGCACCCGTGAGTCGCATGCTCGGGCCAACCCCATCAACTCGCCCACAAAAACAATACCACCCCCGGGTTCTTCCCTACGTATTTTCTTCTTTTCTGCCGCTTTTACGATCCCGAGTGCTTTCATCCTCCGCGCGCATGCATGGGTGTGTGTGTGTGTGTGTGTGTACGCGTGTTGATCATAAACTTCATTCCCCTCACGACTAACGACTTTGAGGGTGCTCTCTTTCGGGCTTACGCTTCGATCTAACCCCTTCTACAGCGGCTGAGGGTGTACACAACAGGAGAGCGCTTACCACTCCATCTCTCTGCTGAACCTCTTAACGAAGTAATTCACGTGTGTTTTGGGCTCTTCTTTCTTCCTGCGCTTGTGATCTTTTTTTTCCACTTTTCATTGTTGCACTTTGATTCGTTTATCAACAAGTTTGGAGGATTGATTTTTTTCGTATGGGCTGAGCGATCGATGATCCCCATCGCGTCTTATGAATGAATCTTTTGTCGATCGAGTTGAAGCGTTATTGTAAAAAGAAGGAAAAAAATTAATAGATCCTCCATGCGTGCAGCTGATGGTTAACTAGGTAACATATTTTGTAGTTTTTTCTTCAAACAGGAAAAATCGCGTTGAAAGTTTGTGCTGGAAAAACAATCATGGAGAAGGTAATTAAAAAAAAAAAAAAAAAAAAAAGAAAGAAAACCAGCGCACGAAAGCTGCGTCGGACTTTTCACCCCGATCATAGAAAGCGTGGGAGGAAAAATTCTAGTTACTCTCGAAGAACTCAATTTACGATTCAGACGCGAGTTTTGTGAATATATATCAGCGTGTTCGCGTGGACTGAAAGTTTTCCAAGACCAGCGAAACCGCAAAGGGCGACGTGATTACTTTTCGAAAAACAAAAGGTGACTCTGCTGTGACGCGTCATTTTCCCTCAACCATTTTTTCAGCCCGACGCGTGTCTCTTTCTGGAAAAATAATTCTCACGCATGAGCGAATTATAATTTCCCGGCTGGCCTGGATTCGGGAGGCGCGCATAATGAAGTTCTCGCTCAACGAGGGACCACCGCTTTGTTTGCGCGTGAAAAAAAAAAAAAAAAAAATCAGCAAAAATTACTCGAATAACCATCCAACTCACGAATGATCGAATCTCCCAATCAGTCCAGTGTATGCAAATTAATTTTTGAGGCCACTTGAGGTGTACATTATCAAGACTCGGTCGCTTCCAAAGCTCGACTCCGGTGCTCTGAGCCCTTATCAAACGAGGCTCCCTGCCAAGTCAAACACGGGAGATTCAACGCGCGCTTGTTATCATTTCAGGTGCAGCCCCATGAAATTTCACACAGCGCCGTATTCAACGTCCGCCTTGGAATCACGTTGGCTGGGATTATTTTCTCTTTCGAAACAGCTTCGCTCGAATCATAAGAGCGTTTTTTTTTTGTTTTGTTTTTTTTTTACCACTGGCAAATGGCTATATTGACACTTGAAAGGTCATAGTTGATGGGTCCATCGCTACACTGAAACCCTTGTCCTTGTAGCTGCGTGGATATCCATCGTGGACGAGCATATCTATGTATAATAACCCTTAAACTCGGCTCCGAGTGCACATCACCCCCACGCATACAGTAGTTAGCGTCAAGTTTGTCCATCGCTCAACTCGCGGATGGAATTTCTAGTCCTCTGATTAACGTCCAACAATGACCCGTTAGTGAAGTAAAGTGTGCCAGCAGAGTAAAAAAAAAAAAAAAAATTTGTCTCTATTGTCAACGAAGGATGGTCGACGACTCCTTCAATTCCGTCGAATGTTTGCCAATGATTTCCAGCTCTCGGTTGATTATTTTGTTTAAAATCAGGTCGAATAAAAATGGCCCCTCAAGCCCGGCCAACGCATGGTAGAGTTTTACCCTCTCGTATGCGCGTGTGTGCGGGCAAAAACAAACCACCACAGAGAGCACAAAAGAGAAAGTGCATCGCACCACCTCCCGAATGAATAACCGAGTCAGCACAAGTCCTCCCTCGCCCCGCCGCCGTATACTGTCAAATCGCTAAATTAATTCGTCGAGCGCACGCTACACCCAAGTCAGCTGACTCGTCGGACAAACAAACGGAGCAACGGGCGCGCCCGGCAATTTGCCACTAATCAAGCAGAGAGAGCTCCGAGTAGACGTGCTGGTGTCATGCGCTCAAACACGCCATACCTATAAGCACCAGCAGCGGCAAGGCCTCAGACAATGCGGACAATAGCTCGATCGGTAGTAGTGGTAGTTGCTGCTCGAGGCCACGAGTTAAATCTCGAAAGCCGCTTCGCCGAGCTTCCACCCCCCGGGAGGAGTGTATACCATCGTGGCTCTGTAGCTATTGATTGTTGTGTGTGTACACGCGCACCGAGACGGACCACCGAAATTCAAAGCAGCTGCTATTGTCAAGTCGATTGTCGGACGCGGATCGACTGTCTGTGCCACCACGCGCGCCGTTACACCTACACACGCCCTTCTTTTCACGGACCCGTTTTGTTTGTTTACTCTTTCCAGAGAGACTTGTTATTACAGGACTGGGGGGGGGGGTTCGTGGGAGCTTTTGTTGAAAATCTTCAAAGGGGCGATCGATGGGTTTTCGTCTCAATTAGATCGCGAGAAACCTGACGATCGGCGTTAAGTGACCTCGTGAATTTATCAGGCGCGAGATACATACACGTCATCGTTCGATCGGCTGTCAATTAATTTGAGAGCCATTTTTTACTGACCCTCGATTCCGTAATTATCGGGGGATGATTTTAAATTTAAAACCAAATGGCCCACAATCGGGAGTGCCATATTTTACGAATCCATTTTAATTTGGATCATTTGCGACGCCGACGAACATGAACCATCGTATGATAAAAACATCACGAATTTCTTGATCGCAGATTGAGGGAAAAAAAAAAAAAGATATTCGTAGACCATAAATTATCGGAAAGTACTTAGCACCACGTATGCGCGTGCCGCCTCACATTAGCCAACTTTACCGATCTAACGCATATATATACATACGCATGCACGCGTGTACTCGTAAGTCCATGCGGGAGTTAATTCGGCCACCCCAACGTCGTATTAATCATCCGCTGCGTGATAGCGCGGCACCACCTAGATTCAGCTCCATAGCCCTCCCCCAACCCCATTCCCTCTCTCTCTTTGCGAAATCGCGACTTCCGTGCCGGTTCATTTATCATCCTCACGAGGACGCTTTTCGCGTGACCCGAGTGGCCCACCTTATGCAATTGCACATATGTATGTCTGTGTGTGTGGAGTACCTATACATATACATGCAGACGCCCACGCCCACGGTATCTGCAGCCGCACGTGCGAGTCTTTCTCCGGGAACGCGTTTTGACAACTCCTGCCGGAGGAAATGATGTAGGTAGGTGGTGGTGCAACTATCGCCGGCACTGCTGACCCCGATAACGGAGCGCTCTGCCTCGCCCCGATAGGCTGTACTTATGCGGTTGTGCAACGAATGCATTATTCACGAGGGATTTTTGTGCATCCGAAAATCGCGATGTAGTACTTACCTGTAGGTACATACACATGCACCATGGGTAGCCTTGCTGGAGAAGTGTATCGAGTGACGATGGAAAAAATACTTTGAAGGGAAGTTTTGCGGTGCCGTGCACGTCTGCGTCTTTGAGAACTGCGGGGAACGAGCAGCACGTTGACACAAAATTACTCCTTGCGGCTGTGACTACAGGACTCGTGAGTCGCTGCGTTTCTTTATTTATTTATTTATTTTTTTTTTCTTTTTTTACTCCTCTTCTCTTCTCGTCGATGTTCAATCGAGTTATTTCATCGAGTAAGACGCATCAGCTTTCCCGTGTAATCTTCCATCGGCCCCTGTCTTTTTCCCTTCCGTTCTGTTGCTTGTGCGAAATTTTTATTGGACCTGAGCTCTCGTGCCCTCTTTTCTCCGTGACGTTTTTCAGCCAAACTAACTTTCGTCTGACGGAAGAATCGATAACTAAGCAATGCGATTCTGCAGTTTTTTGTTTTTAAGGGAAATGAGTCAACGTGTGGTCAGACATGGTGTTTGCCTTACAGAAAAATTCCTTCTTTCGAGTTATCGTTACATGATAATTTGAAATAATTTCGTAATTTCCGATTCGAAACGTTTTGGATTTCCATTAAATCATGAAATTTAGGATATTGCTTTCATATTTGCACGAAGTCAAATTCAAATATCAAATAATAATGTACGATGGTTCATCGGTGAGGTTGACTTGTCTACTATAAATTGGATACTAAATCCAGTTACGCATCGATACGCTCAAAGGTACACTATTATTAAATATTCGGATTGTACAATCAATTGGCAAATGATGCGTTCATTTCGCAAAATTCATCGAGACGTGCTCATTCACATCATGCATTTATACAACTAATTAATCATCATTTGGATAACACCTGTATGTTTGCTAACAAACCATACTTAAAATCTTTGATGAAAAGCTAATAATAATATTTCAATACAGTGGGCTACTAACATTTTTTTTTTTCTTTTTCACGATACACTATTTAATATGTTGTAATACTGTATAAATCTGACGTATACTTTTCAGCTCGTCACAGGAGACGATGAGATCGATAGCGAAGAAGTGAAGCCTCCACCGCCCATAACGCCACCTCCACCAAGTCAAACCAGTAAATACAATAATTTTATTATGTCTGTCTAGGAACTGAAACTGGGGGAGATTGGGGGTAGGGGGATGGGGAGGAAAGACAGCGAAACTTTGTAAATCTGTCACTGATTTTCTTTCTCCCTCCGCGTGACAGCGCACGGTCTATTTCTGACTATCCAATAAACAAGTATCAAAGACAAATGCTGTCGCACGATTTCTTTCACTCCCAGAGTACACGGCGCTTTGATCAAATAGACAATTTCTTGGGACTTTCTGTCAATCTCAAAGCCTTTGAAGGGATTACACTGGGATGGGAGAGACATGTAACGCATCGCTTGAATTAAGAGACACGGGTCGGTCCAACTGAGAAATCGGTGTGTGTCCTTTGCAGGCAAGGACTTGATGAAAGGAGAGAAAGGCGAAAAAGGCGAGAAAGGCGAGAGCGTGAGAGGACCACCGGGACCGCCGGGCAAAGGCTACGAGCTTAACGACGAGGTACTCCCCGCTAATTCCTCGCTACTGCAGCGCTGGCTCTATTGGTTACATTATTTTCTTGTCATACATAGCACATTTATTTATAAAAAAGAAGCAAGCCTCAATAGAGTAGCAGAGTATTGAGAGGCGCTTATAAAAGCCGAAGGTTACCCGCATGTGTTTTCAAGGAGTGGACGGCGAGGCTGCCCAAGGGACCACCAGGACCAAAGGGCGATCCAGGCGACTGCAGTTGCAACGCGTCAACTCTGCTGACGTCCTTCACGAACCCGAAAATCATCCAGGGCCAGAAAGGCGAGCCCGGAGAAGCCGGCATGCAAGGCACAGAGGGCAAGCAGGGCCCACTTGGGCTGACGGTATGGAGATACTGTCCTTCTTGGGTCCTTCGTGCGGTATAAGGTCGAGACTGATTGTCTTGTATCGGGACTCGATCGATCGGTGCCATGTTATCTGGTGCTTATTATTTCCGCGATACAGGCAGTGGAAATTGCAGTTGTACGTGAACGGCTTCGCAGTTGATTGCACGCCGATGAATATTGAGATTTTGTTTTTCCGTGCCGCTGATGCAATTTCGGACGTAATTAATGCGAGTGGACGCGCGGCAGCAGTGAAATTAATTATAAACTACATCGATCGGCAGAGCTCGAATGCCAATTATCGATATCGTTTTGGCATTTATAATATTAATAAGGATATTCGAACAACTATGGGTTAGATGCTTGTGGGGTTCAGTGAAAAAAAAAAAAAAAAAGAAAAAAAAGCTTTGGGTTGGAAAGTTTTTTTACCAACTATATGTAAGGGGATATACACGTATTTATTATTTTGAAACTACCTACGTTTGTATTGAGGAAACGAGCGGAAACTGTACGCTCGTTCTAATTATAATCAAGTGGATTTATAATAGTAGGTTGGCTTGTATTGTTACACTATACGTACTAAAATTGCATAAGTTTTTTCCAGGCCAACTCCGAGGACCTCATTTAAATTTTCACCCTCAAACAAAAATTTTTGCATTTGTAAAAAAAAAAGAGTAATACAGAAACATCGTTTTTGTTTCTTTCAACATACGTTACATTATCGCGACAGCTGAACAAACGAAAAAACAAGTGCTCCTCTCTAACAATCTTCCACATGCCCTTTTTACACGATATACTCACATGCAACTCAAAACATAATGTATATTGTAATTTTGTTAAACGAAACAGGAAAAAGATAAAGTAATCATTTGTATGACGTGATAGGGAGCTGCAGGACCTCCTGGCGAGCGTGGCCAACCTGGGCCTCACGGGCCAAAGGGAGACAAAGGGGAACTTGGAATGACTGGGCCTGAAGGTGAGTGTCGTTTGATTTTCAATGCCCTCATCAAGAAGTGCTATATCGGATTTTCATTGTATTTCATTGTTTTGCTTCATCAAGTTTAATTGACAATAATATTGAATTGCCGAGTGCAACTGTCAATTGAATTTGACAAATTGATTTTTGTCTCACAAAAAATTAATTAAATTTTTATATCGTAGTACAAGTGTGTCTTTTTTCAACGTAGATCCAGATATTTGAAAGTTGCAATTTTGAAACTAATCCATTGAAACAACCAAAATGTAACCATTGATTACAGCCAATCTAGTGAAAAAAAAAAAATAAAATAAAACACAAATGCAATTAAACGATTACACCCAACTCTGTTGAAGGTCCCCAAGGACAAAAAGGAGAGCCAGGAAAGGATGGAGCTGCCGGGGAGAAGGGAGCCATGGGCCCGCCCGGGCCTCCTGGAAAGGGAGAGTTTGCCGGCTATGACGTGAGTTGATATATCATTGTTTACTGTTTGACAATATAATAAGTGATTCAAATAGTTTTCAAGTTTACTGCAAAAAATTCGATTCCCCCTAAAACATACCGAAAAAGCCTGGCGTCCGGCGTAATGAAAGAAAACGTCCTCTCCGCCACATCTACCCCCGCGTACACTGCTTATACCGCGCGTTCCTTTTAAAGCCCAGCCATAGTTAAAAAACTCTTCGACTCCCGAGGATGCACATTCCGCATCCCTTACACCCCCACCGAGACCTACTTCTTCTTCTTCTTCTGCTGCTTTTGCTCCTTTTTTTTTCACAGCTGGCTCTGAAAGGGGCTGCAGCGGTGAAAAATCGATATTCTCCCTCTGTCAGTTCCACGACAATGATCACGTCTCTTTTTCCCCATCGGCTTCCAAAGTCAAATGGAAATGGAATGCACGTACTGCTGCAGCCTCTACTGGGAGTATATCGGAGCTGACATTACTCTCCCTCTTCCCTACTCAATACGTCCGGCGGATGACATCCTTTCCAGAAGCCAAGAAACACACATATCCGATACCCTCCCTCTTTCTTTTTCTCCTCTTTTGTTTTTCCAGACCACACGCGCGTGCACGTGTGCTTAGCTTACGTGCTTCGCGTCTACACCCTTGCAAGCATTATTTTCTTTGACAGTCTTTCCACCCCCCCCCCCACTCCGGTAAACATGCATTTGCGGGAGAACGAAAAAATACACGCTGTCGCGCACGCGGGCGAGCTTACCTCGAGACAAGGGAGTCTCCTCGCGTGGGAAAGACATACACATGTACACTGAGCGTCATACATTTCCCGAGAATTTTTTATTCGATCGTTCCACCCGCTACTGCGGCACATTTCCAACGTTCTCGCTTGGTCTGACCAAACCGCGACTCGTACTACTGATTACTGCGCTCCCGACGTTAATGAGATCCGCGGTTGGGTCGGATGTAAATAAATAAATAAAGAAATAAATAAACAAAAACAGGGAGTGGAAGAGTCACGAGAGAGAGAGAGAGAGAGAGTACTCGGCGCCTGTTGCTCTCGCGTATATGCACCTTGGGCGTATAACGAGTCATCGTCGGCGCCCCCGAGTAAAAAAGGCTCGGCACTTGGGCCGGCTAACGAGCCGGTGCTATACGTACCTCCGCTCTCTTTTTCGTCTGCGCGCACATATATACACACTCGGTCGTGTCCGCGAGTAAAAACAATGGCGAGGATACCAAGGGGTGGGTGGGGGGTGACGGTAAAACAAACGGAAAACGCCGACGCCGCTGTTGAGCGACGGACGGGCGGACGCGCTCGAGTTTTTATTCCAGCCCCGGCGCTCGTGAATATTGCGCGGGGGACTCTTCCCTCGTTTCGCCGGGATTGTCCTGGGAGTTGCCGGCTTGTTCATTATTTTTCCCGGAGCGTGATGGACGCGGCTGTGCTACTTCTGAGTCCGGCGTTTGAGTCATTTGTCCCACGTATATACATCGCGTCTGCTTATCGGGTTCAAGGAAGATTATTGGATTCCCGGGTATACACATGCGTCGAGAGGAACGTATCCAGTGATGGAATAACACCTTGGAATTTCTCTTGTGTAAATTTCAATTTCCATTCGGCGTTTTATGCTGTACGTATATAGGCGGCAGTAAAGAAAAAAACATTAACATTGCACGCTATGCGTAGTACCCTACGAGCCGATAGGGGTGTAGTCGTTCGTGCCTGGGCTCAAGTCGTTGTCATTTTCGCGAAGGAGATGAAATGTCCTACCGCTCGGTCGGGAAACAAAATGATTCCCTAAGCGCGTAATATATTAAACCATATAAAGTCGACGCGAGTCGTGAAAAAAAAAAAAAAAAAAAAAAGAAATCACACGCCCTGCTGACTCTGTCGCGCTGCAGGTGACTGATGGGAAACGCTCCTCCGGGGCATAAAGACGCCGGGCTTACTTTTTCACGCGATGTATATAAAAATACGTCACCCTGACTGACGTGGGAAATGCTTCGCGAGGTAATTTTATGCGCATCGCGGAATACGCGATTTCGAGATTTTTTTCTACCAAGCGCAACGCCAATCCTAAGGAAAAAAGGAAGAAGAAAAAAAAAAAAAAAACACAATAGTAATAAAGAGGAGAAGTTGCTTGTATGCTACTGGCAAATCGCGCGAACGCAAATTCAAGAGCGATGGGCGCGATTCTTATCGGCGAAAATTCTGAGGGGCGGCTTCAGGGGGGACGCGAGGGAGTGCCGCGACGGGAAGAATCCCATCCGAATGAGGCAGTTACGGGAATGGCTTTTCTGGCATTTTCCTCCGGGAAATCGGAGCATCTTACGTGGATGCTTTCTTATATCATTTTATTTCATGTTTCGATCAATGGCGCACGTCTCGTGCCAGCGACGCGTGGAATTAACCGAGCGACTCTGTGTACCAACCCTTCCTCCGCGGGACGACTGTATCAAACGGCCGCGTCGCTTGTGACTCGTGAGCTATGAAATTGCTTGCTGTGCTTCCTCCATTGTGGGAGTACGAATAGTGTTTGTAAGATAGCTGTTGTTTGTCTAAGGTGTGTTTGACTCTTCGTAGTGCGGGACTGTCAAATGATACTTACCCTACACTGTTACCCCTTTTGGAGAGAAAGAGAGAGAGAGAGAGCATTATTAGACCACAGTCTTGGAAATCACAGTACTGTAAATTGAATTTACATCGTCGGGTTGCGATGAATGTCCCAGAAACTCTCTCTTCTAAGCCACGAAAACAAGCAAATACACCCTGGGGAGGGGCGAAAAAATGACAAATTATTGTTGCACACCGTCGATAAATGATAAAGGGCAAGGAATGTTGTTTGGCTCAACGGTCCAGCTAATAAAAATAATATCGTTCGAGCACAACACGCGTGTAGAAAAGAGCTTTTACGGTTCGCTGGATTGTCGAGCACCCGTGAAAATACACTAGCTCACCCGCATTGCGTAAAAGTGGCGCGCACCTGCAGGTGCAACAACTCGGAGAAAATTTCAACGGCAGCCGCGTCGTCGCGATGCCTATATAATTGTCACAAGCTGATACGGAAGCGAAAGAAGGGGGGGCCCACCGTAACGGGGAGGGGGGTCCTTCCGGATGATGGACTTTGCAGTTGGAAACACAGGCGCTAGGCGCGTATCCGGCTTCGTTAGGAAAGTTTGTTCCCAAGCGAGGAAAGCTCTACGTGTTTCGCCTGCAGCTTCTTTGCCCTCTGCAAACGTCTCGGAGCCGACGCACTTTATCGAAATAATATCCACCCCTTCTTCTCCGTCTCTGCACGGTGCACGGGCATATATATATATATATATATAATGNAAAAAAATGAATTTCATCTCCATAAGGATGAAAGTATTATATATATATATATATAAGTTGGCCGGGAGAGGATTTGCTCGCTGATGCGCTCAAAGAGAGTGGCTCTAGCTTGGGCGTATTAATTACTGCCCGTACCAGAGACAACAGAGGGGCTTCCGCGTCGCCGTTTCGGGAGGGGTAGATTCGTTGGAAATGGATATTCGTCACCCATCTACTTGCATCTCGAATCTTTCCGACCCTTGGCAAATTAATTTTCATAACTTACTTGCACGAGAATGGATCCTGTTTCAATGTATACGGAGGGAAGGAATTCGTGCCACGCCATCGGGTGAAAAAATATATGATTATTTTTATTTTCCGCGTTGGCAGACTCATGTTGAATGTCTCGAGTTGCGCCGCAAAAATTTGGAAAAGCAAAAAATAAAACTGATTTTCCCACGTACAAACGGAGAGAGAAGGCGTCGGAGGGGGTGTTTACGAGCGCGAAACTTGTATATACCAAGAGTCCGGGCCCGTCTCGAGAGTTAGTTCATTAAGAGCGAGAAACTCGATCTCGGGGGAAGCGCGGAGCAATGAAAGCCGAGCACATATACCCGGTAATGCGCGGTATTTCTTTTCCCCGTGTACAGCATCTTCTTCTTTTATTTTTTGCCTGCGAGGCGAGTGTACGTTATAAAAGACGGGGCATTATATGCAGGACGCGCCGACTTCCCGGGGAGCTTTCCAGTGTTGGTGCACGTGTTTATGTATGTGTACACTCGTTGCATTCGGGTCGCAATTTTTCTGCTTCTTCGAGTGCGCATGGGGGTTTACTATTACCAGAGTGAAATTACAGCCACCGTCGAGCGGCTCTTTATTCCTTCTGCCAATCTATTTATACGCCGTGGCTGTATCATCTAGACAAACAACACCCACCCCCGTTGGAAAATAAATGCCCGCAGCTATTAATTACCCCGTTTCTACAAGAGTATTCGGGCACGTTATCGTTTACCGCTTAAAAAAGCTTGCAAGCACGTGTGTGGCGTAAAATTTTGGGCACGCGTTCGGGGTAGGAAAATTTCAAGGCGAGGAGATATTAATTTTCAGGTCCGAGGGCCCCTTTGGCCACATTGAGGTCACCGTATCTCGTCGTTCCCGAGGCCCAAGTCGAGCGATCCGTCATCCTCCCTATTCCCGAAAATCAAATCATTGGAAATCTCTCGTAAAGTCTTTTCGCGCACCCTACTTTTGCCGATTCGGTATTATTTTTCTCTGCAGTCAATGGCTCATTTGGAAAAAATAAAATAAAACAAAATAAAATAAAATAAAATAAAAGTGGCGGTGAAATTATTGGCTTCTCGCGAAGCAAGTCCGATACGAACCCGTACAATTGATTGGCAGGCCCAACTCCGTTCCAAACTCTATATACATACACCGTTGGTAATTGAGGAAACGACAAGGGAGGAGGAGGAGAGCCGACCCGCTTATATACATACATAGTCCAAAACGCCGAGGGAGTATTACACAAGTATCGCACAAACGAGCTCGACTGCGCCTTTCGACATGTGCCCACCGAACTTGTTAATTCCCTGCTGGCACTACTTCGTGTTCGTACATACGTACACACGCAAGCGCTCTGTTTGCACTTTGACTTTGCGCGACGTGGGGTGTTTTGCAGGGATGAACAAAGTTTTCGGGCAATCATACGGATTGTTAATTATTCCGTTTGGGCGGGTTTTTCTTCGCTCGACAACGTGTTTTCCTTTTATTTGCACACGTGCACTCGTCCCTTGGCTGCGCGCCAGTTGATTTCGCTGCTTTTTAATATTTCGCGCGTATATTATCGGTTCGGTATAAATATTTGGTCGTCACTGGGGTGGATTGTTAAACGCTCGCACGTACGCGTGACAAACGAAAAATTGCCAAATTATACGATCGCGTACGCCGTTCCACGTGTAATTCGATGAATAAACACGACTCGGTTGTCGCTGGATTTCAATCGTTTATCTGTGTTTATTTATGGCTCTCGTTGGATAAGCTGTTTTTAACATTTGGCTGATTTTTTTTTCTCGAATTCAACGGAACTCTGACACATTCATTGCGAAGGGAGTTATTTCGGTATTGTCAAATAAAAGCATTGTAATTGGCTGACGATGTCCATACACGTACGTGTACCGATATTTTTGGGTGAAACCTTTTTTTCTTCGGAATTGTAAATTTTTTCATGGATGCGAGCTAAAATAAAATTTTTACTTCGTTACAAGTGTTACTTGATATTTTTTTCCGATCGGTTCACTCGAGTTTTTGTTTACCAATGAACGCTCGTCCCGTTTATTTATACGACAAAAACCTGATGCATCAATATTGATCCACGGGACTCTGCTACTGAACTCAATCATAAAAAAAACGGCGAGGATATTAAAAAATTGGAGGCAAATATTTGCAATCCCAAAGGTTTAAAAAAATTGTTGCAATATTTCCAAATCCATGTGTATACGATGGGGGTCTCTTAAAATTTTGATCGAACAAGAGTAAATGAAAAAATTCCTTTCTCATGCACATGCAGCCGAGCTGGAAGCCCCGAGCTATCTACAGGGTGAGTCGAGCTTTCGAATGTACGTACGTGTGTATATAGCGTAGATCCGAGCCAACTGTAGAAACTTTGGCTCTGCGTTTGCTCCGGCGAACAGAGTATTTCACGACAACGCCAAGATTATCTGCTTATCTCTAAATTAAATGGAGGATTAAGTTTCTCGCGCCTGTTTCTCCTTCTTATACATACATTTGTGCTTCTTCTTGATTTTTTTTTTTTTTTTTTTTCCTTTTAAAGCTCCACGGATATATATGTACGAGCGAGAGAAGTTCGGCGAACGGAATCGCTTGTTGTTCGCACTGATGAATAAATTATGAGGAAAAATGGACGTAGCGATTTTGCAAAATTCCCAAAGTTTTGATTGGATCCGCGGACGCGAAGCTTTGCAATTATTTTAGGGAAAAAAAAAAGAAACTTTTCTCCCTCGAATTTAAAGTTCTGCCGCCCCGTGGAACGGATCCTACGATCATAATTGACACGATTCCCGAAGTGTGAATTTCCACGTCGTATGGAGAGTTGGTTGCGTTCGATTAGTTGTGCGCCGAGCTTGGCGTTGTCGCGAAGTAATATTTGTTGTTACGCGGATTCCACGGCGCAGAAAAGTAGTTGGCAGTTGATGGGAAGCAAATTCAATAAAAAAACTTTTCATCGATAGACGGACGGCTACACCATGCGCCCTGGCTTGCCTGGGCAGAAGGGCGATGAGGGCAAGCCCGGTCATCCTGGTCAGAAAGGTAAAAGAAAAAAAAAGTCTCGTATCATATACATTCATTTTTATTTACCTTTTTTTTCTTCATTATTCAACATTATTAACTAAATATTTCGCGTTAACTATGTAGTTGAAATATTTCAAAATTAACATTTCGGCACGTGACGCGTCTTGGTAAGGATTATGATTATACAAATAATTACCACAAAATTGTGTTTCTACTTGCACGTTAATTAGTTAAATTGACTTTGTATTACAAAATATCGTAACCAACTAATCGATTTTCCATAATTTACCATCAAAATAAAATAAATGATGTAATAATAATTATAATTATGTACACTAGGTATGATTATTTCAAGAGGTATACAAGCAAACTAATAATACACTATAATCCACTATAATTTGACGTAACCCAGTTTGCATGTTTTCACTGTTTTTCGTGAAGATGTAATCGAGGGTACTTAGTTTTAGATCTTGATATTTGGTAGAAAAATTTTTAGACGTGGTATCGTACAAATTCATTGTACCATTAAAAACGACGAGTTGTCTTATCATACACATATAATAGGGTAACTTGTTTGTACTTTCCTTTATATCATTTATCGGGCAAGTAAACTTATTTGCTGTGATTCAAATCCGTTGAGAAATACAAAAAAATTTTTTGCTTTATTTTTTGTGTTAATACATTTTTTCATAACCATACACTCTGATTATGCTGCAAAAAGATATTGAATTCTTATTATTTTGCACTGAACTGTTCAAACAAGTGAACAGGCTGGGGTGCATTAAATAATTGCACTGGTCAGCAACGTGTGAATTGGTATTTTTAGTTATTAGCTTCGACTTGCACTCATTTTCGTAATTTATATTGATTGCGTACCTCTAAGAATACTTGTAGCTATAATGACGATGAGAACTGTACAATTAAATATTAGGGGAGCAAGGAGTGCACGGGTCCAAGGGTACCAAGGGAGAACCTGGACACAAGGGCTCGAAGGGTGACCACGGCAGGGAAGGTTCACGTGGTCATCAAGGGATGAAAGGTGAGCCCGGGGCTCCCGGGACTCCTGGGTTGCCTGGAGCCACAGGTGAAGTTGGCCGTGCAGGTAATAAGCGTACCATTGAATTTTTATCACCTTAAACAATAACAACAATTAAAGGTGGTTTGGACTTTGATTTCATTCGATTGTATTGTTCACCATCGAATACTTCAATTAAGTTGTTTAAACGGTCAGACTTTAGATCATAATTAATTTATATTCATTAAAGTGAAAAGTAGTGATGTTGTGCACAAGATCGTGGTCAATTGATTCAATTTGAATTGTTAGGTCATACTCGATCCAATCAAACAGTAAAATTTTAATAATTGCTTCAGTCGATGTAATCAAACAGTTAATTGATGTCTATCAAATAAAACATTTAAAAAAAAAAGAAGAAAGTTTAGTGGCCGATAAGAATTAATCGAATAAAAAAGCCCAACTTAGGTCATCGTGAATTTGATGTCAAATTAAAATGGATCGCAACTTTACAGGTGATAAGGGAGCTAAAGGAGACATTGGGCCGGAGGGCAAGAGCGGACCCGCTGGGCCTCCAGGACCTCCTGGAATTGGCGGCATCAGTATCGGTGAAGACGGTAAATTAATCATTTATGGTTTCGTACACTCACGACAGGTCGATAAAAATGCAAATGTTATTCCTTTCGCCCATCAGTGCAATATTATACTTACTTAATGGTAATGAACATTTTTTGGTTGTGCAGGTAGTAGCATCGCGAGAGGTGACAAGGGTGATCCTGGAGAACGTGGTTACAAAGGAGACATTGGTTTTAAGGTAATTTGGCACTATCTATCATTTTTAACTTGTTTAATTTATTAACAACTACAGTGATTCATTTACACAGTATAGATTTTTTTTTAAGTATAATTGATTGGCTCTTCTGTTCGCTTGCTCCTTTGTCAGGTCAAAATAAAACTTCGTCCAGCTTTATTTGTTTGGATAATTTTGTATATCACCAGTTCACATTAAATATCTAAAGATTAAAATTACGCAAAATAAGTTTGCAGTTTAGATGTCTGTTCCACTTTCGATCTTCCAATACTTGATGCAGATAGTGGGGATAATTTATTTAAAAAAAATATGTATATTTATATTAATTAACATATGGTATTATCAACAACTGACCCTTTTGGGTTTAAAATTTTTGTCAATACCACCTATAGGGTGAGAAAGGAGATACTGGCCACGCAGGACCAGCTGGAGTGCCTGGAGTTAACGGTATTCAGGGGCCTCAAGGTGACAAAGGCGAGCCTGGTAAGCCAACTATCTACGTTATTTAAACATTTCTTACGTGAAACTTGCACTTTTGTAGCGATTCAAATTTGTTTAACTTTCAAATTCAAAAAATATTTTTTACACAACTGGTACATTCAAACTTGCAATGATTAACAAATTCATTACGTCATGATGTCTTCTGGTTTACAAAATTTCTTTTCCTCAATCGAGTATTAGACATAAATATTGAAATAAACTAAATGTTAATCAAAATATGTATTTTTCATAAAGCTTCTTGTGGTAGTGGATACTAAAAAAATAAAAAATATTCAAATATTCAAATTAAAAAATTTCTCTTCGAAGCATTCGATAAAAAGATAAAATAAAAATATGTATAATGTATATTTTTGATGAAAAAACACGCAGGAAAGGACGGTGTGCCCGGGATTCCTGGCGTACCAGGGTTAAAGGGTGAGCGGGGTGATCGCGGGCCACCCGGGGCTGTGTCGATAGCCAGCGCAGGTGATTACGTGACGATCAAAGGTGAAAAGGGCGATGAAGGAAAGAGAGGCCGCAGAGGAAAGACCGGACCCCAGGGGCCTCCCGGACCACCCGGTACCATCGGCGACATTGGACTGCCAGGGTGGACGGTATGTACAGATACTTTTAAAATACCTACTGATTTACCTTTTTTTTTTTTTTTTTAATAAAAATAGATCTGGTCTACTTGCACGTTTGACCATCGATTCTCGCAACATTTCAAAGTACATCAAAGTTGATTAAAATTTCTCTTCCTTCGACTCGAGAGCAGACTTTTTTTCACTTGCAATTAGTATAATTTACACGCAACCACCGTAATAATTTGATAATTAACATTGTTTGCATTTTTTACTTTTGATTAAATTCACTCGAGCAAATATTAAATATATCATGCAATTTCATGCTTACCGAAGAATTCCATGAAGGTGAGTTTCGTGTGAAAAAACATTTTACGAAAAATTCCCATGAAAATGAACGAATGAGACCTACAACGAATCGGTGATTTAACCATCGGCGTAACTGCGCACAGGGTCGGCCAGGAAATCCCGGAGTACCTGGAAGTCCAGGACCCAAGGGAGACCGGGGGGAGGACGGTCTGCCCGGAACCGCCGGTCGCGACGGCCAGAGAGGCCCTCCCGGACCCCCGGGGCCCCCTGCCCAAGGCACCTACATACCAGTACCAGGACCCCCAGGGCCTCCGGGACCTCCTGGTCCAGGAATCGGCAAGGCGCATATATACGGAGAACGCGACTTTTACGGTTCCAGACAAGGTAGGTCCACCCCATAAACACTGCAACGAGAGCAGTGGACGCGAGAGGGATTGCTCTGTCTCCCTTTGATCATCGGAAGCACCACTTCCGTCCGTATAATTCGGAGCCAGGACCGATTGTCGAGCCCCAGTTTTTGCCGCCATCGATTTTTTTTTCATACCATGGACACCCACGCGCAAAATCCCATCCAAACGAAACGGAATATCGCGCTGGGGGGGGGGGAGATTTTGCACGGGCCACCCCCTCCCACCGGGTGAAACTTCGTTAGCGTCCACGTGCGCCCGACATCGCTTTCCCATTCTGACAGGTGAGACTCGCGCGATGATAAAAAATTCACTTCAATTTAACGTCCCGCCGTGCCACCGCTCTCCCGTGATTTATTATATACTTTTGCGCGTCCGATGAAAACTTTTGCAAGAGCCGTCGACGCGCGTTGCATTAACGTACGCCCCCCTCCCCCTTCCGTCACGAGCCGTGACAGCAGTTTAATACTTGAAATATATTTGTAATATATTTTTTTAAAACAAAATCCAAAGGGGAGGGGGTGGTGCAAAGTTAGCTACGGGATACAAGCCCCATCCTCTAAGGGTACATTCCGCGCGTCGACGGCAATATAACAGACCCGGTGTACGGCGCCACTTTGACAATTAGTTGGGCTCCAAAGGACAGAGGGTCGCAAACTCCAAAGCGGCCCCAAAATTCCCCGAATAGCGCGTATACATACCTAGCAAAGTACGCGGTGTTTGGGTGCATGTCTACTCCACGCTGTCATCTGTTTTCTCTCTCCCTAATACAACGCTGCGCACTGGTATTTTCCCTGATGTGCATCAGGACTGAGGAGCAACGTCGACGAGTTAAACGCCCTGCGCGAGCTCAAGCAGCTGAAGGAACTTAAAGAGCAGCTGGGTATGACAATATATACGTACATGTTGCACGTTTATCCCCCTTTGTGGTCTCCGACTCGCCTCTTGTGTGTAGGCGATCGGTGAAATGCGGTGACACTTGACACCCTCGGGAGGACGATTTAACGCAGGGGGTTGTGATCGATTTTCCATTTTTTTTTTTTTTTTTTTTTCCCATCCTGAGTCTGTGTGGGTATTTTTACGGTTTCTCCGTGAAAAGCCAGAGTTTTTAATCATCGGGTGCACGAGAAGAGTTGATGCGATTTTTCTCGTTACGAAATTACAAACTCGTTTTAAACTGCGACTAGTTTTTCGATACAACTTTTTTTTCCATTATAACTTTGGATTAAAACAATTTCGACGTTTGATGCGCCGAAAAGCGGCAACAACGAAATAAAGAAAACCGTTCATGTTGAAGAAAAAACAAAATATCTTGCATAATTGGCAAACAGCGCGAGTGGAAGTAGCTTCGGAAAAATGTAAATTAAAAAAAAAGCGTGCCTCGAATATAACTCGTTTGAATTTCGCAAAATTATTCCAAGTGTCACTCGTACACCTCCTCAAGCTCCTTACGTTGTGTATATATAATATACCCGAGAGTTTGGAAAATCGGCTTCGCGTAGCGGGTAAAAACAACGCACGCTAAGTACATCAGTAGCTTTTTCTCCCGGAGCGAAAATTCACTTTAAATTTGAATTGCAAATCGATTGCGCGCATGTCCCACCCGTTTGATACGCATATCGCACACCCCTGATTTTTAATTCAATGGGACGGGAATATTCAGCGGACGGAATTATTCCTCAGGTTCCAATGTGGCAGCGACGAGGGGGCCTTTAGAGACTACAACGAAAATCGTACCGGGCGCAGTGACATTTAAAAATACGGAAGCGATGACCAAGGTACGAGCCCTTATTCCCTTTTTTCCACCAAAGTCAAATAAAAACCTTTTTTTTTCTACCTTTCAGATGTCTGCTGTGAGTCCCGTAGGAACACTCGCCTACATCATAGACGAGCAAGCGTTGCTAGTTAGAGTCAACAACGGCTGGCAGTATATTCCGGTGAGTTTACCGGTAGAAAAAAAAAAAAAAAAAAAAATGAATTTCATCTCCATAAGGATGAAAGTATCAATTGACGGTTTTTCTCGCAGTTGGGCACGCTATTGCCGATCACGACGCCCGTACCGCCAACGACCGTCTCCCTGCCGGTTAATCCGCCATTCGAGGCCTCTAATCTGATCAATCAGATTCCAATAAAGGCAGACGGCACGAGCGTAAGAAGCTTAATTAATTATTATATAAGCTTAATTATCGGCGCACTTGCAAACGAGCTCTCGCGAGAGCATCATCGATAACTTACTAATCGATTTCAACCTTTTCCCCCTTTTTTTTCATTCAATGCCATCCAGTGGTCACCGAAAATGGTACGGTATACTAATCAAACTATATTTTCATATTTCAGTGTCGTGTTGTCTTATTTTCGTAGTTTGGCTGTTTGAAATTTTTCCCCCGCACTGGCTCGACGCGGAAACGATGAATCGCATTTTCATCGCTTGCACCTCGCGCCAGTGTTTTATTTCGCGCGGAAATATTCGAGAAATTCATTCGATGCTTGAAAAAAGAATGGATAAAATGCCCCCTTTTTAGAAGTAAAACTCGCCGACAGGGGGGTGGGATGAGGAATCCTCGGTAGTTTTTATCGGAAAATTCGTAGCGCGAGGAAGGGGGAAAGGATCGATCGAAACACAAACATTTAAAGTCAGAGCAATTGTTTTGGTCGTGCGTTTCCTGCATGCATAATTTCATTGTAAAAATGATTAACCCCCGCGATTAATTTCTTTTTCTTGTGCGTAAATATTTTCACGGATGAACCGAAGCGAGTGAAACTCGGTGTATTTTTAGCAGCGCGATCCTTTCTGAAACGGAACTGTGTTGCTTTTTATCCTCGCGAAAATCGGCTTTTTCCAAAATTGGGGCAATCTCTTCTTCGGTAGAAGTGTATCCGTCAAAACGAAAATAAAGTGGAAAGTAGTTTCAAAATTTCCTGTAAAATAAAGGTGTCCCGCAAAGGGTAGAAAAGAAGAATAATTTTCCATCAGTTCGACAAGCCGCGAAGGATAAAAAGGAAAGAAAAAAAGGGTAGGGGTGGAGAGAACACCTCGTCACTTCCCGGCTACTGTAACAGCCTTGTTCTTCTTCCCCCCTTTTTTTTCCCCAACCCATTTTTTTCCGAGACGATGAGGGACGGGGCAAACTCGGCGCATCAATTATTCCCTCCGCAATTTTAATATTCATTGAATCTCGGGGGGAAAAGAGGGTCCCGGGCTGCTCGGGACGTGGCGCCGGAGATTGTGCACGTGCGAACGTCACCGGGAACCTCGTTACTTTTAAGTGGATCGTCAAGCGGATGTTTACCGAATCGGGAATTTTGTTGGAAAACTCCAGCCCATCCCACCGAATGCCGAAAACCATTCTTTCGGATAAATCTAAATCACACGCGTAGCAAATGTATTAAAATTCGTAAGGGCTGATTCTTGAAGTCATTGAATGGACTTGACAAGTCATTCAAAGTCTTCAAAAAGACTCGAGAGTGCGCAGCCTCTCGCAAAAATCTGCTTCCTTTATTTTTAAATAAAATACGTAGTATTAGTAGTACAGCTCGTTGGAACCCATGTAATTTCCATGTTTAACGAATTGTTATCAATGTCGTGTGAATCTCTCGCGACTGTCCTTGTAACCGGTCGATCGGCAGCTACGACTGGCCGCGCTGAACGAGCCGGTGAGCGGCGACATGCACGGCACCCGGGGAGCCGACTACAACTGCTACAGGCAAGCCAAACGCGCCGGCTTCCGCTCTACCTTCCGCGCTTTCCTCAGCTCGCGCGTCCAAAACGTCGACAGCATCGTCCGGCTGACCGATCGCGACCTACCGATCGTCAACATAAAGGTACGTTTTATTTATCATTTTAATTTCCGTTGCAAATCTCTAGTTGACAATACACTTGTGTGTGTTTGTACGCGACGCAGGGCGACGTGCTCTTCAACTCGTGGAAGGAGATGTTCAACGGCAACGGGGCCCACTTCTCCCAAAACCCGCGGATCTACAGCTTCAACGGGAAAAACATCCTCACCGACTACACGTGGTGGGTAGTACGATGTAATATTAACCCAACGTATATGGAAGAAAACAAGCGTAACAATTGTTTGTGGGTGGTAGGCCGGAGAAGGTCATCTGGCACGGGTCGCACGCGCTGGGCGACCGGGCGATGGACACGTACTGCGACGCCTGGCACTCGGGCAGCGCGGACAGGTACGGGCTCGGCTCGCCCTTGACCAGCGGTAGACTGCTCGAGCAGCTGCGCTACTCCTGCGACAACAAGCTCACCCTCCTTTGCATCGAAGTCTCGAGCGAGCCGAGCAAGCGACGCCGACGCCGGCGCTCCTTAGAGGAGGACGAGGACGAGGAGGTGCTCAGCGAGGACGAGTACGCCGAGCAGCTGCGCCAACTGTCCAGGGACCCGCAACTGTGAATTAATTACAACTGCCGCGCCTGTCTTACGCATCAGGTGTAAACCAACAGCGAGTCGGTTGTTGCTTCTTTTTCACTGGTGCTCGCTAATATCATCTTCAACTTTTCGTTTGTCCCTTGCTTTTGAGATGGCGAGTCTTGGAAATAATGCCACGCGAACGGTCAATTGGTTTTTTTTTTAAGATCCGAGGGAAATCGCTCGGGTCAACGTTTTTTGGGTATACGATAACAATATTTTTTCATCCGTTTTACATATCACTTGGAGACTGATCGCTGTACGTGTTAAGGAACTCTTAATTGTGTTTGTCCACTTGCGTGCATGGGGATACGTTAAGATTGAAAAATGGTGGGGTTTTTTTTTGTTTTTTTTTTTTAGTTACAGCGAAGCAAACGATTTTCGAACCACTGCCGACTATAGGTATGTACATTGATAAGAAATAGCGTGGATGCCAAGGAAAAAATTTTATAAATGCGATTTTTAATAGTATTACGGTGAAATGAACGACACCTTGTGAATTTAGAATTGCGTGGGGCTTGCGTCGTCTCGCAATGTGTTTCTCTCGTCACGATAAACGTCCAGTACTTAGCACTACAGCCGTAACGAAAAAATCAATTGCAAGTGAAAGAAAAATAAATAAAATAAAATAATGTTTGAGAGAAACGTATGAAAATAAATCGAGTCTTGCCTCCTTTTTCCCATCTCCACAAACACATAGCCGTAATGTCTAGCAAATAGTTGCCATCTTCAAACCTAGATAGCTGAAGCGGGTATCCTGGACAAAAAGAGCGCGCGATTTCAACGAATTAGATTCCCCCTGAGTTTCTTAAAAAGTCACACGAATAGGTACTATTATATCGAACACATATCTCTTTTTTTTTTTTTTTTTTTTTTTTTTTTTTTTTCCCATCCTGAGTCTGTGTGGGTATTTTTACGGTTTCTCCGTGAAAAGCCAGAGTTTTTAATCATCGGGTGCACGAGAAGAGTTGATGCGATTTTTCTCGTTACGAAATTACAAACTCGTTTTAAACTGCGACTAGTTTTTCGATACAACTTTTTTTTCCATTATAACTTTGGATTAAAACAANTTTTTAATTAATTATTTTACATTGCCAAGTTCTTTCTTTAAGAAGACAAGCACGCACATTTTTTTCTACACGTTGTCTCTTTCGGTTTCGAGTTGTGTCAAAGTTTATTTGATCAAAGTAAATTACGCTCATTAAAATTTAGTTCAGGCATGGATTCAAGACTATTTTTTTTGTAACACGTTTTCTTTTGCACAAATGTTACCCGCTAATTGTCCTAACACGGAATGGTGGTGTGAAAGACACTGTAATTTTTATGTGTAATATGTATAGTTGCAGTCGTTTTGTTGATTTACTGAGCCATTATGTTGAACCTGTATGTCAAGTATAAAGTCGAATCTAAGTCAATGTTCATAACTTATTAAGTGTAATATACTAACAAATTTAAGTCATATTTTTTATTTTTACAAAACAAAGTTTTGTGAATAATGATTCCCTTCTTCACTTTAGTTTGGTTGAAAAAAAAGTTGAAGGGCTAGATATTGTTTTGAAAAAAAAAATAAGCTGCGTACAACATTTTAACTGTTATTAAAAAGAACTAGCATTATTTTATTTTCACAGTCATTGTAAAGTATAAAAATGTTTTCAGTTTACAAGAGATTATGTACTAAGTAATATTAAATTAGAAACAATAAACCTAATAATTTTGAAAATTATTGTATTTCGTTCACTTAATGGTAAGAAATATAAAATTATTCACTTTTCTCAACTTTGACTGGTACAACTGCTGCTGCTGGTGTTGTTGTCGTTTCTGTCTTTGTGGCAGTAGTGCTAATTTCTTCTGCTGTAACGTTTGCATTTAGAACTTCCAAGGCCTTGGTGTACTTCAGTTTCTCTAAAATCGCTTTTAAGTTACCAACTGATGCTTCAGGATCTTCTTCAGTCCATATAATTAACATTTCCTGACATTGCTCCAACGTGGATTGTTTCTTGGCAAAGAAAACAATCTACATGAAGTAAGAATCATAAGTAATCTTTTTTTCAAAGATTATCATTGGTTGATAAGAAAAAAATATTAATACCTCGTCACTCGTGTACCCCAGTTCAGCAGCTAATTTTTTCCAATCACCTTTAATTGTTTCGGCTAATTTCTCAACTAATTCTCGACTTATCCTATTGACGCGTTTACTTTTACTTTCTTCAGTTTCTGCCTCTGGCTCTTGCTTCAGAGATACTCCATTATTCTCTTGTTCCGTTTGTTCTTGAGGTGGAGTTTCTCCAGATTGTTGTTTTACATCGGCTTGAGTTAACTGCAATTTTACCTTGACATTAAAATTTAGAGTATGGTAATAATTTTATCCAAAAAACATAATTTTGACTAAAAATACTTACTGGTCTATCTTTTGCTATTTTTTTTATCATCATTTCAAGATACTCGGGAAGTTTATTTATTGGATAGTTGCCATGAACAAAGAAGTGTGGACTCCTCTTGGCTAATAATCTCAACGCTCTCCAGCCAAAGTTACCATCATTAACTTTTCTAAAAATGAAAAAAAAAAAAAAAGAGTAGAAGTTAGTATTTAAGCCTTTAAAAAAAAAAAGATAACAATAGAAGAAACCTACTTGTACTGTTCTTCTATTCCAGCAGCTGGGTCCAACTGTTCGATTGCCTCTTCAAAGTACGTTTCCAGAGATGGTAAGAAATCACGATCTTTGGATTTTGCGGCATCAAGATTATTAGGACACAAATTCCATAATTTTGTTAATTCTAGGCTACAAAAAATTGCGATAATTAGTTTAAATTTTGCACTGGGAATCAGTTATAGGTATAATTTATCATTCTTACTTTCCCATGTAATATTTGCCATGAGCTTGAGCATCGCGTATCATATCACCAAGTTTTCTTCTCGGCCTCTGTTGCTTTCTTGCCTCATCTAGCTCTGTTATCGGCTCTGGAGCTGGTCTCTTGAAAGCAGGGCAGCCATCATTTTTCCACCCATTCCAGAATTCTTCTCGTTTCAATATGTGCTTAACAGCTTCAGCAAAGGCAGCTCCATTGGGTGGTGTTTCAGTAAGAAGAATGTACACTTTACCAGTTGTCTCTGTGACCCACTCAACTTGGTCTTTTTTCAGTTCATGCGTTTCTCTGTTAAAAAGAAGAAGTTTGTAGTTGATTTTTTTTTTTTTTTTTCGATTACACAGAGTACTTATACTTACGACTTGAATTTCACTGTGCTGTTTAAATACTGAAATAATATTAGGAATTGTAACAAGACATATCGACGGAAATTAGAATCAGACATCTGCAATTCCAATAGTTTTTCATTGGTTAAGTATTTCGCAAAATAGTGAGAGTCTCTGTGAATTCCTTCCAATGCAGCTTCAAGTGCTGAGTGATCTATGGGACAATCTTTTTGATCTTCCAGCTTAAAGGAAGAAAATGCCGCCAAGACGTTTGAAGCATGCTGTAACAATAAAACAATTAAACAATCTTTCAATATTTTCTGATCAATAAATTTTGTTGGCAACAAGTTATTTAGTTTTTTAATGAAAACAAATACTCACAGCTGAAAAGGTTTTCCATTGCATTTTGTTATAACAAAGATTGGGATTTCTAAAAAAATCCTGGAGGGCCCAAAATTTTCTGTACAGATTATAATCTATTGAAATCTTTGGATCTGTTTTTTCCTCGTCGACATCCATGGGCTGTGCAACGTTCTCTTGTGACTTTTCACTTCCAAATTCAGTGGTGTTTTCCAAATTGAATTCACTTATGATATTGAGTCCTGATCTCTCGGAGAATGGAAAGAACTTGGCCAGAAACAGCAAAATTCTACCACAGAATACCGTTTGCTGAGATCTCGACAGTCTTCTGAGCAGATCATTACACATTCTCAGTAAGTTATTCTTGCATGACGTGAAAAACAATTCTTCCTTCCAGATAGAAACATTGTTTTCAACGTATGTAAACAACTCCTCGCAGTGGTTTAACGTGAGAGCATCGAAGGTGTCACTGAGCAACATAACTGGTACACTCATGGTAGCCAATTCTTTCCTGCACAGCTCTATACAAAACGTTATGTAGGCCTCTAAGGCCTCAGTGTTATTAGAATTGTTGGATAACAAAACAATCAATGTGTCCCTCAAGGCCTGATCAATGGCAGGCTTCCTGTCTTTTTCATTCGAACATTGCTCTAGACACTTTTTTTGAAATGATGCTACATCTGATGTTTTCAGAGATTGCTGGACATATTTCTGTAATAAAAAAAATATCATAAAATGGTTTACTTTCCATTCAAAAGTAGAGGAAATATTTTTTCTCCTCAAATTGAAATCACGCATAACCTAAAAGTGGAAGCAAATACAAATTATTAAGTTCAGTACTCACGCTAAAATCTTTCCGCAGTGTCTCGAACGATGCCATGGTGACACTCTTACTATTCACATAAAAATCTCAAGTAATTGTTAAAAATTAACTTTCTCTTATGTCAAAACCCTCAAGATGATTGAAAATCTGCTCTGACAAACGTTTATCGCCGCGGAGAAGTAAAAATAAAGGGAGAGAGACTGCGGCTAAAAAATCGATCTATCGAGTGGAACTCGACGCCATATTTGATACTCGAGAGATCGACAACTCGATCTTCGAGACAATGTCGAGAGTTTTGATGTTCGATCTTTCCATGATTTTCGTATTATTTGTGCGCGCACATCGTCCATTGTTGTTGATGTACCGAATGTCATATGTCATATCTAACAATTGATGCATTTATTGACTTTCTGTGAAAAGTATAGTTGGTTGGACTACTATTTGGAGGTTTTTTAATACACCACGCATTAGATTTTCCATAATTTTTTAATTGACATAGACAACAAACTCAAGTAAGGTAAGTTTTCCATCGCCAAGAGCACCTAACCTCTCTACCATTGAAAATGCGTTTTCATGGATTTATAATTATATTACGCATAACTTGTATTGTTTGTGTTATAATTTTTCATCGTTTCATTTCTCAAAAATATATGGTCTTTTACACGTATGTATCAATATGTGGTTTGGTTGCTATTTGAGCCCAATTAATATTTTTACACCTACAGTAAATAATGGAAGAATTGCGAATACTTATTTCTTAATTCCAAATTCAAAGTGACTAGTGCATGATGAAGGTAATTTTTTTCAGATGGGGGCTCTGGCTTTCCTGAAGAATCCTATTATTATAACCCTAAGTTTTGGCGTTTTGTCTGAGATTGTTTGGTATTTCATCAAGAAAAAGACACAGCCCAAGAAAAAAGCTAAAAGCATGAAATTAGATAAAAAACGAATTTATGACGTACTCTTTTTTTCTGAGCAATCAGCTTCATGCAGGATTCATGCCACTGACTCTCATCCCTGCTCTCTGCCTAGTTGCCCAATTAAGAATCTCAAGTAAGTACTGTAATACTGTTTAAGTAACTGATGGCTTATTTAACGTGTAGCATTTCACTGAGCAAGTGTAATTTTAACTTTACAGCAAGCTATTGGCTTACTTGAGCTCAGCAGAACAAACACTGGATATTTGTATATATTTTTTTACGTACAGTGCTATTGTAAAGTTGATTAAAGACCTGCTTATGAAGAGGAATGTTAGAATAAGAGTTATCTTGGATGATGAATCCACTGAAAATGATTCGAGTCAAATTTATATTATGAGAAAAGCTGGTTTGTTTCGATTTTTTAAAGTGCCGATTAGTATTATTTTGAAACTGTTAGAACGAAAATGGAAATTGTTTGTTTTCAGGTATGCTGGTAAGAACTAGAAAATCTCCATACCTCATGCATCACAAATTTGCCATTATTGACAAGAAGTTGCTGATTACGGGAAGTGCTAATTGGACCCATCAAGCGTTTTTCGGAAATTGTGAAAATATCCTTATCACAAATCAACCAGAGATTGTAAGAAGTTATTTTGAGGAATATGAAAAGATCTGGGCAAATTATGATATTGATTATGATACCGAAATAAAAATGCTTGAAGAGTTAGAAAAAGAAAAAAAGGAAAGAATAAGAAAAACAAGAGAACTGAGAGACATTCAGATATGATTTTGATATTTTGTAGTATTTGAATAATTTCAGAGTGACATGAAAAGAAAGTTCCATTTTTTTGTATTTTGTATTTTTTATACATGAGTGTTGGTAGAAATTTTACAACTTTGTCGATTAATGAATTCTTTTTGTAAATAACTTTTTTAATTCGTGAATAAGATTTTAAACATTTAATTTCTTTGTATCAATAAATCAAACACATTGAGATAGTAACTTATAAAAAATAATGCACATAAAACTAGACAGAATGTAAGTATTGACAATCAATGTAGTAACCGAGTAAAAAAAGAATTTTTCACAAACGATTTTCATGCAAAAGACATTTGACATCAAGCATATAAATTATAAGAAATAACTGTGATCAAATGTGTTCCAATGTAACTATCGTATGTTTGAAGAGACGTATATGTAAAGTGTACAAAACTGTGGACATGACTTACTTTCAGTAAAGAGTATTTTTCCAATAAAATGTTTAAATTTGTAAATAAAAAATTTTTTTCACTCTCCCTAAAGGTGCCATCAAAATACTCCATGTACAAAATCGTAAAAATTCCCCATCACAATCTACTGAATTTAGTTTTTCTCAAAGGATCATAAAAAAAAAAAAAGGGAGTATATTATCTCTGTAAACAAACAACACCACCTGTAGCCCTTCAATCCTCGCATTGGAGTTTCAATTGTTTTGTATCAAAATACACGGTATTAGACATGTATTCACCAGAGTCTTCGCATGTATAACAATACGTAAGCGCATAATAATCCCAGTTGATCCATAGAGTGCCACGACAATGCACTCCGGTCAGTAACTCTCGACAGCTTGCGATAGCCGCGTTGCCATGGCGATCGTGACGTCATTTGTCTCTTTCTCCCTCTCTCTGTAGTCCTCGTGGCGTGGATCGAGCTTTTTCTCTTTGCAATGTATAAGAAACAAAAGACAACACGTTGCGAGTTGACAAAAAAGTGCGGGGGTGATGCGATATGGTCCCTTGCGTTTTTCTTCAATTCGCTTTTTGTCTGTTCACGATTAGCCAACTTGGAAACGGCAAATTGCATTTCACGGGGACGTACCTTGTGTTATACACATTTTGCGTGGAAATAATTTTTTTTTCTTTTGCATTGGAAGTCGAAAGTGAATCTCAAGAAATATTTTATAAAATTACCGGAGCTGCGTTCAGCGGCTCTTCGTGAAAAGCTCAATTTCCATATTCATTAGTTTTTCTGAAATCTTCGATTGGTACTTTTCTCGTATTCGCTGAGCGTTGGTCTGTACGTACACACGTAGACTTCGCATGTGCCAAGATCAAGGACACGTAAAATTAGAAAAATCATGTTTTTTTATTATTTTTTTTTCCTGCCAACGAAAATAAACCGGCGCTTTCCTACACGTGTCGGGTAGAGAACGCAAATTTTTAGAGTCATGTAATTCTTTTTTCTGACTAAAAAATGTTAGCTCGACTCGACGCCTATACCCCCGATCTCGTATTCGAACGACGAGTTTGTTTTAACAACATTTCGCTCGTGGACTTTCAGTAAATGCGAATATTACAGCAAAGAGTTATTAGTCCTCTCACGAGTGATTTTTACGATTCAAGAATAGTTAATGTACGTATTATACCAGTGGTAAGGAATGAAATATTTTCTTTTTTCTCGGCGTTCCATTTTTTTTTTTATTTTGAAAAATCAATATCACCGATAATATTTTTTTTCCGTTAAAGCAAAACAGCGCAATAGACGTGAACAGTTTTTTTCAATCAGGCTAATGTCAATAAAATACAATGTCCACGGGACAAAGGCTTCGTTCCAATACAGCCACAAGAGACCCTCTCGTCCCTACGGGAAATGTAGGCTGGTTACGTAAAACGGCTCGATTAGCGTCATCGGTTGGTCGTCGAATGGATAATCCCCTTGTTTTGTGCCTCGGACACGAAGATTGGGGGGCGGGGGGCGATGTTAGCTCACTGGGAGCTTGCGACAGTCGCAAGAGTGTAGATCCGACAATGGACGAACGGCGATTCGTTCGATAAGCCAACTGTTTAGGCCAGTGAGTTACAAAACACCTCTTCTCCACTGACGTCATCGTTGCGAGACTCGCGGATATGACGCTCGAGTTCGTTCAATCGAAGAATTATTAAATCAATGGAGTCAATCGAAACGTTTTGGACGAGCTTGCTGCCCATTCGCGAGTGTTGTGAACTTGTAAAAGCATACGACAATAAAGTCCATTGTCTTTCCATTCGTTGGTGCTTATACAGCCAAGACCATTGCTCTAAGCCATTATAACCGAGTATGTACATGGCTCGTGTGTAGGGTATAATTATTTGTGTGTAATTTTTACCAAATGACTCTTTTGATTTCATGATGTGATAAATTTTTAGTTGGCCTTACGTACATAACATGGCAACGTTACTTTGAAACGGATAGTAGATGCAGGTATACCTATGTACAATTGTTCCCTAGCATCCCTACACGCACATACATACGCACGATATCTCTATAAATATGTATCCTCCAGTGACGCGCATACACCTTCACCTTGGGTGCCTTATAGCCCCTCCGGAGTTGTTCGTTTTCTCCCTTCCGTTGTGCACAATACAATATATTATATGGTCTGACGTAAAAAATGAGTCCGTATAACTCGTTTCAATTATTTATGTTTCCCCAGCACGCATTTTTAAAGGTGGATAGAGCTACATTGTATTTATGTTGCGTCATTCTGTTTAGTGGTGTTCTTTGAAAGCTCTTCAACTTTTTTTTCTTCTTCTCTCTCTTACGTCTTTCGGTTGGGATAAGCGCGTGTACAGTGCTATAATATAATATATTAAGAGGCTGATGATGCAGAGCTTACGTATTGCGGAAAAGAGCGGTGTGGCTGTGTTTTGTTTCTCAAAGCGAGTGATGTGACGCAGATATTTCGACGTACATATAACTACGATGACGATTCATCGATTCGTTTTAATATATTTATACATTGTGTATATACTTGGACATGGGCATTGATGCTTATAAATTTTTTAATCACTGTTTTGTTTTATTCCTAAAAGTTTAATACATTCTTTGGGCTGCAAAATTTTTTCACTTATTACGTATAACACATTGACTAGCAAAATTTTTCCACCAAAAACAATGCGTTGCACTTTGACAGAAAAAAAAGGGTCAAAGTACCTGACAAAGTATTTAGATGTGTTATTTAAAATAAAAATTACACTTATCTATATAGTAGAAACAAAAATTTTTCCAGTGTTTTATTGTTAATAGTGACGAATAAAAAATTTTTTGCAGCAAAAAGAATGCACTTTATACAGGAAAAATAATTGTATTAAATTGATGAAATAATTGTGCCCAAGTCTGATTGTATTGTCAATTCAAGTTTTACAAACTATTTCTTACAGAGGCAATACACACACCCCATCTGTTTACTTTTGAGTGATTTAAAATAACATATTTAAGTTTGCGTTTAAAACGAAATTATTTAATCATCAATTGGTTTTAGTAAACTCAAGTATTCAGTTTTAAAACACGTGGATGTATACTGGGCTACAGCAAATATACAATTATTATTTCAATAGCTATGGATGAAACATCAATACTTAAAATGAAATCTGTTGGGATAGTAAACAAATTTTTTTTCCTAAAATAAATGAAAATCAATAGACCTTGAAAACTACGAAGAAACGTATGTACTGTAGACGAGCACCTTCTTCGCAGCCAAGTTGCAAATCGAATTTCGCTCGACGCAGTGAAATTTTTTTCTCCTCCATTCAGCGATAAAAGCTTCCTGTATGGCAATCGAGTTACTCGGCGCTTGTAGAAACCCACTTGTTCGAATCTTTTTCACCCAAAGGACCTTGAGAAAGACGACGGCGACATCCTCGCGCTTCGGCCCTTTTTTTTTTTTTTGTTTCAATAATAAATTCTCGAAAAAAAAAGTTGGTTGATTTTGTTATTGGACGTAGACAGGCGCTTATTTTTATTTCCCACCCAATGCGCCCCACCAAGAGCTCCAAAAGTGGTCAATTAGTAACTGGACGTTGATTGCACTCTCGGCCTCGGACAATGGGAAAGCTCGAAGCTTCTTTGTACAGCTTGCGGAGGAGTTGCGGCGAGAAGTGCCCAGTCGAACGAACGAACGAGCTTCAATTACCAGGGAACCTTTTTTTCTCCCCCTTTCTTCATTTTTTTATGCTCGTGCTCTCGTTTGCTTTGCAAACAAATCGACTTTCCTGAAAGCACTCAAGCACTCGAGGCGTGTGATGTTGCTGCTCGGTGACTCCTTGCGTGAAAAGGATGGTGCATTACCATCGGCGACGAGCACTGTTGGTTAGCAAAGTGGGATTCTAATAAGTTACTTGGTGCAGAGATGGCGAAATATTTTATCATATATAAATGTATTATGATGCAGAAAAGCTTTTTATCAAAGAAAAGTCGAGCAATGAAAAGGAGCTTCGATTGCTCGTCGTAAATACGAGTCCTTCACGGCTCCTTCTTTATGCTTCCATGAAAAGTACCTCTCTTTTGTAAACTCCGAGAGAAAAAAATCGTAAAAAAAAGCTCGAGTGCTCAGTGCAAGAGAGTCGTCTTTAGCGGAGCGTTTTCTCCTTTGAGCAATACAGGTGTATTTCGTGAAATGAGTTGACATTAGAAAGTCATTTTTCGATCACACGTGTGTATAGGCATTAGACACACCTACTCTCTCAACGTGGGCGTTTATTTGCGCTTCGGCAATCGCCACTGGACGTGTTTTATGTATGCGGCACACCTGTATAATGAGCGGTGGAAGTGAAAATAAAATGTTTTTCGATTGACGTGGGATGCTTTGAATACTTTTAAGTTGATTGGCTCAAATTTGTCGAGATTTCCGACTAGTGAATCTTAGAAAGTGCCATTTTTTTTAATAAACATAAAGAGAGGATAGCGTGAAAGTTTTAAACGCTAATACTTAAATAAAAAAAAAAAAGGAAAGTCGAAGCAAAGTTCCCTCCTTCCCGTGCCTCGTGTCGATGACCAAAAACATCCTGCACCATTATTTTCCGAGACAGCTTTGGAAAAAATCCTCTCTCTTGCAGACCCACAGGCCACACTATAATAACCATATCGATTCGCGCCGGCCGCTCCCTTCGCCGTCCCTTTCTTCACACACACGCGTTCGCCTCTTTCCTCCTCGGCAGTGCTATTTATAGAAGAACGTCGATCAACCATTCCTCCCCCGTGCCGATACATACACACATACCAGCTATCGTTGATTTTATCGTGCGTTGCACCCTTTTACGGCCCCACCTAATGACAGGGGGCCTTTTTTGCTTGCGTTCCATCCGAGGACTTTCGCAGCCACGTCTATATTATGGGGTGACAGATTAGACGGGACGAGGGTATAGCCTGGAGGGGCCTAAATCACAAGGCTCGCGCATTTTCCTCGCTCGCGTCGTTTATTTTTGGCTGCAACGGGTTGTTGACACGCGTGGCCATTTTTTTTTTCTTCTGTTTTTACGAGTTGGCACACCCCCTCCCTTTTATACCGACAACTCTGTGGAATCGACAGTTTTGCCGATCATACATCGGATACTGGTTTTCACGATTTTTCCGAGCACTCGTGTACACTCGTACGTGTGTGTCTTTTCCATCAACAGTGTACACGTTGTGCTATTTTCTCTCCCAGCACTTTCAACCGAGTTTTGTTTTCGTCGGCACTGTATTGTACAACATTTGGCGCACAACTCCTAATATATATATATAGGTGCTTTTACCTCACGTGTACCAGATATCGTACGGTAATATTGTATTTTTACCCTATGCGTGACTCCCCAACGCATATAACAATGCCAGTCACGAAGCTGCCCGTCGAATATTTACGCATCAATCACTGCGGTGTATTTTTGGAACTTTCAATATCAGATAACAAGTATAACTTGCCGTCACTCGTGTCAAATTTCCTTCCATACGCGCCGGCATCCCCGGATTTCCCGGGTTTTGCATTTCGGACGGTCATCGAAAAAATATGTAAAACTTTCTCGAAACTGCGCCGCCGCGTCAACGCGTTGATATTTGGAAAAACCAATGTCGAGAAAGCAACAACACGCGCGCAGTGAAATTTCCTGTAAAAAATGATGCACCCGCCGCGAGTGACGCACTTGCTTTGCAAAAGTTTGACTGCAAAAAAAAAAAAAAAAAAAAAAATATTAATAATGATAAACAAAATAACAAAAAAAAGAAAGGATACAATGTATAAGCTGGTGTTTACGGGGCGGTAATATCCACTATTATGGGCGGGCTTCGTGCGTCACGACAACCCAGAGGCTGTAAAGCACCCGTGCCAGGACCGCCAGGCGTATCATATACATACCGGCTTATAATACGCTTATGTTTACCACACGCACGCACAAACCCGCAAGTCGTGCTGCTTTTCTAAAATTAAGTGGCACTTTCGAATAGCGTAAACTTTGATGGTTTGTTTTATCAAATCGCAAAACTCGGGAGAAAACACTCGCACCTGTATACTCTTTGAACACCGGATAGATGCATGTATAGTATTTGTTGCGCCGTGTGTGTCCATATTAATTTATTATTCATGTACACGTTTAAGCATATAATACCCCAAAATGGCATAAATCATCGAGTCGCATCAACCAAATAATACACGTAAAGCGCGCGTGCAATGAAAACGAGATAAATCTCGGGGGTCGAGCTCGGCGCTTGGCAAATGCGTTACACGAGAGCTCATTAAAGCACCAGCGAGAGTCGGGCCATCGAGTGAGAAAATACACGCATAAATCCCGCGTTTCTCTGTGCTACACACTCGTCGCTGTCGCTCCTGCAAGGGAGTGCGAGTGATAATTATCGCTCGGCCGAATCAGCCCGCGAGTTTTATTTTCGTATATAGCCCATCGCGTGCGTAAGCGGCCGTGGTGTTTTCCACGAAGGGAACTGGCGAGCCGCGTAACCCCAATAATACCCCTTGCATGTGCCTCCACCGTCCGCCTGTCCGTTTTTTGTGTATTTGCTTTAGGCGTCATAAGTAAGTGATACATCGGCTGTAATAGGTGGTTGCGCGAGAGGAAAGACTCGAGTTACCGAATGGCCCGACAGGTGTGATTGACGCGTGTGCGTCGATGCAGGTCGTCGACCAGACGAGCGCTGCTGAGTTCCCATTGTGTGTCCACAAAAAGTGGCGCACGGGTGTTGTCTATAAGCGCGTTTGGCTGACCCTTTCAGAAAAAAAATGCCACGTTCGTATTTTATAATTGATTTCAACGATCGCGTTGGATGGTTTTGGACCGAGTTTCTATAAATACGGCATATTGACACGTGCGCTCGGTTTATTTTGGTCTGGAGATTCATACGGTGCTGATAGAGCTGGTTCGACTTCCTATACACAGACGCGATGAGATGAAAGCAGCAGTTTTTCCATTTCCTTGTTTAATACATCTTGATTTTTGACTCCAGATTTGCTTTAATAATACTAAGCCACAAAGTTGCTTCATTTGATGTTTGACTTTTTTTATCGAAGCCTTACTTATTTAAGACATTTTTTTTTATCTCTTTGCCTTTTATTTTCTTTTTTATACCCCACAAAGCACGCCATACTTTTTGATATTTTTCATTCGATTTATTGCTGTATAATTTTTTCTTTCATATCTTTCGTATCTTGTACTTTTTTAGTTTTTAAATTAACTTATTTTTTCTGAGCCAACAATCATTCAATTAGTGTTTTTTTTTTTTTTTTTTTTCATGAAATGACAATTTAAAGTTTATGTTTAAAATTGTACTGAAAGTTGTTTCTATTTAGACTAGAACTGATTTAATTGAAATCAATACAAACCGCACAAAATAAATATTAAAATAAATTTAGTTGTAATTATATCAGGTGCTGTTTTAAAACCTGTTTGGGTAAACAAACAATTAAAGCTTTTTTTCTATCTGTAATTAAATTCTAAACTGGTCCTAATGAAGATTTTTCAATTGTAGAAGAGACACTTTAATGAACTACAGGGTGGCCTATTGAATTTACTCTGGCTCTCCCTTGATTAATTTAGGGCTAGTCAGGAAGAAGACGAGGAGTAGGGAAATGAAGCTTTTTGAGGGCAAAGTTGTAAACCCTTTTGTGCATAGGTGATGCAAAATGCTGACAAAAATTTTTAAAGTGAAAAAATAAATTTAAGGTAAATTTAATATGATAACAGTCGTCATTCATTAATTTTAATCTTGATAATATTAAAAAAAAATAAGAACAGTCGCAGTAATAATTCTACAATAATAATAATAGTGGAAAATGACGATGATCATTTTAAATTACAAATGACTTCTTGTTGAACAAGCAAAGAACAGAGAAACTCATAATTTGAACGTGTTTAAAAAATCCACCCATTTACAAATAAAAAAAATGTTTGAACTTGAAATGGAAGAGTCTCTTGAGAGAGATTCTTTAAAAAAAGCTTAGAAGTAAAGTAAACAAAGTCACAAGTTTGAAAACTACGCAGCACGTATTTTTCACGCTCGGTGGCCAACATTTTTTTGTTTGAACGTATAAAAAGTTAAAATACGACAAATTTCTGGGAAGATTAAAAGTAACTAAAATGAAAAAGTTATGACATTTTAGCACACAAGTCACGATTGATACATTTAGTACAAGACAAAAAAGTGTAATAGCACATTTAAAAAAAAAAATTGCTGTAAAATGATTTTTTTGGCCAACTGCAAAAGATTTTCAAAGCCTGGAGTATAGCGTAGTTACGTTGGAGACAAAAATATTTACCAGGTAAAGTACCAATTAAAATTTCGTTTGATTGGAAAGTTTTTGTAAATAATTTAGTATTTTTATGTTAAATCAAAAAGTTAGGTAATTTATTTAACATGGATTACTAAAAAAAAAAAATGTACAAAAAAAGTGATTTAATTTTTACAATAAATAGAAATTTTTGATAGAATGTCGATTTTTGTCTGTAGAAGATGAACAATTATTTTCTCGATGTTTTTGTTTATTTTTTTTTGTCTGAAGATTGTCTTTGCATCACACTTTTTGGTTTGATGCGTCGGACAAAAATTTATGCTCCATCGAGGTATACAGATTTATTTTCTAACGTGAACGAGTTCAATGAATTTATAAAAATTTACTGCAAACATATTTTCCTCTCTTCTTAGAGAACTGTAGTAGCTATATTAATAATTTTCCTATTTAATCAACGTTTCGAGTTTTAAAAAAATAATGATTTTTCGTAAAAAATACTTAAGATCAATCGGATAAGAATTACTTAAGTTAATCCTCAAACTTGATTATCCACACTCGAGTTGGACTTTACACATAGCATATAATATTTGGACCCCACTCCCATAATTTTCAAAATTTATTTAACGATAAGAATAGTGAATTTATTAGAGATTACACTTTTGTCTCTGGGAAAAAAAACAAGGCACTCTAGTTGAATAGTTGTACCTAAAAACTAATAAATTTAAGATATTGCTAACGTTTTCACACCAAAGCTTTTACAAATGTCATACAACCCAAACATTCGTAAAAAAAATAGTTATTGATAAGTACAACCCCTCCCCCCCCCCAAAAAAAAAGAAAAAAAAAGAAACCTACGTCAGACTTTGATTTTAAAATTAGATAAAAGAGAACCAATTAAAAGAAGTACGTTGGTCGTACTCATTGAAACTTAAAAGACAAAACCGTGTCAGGGTCTTTCAAAGCGTTTCCTCGTTCGTACTTCTCGAGCGTGTCGTTGTCACCGTTGTCGTCATAACTTCAAGGTACCCCACACGACGAGGGCACGGCAAAAAAAGCTCAAATTAATTATTTTCCAATCTTCACCAATATATTTTTTCGGATACCCATACACTTGACGACCTTCTCGGCAAGCTTGGCTTATCAATCCGTAACTAGGCCATTACCAGCCAATAACCCAATCGGCGCGCGTCACTGCTAATCCGAGATCTAGCTGTCTAAATTTATTAGTCTCATTATTTATAAATAAATTCGTCGCAGTGCGACAAAAAAATCCGTATGGTCGCGAGAGAGCGAACGAGCCAGGTTGTCTGCCGAGAAGGGAAAAAAAAAAAAAAAAAAAAACAAGAACATCTCTCCAGCCCGGCTGGCTGATGTTATTTTTACGACGCTCCAGCGTATATCCGCGCGAGACGCTCGGGCGTCGCCTGATTTACTACAACTGGTTTTACGATTTTTTTTTGTTTGCTCGCGCGTACGGCTCACCTAATGGTCAATCCATACCTATACGTAGTTCCATTGTCAGCTCGCACGAGAAAAATAAAATACTTTGAGTTATTTATCGCGGAATGACCGTACCTTTTTTTCCTCGATCTATAACCGATGAGACGGTAGAGTGCACATGTCACGTTGCCTACTTCCGCTTCGTTTGTCAAAAGCACAAGCTGTACTTACACCCTGTAAAGCGTCAAATCGAGCGTCTAATGTCCCCACGGCTATCTTTTTCCCGACATTGATGATAATGCGTTGGGTCCGACGAAGCTATTGCAAATTAATTTGTCACTCGTAGCGCGTGTGTGTTGGTTATTTTTGAAAAGCGCCAAGTGAGAGTCCCTGCCCACGAGTGAGTGACGAGAGAGCTCTTGATCCGCGAGTATAAATGTCTCGGTGCATTAAAACGTCGAGCTCTCTTCGTTCCTCTTTATACTGCCTTTCTTCTTTTTCTTGATTTTTTTTTTTTTTTTGTTTGCCTTTTAAAAATTTTCCTGGAACGTGATTTTTTTCTTTTTTGATTTCCACAGTACATGAGATGTGCTCACCTTTGTCTTTGATGTTTCACCTTTGTTTTTTCGTTGCAGCTGTACTAATATGAATCATACAAGTGTTTTTTTTTTTTTTTCTTTACTACTGCTTACATTGACGTTTCGAAGCATGTGACGAGAGTAATTTTCGTCCAATATTATACTCTAAAAGCTTTTACATGAATAAATTATCATGCACGTTGTGTAGGTGCAATATGGTCTTTCGTCGCACCCATTTGTGAGCCAGGATTGGTTAAGCGCTCCTTCGATCATTGACTTTTACACACGTCATTTGTCTCCTTCAGCATCAAAACCATCTTACTTCGTTACAGAATTATTTATGTTTTTACATCTGAGTAAATTGGCAGGTAACTTTTGATTAGTTGGTGCATGGATGCTACAACGACTAAGAAATGACGATTTTCCAACATTTCATACCAGTTGTGTCATATTTTCCGTACTCGAGTTGATTTTATCTAATTGAGTGATCAAAAAAGCCTCGAAGTGAATTCACGATGAATAAAATTGTCGATTTGTTTTTCTAGTTGATGTACTTGACTTTGACGAAAATACACACTTCCCGGTGTACCAACGTCGACGCATTATATCGTTACGAAGGACACAAAAATACGTAGCGTCGCAGTGGGTCGTCTTGTTCACCAACTTTCTTTCCATATGAAATTCAGTTCGGTAAATGCAAGGTAAATCCCCACAATGTCAGGGGTCACGCTAAACACCTGATTTTCTGAACTACATACATTGCGAACACGATACATTAGTATAAACTTTCTGATTTTGGACGATTTCACCCGTGACGATATAATATTCTTAACGTAATAAAACCTTTACGATCTACTCTCTTATTAAATAATCCCTGATACCTGAAACATCATCAACAATGTATCAATCGAATTACAAACAACATGTCGTGATAACCACATGGCAGATCCTCCTTGATAGATGAAACGATATTTTTAGGCGTACGACTGCGTATGTACGGCTATATATACCGACGTAGAACCAAAAGAAAATAACGATATGTTTTTGTATGCGTTACGTAAGCCAGATCTAGATTTGGGAAAACAAGACATCCAGTTATGATTTAATTTAGTGATTCCGAGGAAGCAACGAGTATACGCGGTGGTGGATTTATAAAAATCGATAAAAATTAATTAAAACTTTCGACGCTTGTCGTCTTGTTTCTGTTTGCACGGTATATCAGCCGCGTCAATCATAAAGCACACGTACATCAACATCGCGTGTTTTGAAAAGCACGTAATAAAAGCTTATCTTTGGAATCGTAAATCCCAACTAGTCGAGGGACCAGTTATTTATGCAGCGCTAGACTTTAACGGTCACCGTGACGTTTCATATTCACCGTGAGTGTTTGAGGCGAACACCTTTCCCCCTCGTCACGAAGATTTAAAGATATTATACTTGTACCTTGGTTGCGTCTTACTATTTCGAGAAATGGACAAGAAAAATTTCACAACGGCACAGATAACGTTGGGAAACAGCGAAGGACTTGTGCGAAGGACTTGTGATAAGCCCCGTGTCCATCGATTGACCCGAAAATCGGGGTCATCCGTATAAATCGAGCATACATACGAGAAACGAGAAAAACGAAGAGACCCGCATCGTGTGTCCACACTCTCTCCCTGCAAGCTTCGGCCGAGATGTGAACGGCCTCCGAGGACGGAGCTTTTCCGTTCTCCCCCATTTCTCGACGTTCAACCTTTTTCTGTATACACCTCTGCCCCTCCCCCCCTCTAGCCCTGCCCCCCCTCTCTCTCTCTCTCTCGGAGTTTGACGTCAAAGGCAGAAATACGCACACGTACAGGGGGGGGGGCAGCTTGCAGCATCAGATCGGTCCAAGTGCTCGCCCGAGGGCTTTTCAAATAATCCGCCTGCTATCTCGTCTCGTTCTCGCCTGTGCTATGGTACATGGGCGGCATATGACTAGATGAGAGGAAACACGATACGAGCTCGCGGTACAAGTGGAACATTGTCCTTATGGAGGTGTTTATAAATAGAGAAAAGCTGCACGGGAATAGTACATACCCGAGGGGGCGTTGTACCAGCCGAGTCGATAACTCGAGCCTATCGCTCACTTTGTGAGAAATTTTCCTTGGGATGTCCTGAGTCTTTTTTTCATCCACGGTCTGCATCTTCTCTGTATAATATATATATATGTATCACTCGTCGGCGAATGGGTGGATCATATAGTATTATGGCTTGTGGAGTTGTTGCCTTTCACGCGACTGAATACAACATAGTTACACTTTTTTTTTTTTTTTTATCATCACCAACGGTGGAAAAATAATATCTTTTGGTTAATCTTCAAATAAATAATAATCAATGCTATACGTGCATCAGGCGGAGAAAAACAATTTTTAAAATGATAAAGTTTGTTTATACGCCAGACAAAAATACGCCTAATTAGCGTAATATACGCTGGGTTGAGAGGTGAAATATATGTATACGTGTAGTGCCGTATTTTTGTTATTTTTTAGCGCTGGATGAGATTTTTGGTGGTTTTTGCAGAGAGACAGTAGCCGAAAGTGTATGCATATGTATATATGCGCGTGAATATATCTATTTCGGGCTCTTACGCGTGTTGGGGGCTAAATAAAGAGTTTCGAATTGGGTATTAATAGCTTTATGTGGGCTAAATATACTTTGTGCATCGAAACGTAACCTTTTTGCCGAGAAAGAGAGAAATAGACAATCGAACTCTTCGAGAGCGTTTGATCGCTTGAATCTTTTTTTCTTTTTTCTTTTCATTTTGGTGTGGTGAAACTATTATTGAAACAGTTATCTTCGATCTCGAAGAGTTTCCTTGAAAATCTTTTCAATAAAAAAAATCAAATAAACTGCAAGTGATCGCGACTTGCTGTCTATATTTGTACATCGATTTCAAATCTCCTGTGTGTATGTAAAAGTCTTATGGTCCATTATATTGTGGTCGAAAATCATGCAATAAATTCGTACTTTGATGAAATAATTTCTGGTTTTTCAATGTTGATTGCTGCATCTGTACACTTTTTTTTTTTGTACATAATGAATTTTTTTCAAGTATCCCCTGGATCACGCCTGAGATCTCAATAGGAGCCAATCGAGGTGGTTCACGAATTCTCGAGGTAATTTCAACAAGCTATGCCAGGCACTTGCCAAGTATCGCTCCGGTCCAAAAAGTACAAGTACAGATCCATCGGATAGGCAAAAGCTGTCGCCTGCCCTCGCCCACTCCTGTCTACCCCTCTTAGGGGGTCAAATTCGTTTGCCAACAGCAATATGCCGATGAACGACCCGTGCGAAACATTATCGCCGGCCGTCTGAAAATAAAGTGGTGCGACCACTGCCTAGACAATACATATATATGTTGCACGTACAACATTAGGTATGCCAACCGCATACGCGTGTATATTAATGAAGCTATCCGAGGCGACAAGCAGCGTGTGACAAAGGTCGCACCTTCGTCTCTTCCTCTTCTTTTTTTAGGAGTTCGAGAAAGAGCGGGAACAAGCAGATTAGAGACGATGCACCGCGAAAGATTGGCCATCTTTTTTTTGTTCCCCTCGGGTTTTCGTAATTTTTTGCCGGAGTGGTGGTGTATTTGTCTCTCGGACACTGCGTGGGCAGTCATTGTTTTTCGGGGCGAGATTACATTGCCGCTGTTGGCGCCTTTTTTTTCCCTGCCGCTTGTTTTTGTTGTCGAGCGGTGCACGAGCGCTTACTCACCGGCTTTAATTTGAAGTAGAAATTCTTTTTTTTTCCGTTGTTGCTGGAGGAGAATAAAAAAAAAAAAAAATCTGATGCTTTCGTTGTTTTTGAGAAAAATCAGTGGCAGATGGATTTGAAGAATCGAGTTACTTGACAACAATGATGAAAGATTCGGATTGATTGGACCAATCAGGTTGATAAGAAAAAAATATTGGGTAGTTCTCATTTCTTTTTACGTGCACGTAAAAGCACTTAAAAAGACAAAGCGCGTCTATAAGTTCGGGAATGGGGTCGAGTAACGGTATTTCCCCCGCATAAGAGTCATATGGGTTATGACGTCATGCGTAACTAGAACACGTTCAATCTTTGTCAGTTTTCGTGGGTATAAGAAAAATATGTATTCATTATTTATCGACAGTACGTGTGATGGGTCTAGAAGATTTTAGTAACTTTTTTTTTACCATTTTTAGAAATTTTTATACAAGTATGTAGGACTCATTAATGAATTCCGAGATAATCTTCATTACAATATTCTAAGAAAATCTGTATAATATTGCAAGGTTTACGAAAATAATTTTTTTAACTAAAACATGTACACCGTGAATTATTTGGCATACTTCGATGGAATAAAAATGGTTTCTTAGTCATGCAAATGTTATTGTATTTTTAAACAATTTTTCACGCAAGCTCTTGATGCTTTTATTCGACATAAAAAAATTTTTGAATTTGAAATAAAGTTCTGATTTTAGTAAAAATTTTTCTAATACTGTGTACGCACTTCTGAGTACAGGAATATTTCGTTTAGGAGAAATTTCTAAATGAGACGTTTGTGATTTTCTGTTTTCATTGGTTCAGCGACGGTTGTCGGGGATTCATTAACCACTTGTTTTATCAGCGACTTAGTCACCTTCGAAAATAAAATTTGTTATTTTTGGCCCGTACTCATGTCCACTGAAAGCAAACGATTCTCAGACCCGTCCAAAACCCTCCAAGTAAAACAATAACATCGAACAGCTTTGTCGGTGTGTATATACATCGTTTGGCCAACAAAATCCAAACTGCGGTTTTCGCCAAATAACAACCTACAACTCGGCACAACGCAAAAACCCACCAGGAAAGAAAAAAAAAAAAGTCTTTTACGAGTAATACCAACAAATCAAACCCACCCAGCCTCGGGAACAATAGCCGATTAGCCGCTCCCAAAAATCTCGGACTCACAACGCCATATATTACTCGTCGCGTGCGCACGATCGAAGCCTTCATATAAGGAGGGCAAAAAACGACTCGAGTCCAAAGGCACGTGAAAAAAAAAAAAAAAAAAAAAAATTGAACAACCTTTGACACGTGCCAGCGCCTGTGTGCGTGAAACGTCTACAAAAAGCCTCTTCGATCTCGCCCGATCCACCCCTTCCCTATATACGGCTCTCCATCCCTCGCTTTTCCCGTACAGGCCCGACTGTCCTTCAAACGACTCGCGCGTGGCTCCTGAAAATGAATTTCCGTCGCCGTAACACTTAATTTCCAATTCGCGCTCGTGCACTCGGCATTCCGTCCACGCCCGTTTATTTCCATGTCACCCGAAGCGAAGAAAGTCCTCCATCCCCTACTTCTTCCTCCCTTTTTCTATTTGTTGCGCAGTGAGAACTCGGTAACTCCATTATTTCTCCAGAAAGGTGTATATACGCAAGGGGAGGTGCGAGGGTGTCTTTGTGCTTTCTCGGGGCTGGCTAGCGGGGGAATTGAAAATCGTGGGAGTCGTCGCCATCCTCTGCGTGTATATGTATACAAATCCGCTCGTGCCCGGGGAAATCAGTTTATTGGAATTTTCCGTGAACGCCAACACGTGTCTCGCTTTCAAGTGAACAAAGGGAAAAGTTTGCACCCCCGAACTCCCCCATTGTGTACGGCCCCTCGAGCTTTAATGAGCACAAACTCGTCATTACAATTCTGGCGCTATTGTTATCGTTGCGTGACGCAATACATTTGGTACCTTGTGCTCCAACGTAAACGAGATCTAATTACGCATATCTGATGTATTCGAGAAATTTCCGTGAGTCTTTTCGAAGCTCTCGCTTGGCTGATGGTCAATGAAAAAAGCTCGTGCTTAAAGTTTATTATCTTCGGCACTGCATGTGCAACGAAATGTTGAGGAGTTTTTTTTAAGTGAAAACATTCCTGCCGTACAACATGTGTCGTAGGGTTGACACTCAAAGTGGCAAGTTTTTTTTTTTTCAACAAAAAACTAACGTCAAAGAGAGCTTATGCAGTGCTGAACGGATTGGCACCTCGAAAAACATGGTTGGGTGGGATCAACAAAAATTTATCGAAGTAAAAATATTAATAATCAGCTTACTTTCCTACGCTGTATACATGGCAAGAGTAACGTGCTACTATGCTGTTTTTTTTTCAAATAAATCACTTGACCTCTCAAATACACAGTTAAAGAACTGAAACTTTTTGCACAAGTACTTGAGATAACAAGATTACAATACAATACGAAAAAGTTTTGATTATTAAAATTTCCTTACGAACAAGAGCCCTGGGCTGTAGAGGGGGGAGGAAAAGCTTGAAATTAATTTCATTAAAACTTGGTAATGCAACTTACGGCAAATTTTCTAGTCAACGATCCCTAATTAGTTAAGCGAGTGATTAATGATTAAAGTTACATGGACGTACCAAATTGGTTATTTTCTTGGCAAGATCATTAGGGCCAAGATAATTTTCGGTCACCTGTTTGCTTCGGGCAACAGTTTAGGTCAAATCAATGGAAATTCATCGTGCTCCTCCGACACAAGTATCGTGACGATGATTTTGGAACGTGGTCAGAACGGGTCTTGGGCGAAATTACATGTGTATACTTACAAGAGTTAAGATTTTCTCGACTATTGATCGTGGAAAGTGATGTATTTATTGCAGCAAAATTTATTATTTTTGGCAAAAATTTGAATATTGTCTAGCGTGTTTGTATGGAACAGTTGAAATTTATAAGACATCTTGAAAAACATTTTATTTTTCCGAGAAGCCGCTCGCCCATTGATCAACCGGCGCGTAGTGTAATTGCTTGGTAAACGGCGTTTGAAGACATTTTGGATGAGAGGAGGCGCGTCTCGAGACTCGAGAATAACGAAAATAACCGCTTACCAGCTCTTTTATGATGAATTACGAGTTTCAAGTTTTCTATTTTTAAATGATCGTTAGAATCATTTTTGTGTCTGAATTGACCCTCCAAATTGAAGATGTACGCGAGAGATTTGAGGTTAAGAGGAAAATAGCCTCTGGTGGATCTTGAAATAAAAATAATTTCACGTATCTATAAATACATCTCAAATGACCGCTTTAAAAACTGAGGAGGTACAATCAAATTTTGCCTTTCTTTTCCTTTTTTTTGTTTACTTAGGCATTGTCTCACTATTTCACAAACATGGAGAATAACAAAAAAAAAAATTTCAACCTACGTGTTTTTATTAAATTACTTCCTCAATTTTAGCAGCGAAAAATTTTTTAGCTTGTTTGCAATTTCTTAAAAAAATAATTTTGATTATTTTATGGACTACAATTTACAATAAATTATGATCTGAATCAATAACTCCGTTCACCTATAGCCACTACTGTTTAAGATTATAAACGATAAAATAAAATTATTAAAGAAAATTTGTGTGACTCTTATTTCTTCTACCTGTTTAAATTATATTCACTTCACCGACGATTCATAGGCAATAGGCAAATTGCAAAAGTTAAGTCAATAAACAAAAAAAAAAAAAAACCAGAAGTCATTTTGTTTAAAATTATGAACGAAATCCGATGTGTTTTTTCAAACGATAATTAAAAAAAAAAAAAAGCTCAAACTAACGCGCAACACTTTCATCTATTTTGAAGTTAATTTTGGATCCACGACTCGTGAGTTCAAATATATATTGCGATTCTGCGAAATATTCTAGAAATATTTTTTTTTTTTTTTTTTGGATTGTCGTGCCGAAAATCTTTTTTATTGGCTGGACAACGTTTACTTGTAAAATTTGACACCCACATAATTGTCCAACATTTTTCACCACGAGAATCGAATGTTTCCAAGAAAAAGACCGCAACAAGTATCGATAGTCAGAGTCATATGGATATTTCAATCAAAGGCTTCATGAAAAATTGGAGTAGATCTTCCTCGAGGTGTACCGTTCGAAACCTTCACCTACCCCATCGACTCAACTTGCCGGGAATACAGTATATTGTGCGAACCACCCGCTTATACCTCCGTTGTCATGACGATGGTGAGAACGAGAGAAGCTGATGTCCTTGATATTGTCAAGGGATGGCAGAGAGGAAAAGGCTGGAATGTGCAATTGTGAAGGACATGAAGCTACGAGGGGCAGAATTATTGTAATAGCTTAATCTAACCTCTGAAAACAATTATGTTTATCTTTTACTTTTGCAGGGGTTATACTGCTTGGTTTCACCCCTACTCCATTGCAGGTTTTTTTTTTTATGCATCTTTTGTACGAGAATAAATACGTACAAACACATCTTGAATAATGTAGGTATATTCAATGTTACAGTACAACCGTTAGGTGAGTAGATTAGTGGTTTTCGTCACTAGAACGTGAAGTACAACTTCATTGTTGGAAAAGCGCGATGGTCGTGCGCTTGTGCCCGAGTCGCGTGGAAACTGTTATTTCCGAGCAATTACCTTCTTAATAGGCCAAAGTTTCAGTGCTCCGTACAACAATGACTCGCGTCCCAATAGATTGTTCATTCAATGTGCAAAGTTTCATTGAAATCCATGACGTAACAGCTAACCTCATCGACTACTCTGGGTTCGAGCTATTTTTTCGCGGAGCTGATAAAAGGGCCACGCCGGTCTTTAAATTAAAAATCTCTTTACAGCTCGCCAAAGCCACGAGCGAGAGACTCAACTTCAATAGTGGCTGGGCGTGCTCCGTTAATTAAGTTTTCTAACTTCCCGGTGGCTCAACGCGTTTTCCATTATCTTGCCACTGTATGTACGTATATCTCCGAATTTTCAAGGGTATATCGGACGAAGGGAGGGAAATCATCAGTAGCTCGATGTTTCATCATGTTTCTCTTGTTTTTTTATCTTTGCATTCCTCGACATATTCTCCCAGCAATCGGTCGTAGAAAAGCTTTGAGGTATTTCATACAAATTACTCTGCCTATCTTCTCTGCGAACAAATTGAGTCGATGCATGAGCAGCTGAGCTCATTTTTACAGTATTTCTGTGTCTGCAACTGGTTTGTTTGGAAATCAAAATTTAAAAAACTAGTCCTCTTGAATGTTAATACAGTGGTGAAAATGAGTCGTATATCGGTTTGTGAAAAAAGTGGCATAAGTAGGTAATTTTTTATTTTATTTTAATATTAAACATTTATTTTTCCTTTTTATGTACAAAAAAATCATCAGTACGTAACACAGTTTCTACGACACGATTGCCGTCGATATCGAATTGTATATACACATTTAGGTTTTTTTTTCGTATATCTCTCGGTATGTACATTAATATCATATCACTATATAATACAACGAATAATTTCGACTTAAAAATAAAGTTTTACACAACTTTAGTGAGATCGCTCATGGTTTGAGTGTTTGTGTATCAGTGTACGAGTATCGTGTATTTTTTTTTTTTTTTTTTTTTTCGTTTTCAACAAATGTAAAGGTACAAATATATAAACGCACCAGTACGTCACTTAGTATAGGCTTCGAATCCATGCAATAATTTCGTTCATTGCTTGAAAAAGTTTCCTTAGGCTTTGGCGGCTAGATTATTTATTTGTTGTTACCATTACTTCTCACCCTTAACTACCCATCCATCCATATATTTCCTGTGTTATTTTATTCTGTTCTTTAGTCTCTTTTATTCCAACAGTACGCATACAAATGTTCGTAGAACTGGTAAGACTGTGGGTAAAAAAGGTAACATCGATACTACAATACATGTGAGTTGCTAAAATATTTACTCATTTTTTCAATTCTCCATCGGAAATACATATTTTTTTTGTGATACAGAAAGTATATACCGTTATATTTTATGGGTTATAGTTCTTAATTGACATTTTACATGAATTTTTGTAATTTTTGGTAAATTTTTTGTACCTTTTAAAAACCAAAGGTTTAAAATGATGGAGAGTTTGGTAAGACACCGTTTTGTAAGTTACATTTGGATAATATTGAATACATTTGATTCCACTTGTATGATTCATTTGATTAAAAAAAGCTTCCATTGACTTTTATCGTAAAGTAATTGATTTACGCATGTAGGGTAGGGCCACGAACAATCGTCATCTTGGTTAAAGGTATAAAATAACGTTTTAATATAAACTTTGTCTAGATCACATTAACTACAACGATGTAACTTCTCCACTTAACGTGTAACCTTATACCAAAATCGGGGAAACAAACAAAATTTAGAATTTGGTTGTTCACTCGAATCAAATGAATATTACGTACACGACGAGTACACTACTTATTCGTATATCATCATGGTTGTCCCATTTTTTCTTTCACACTATTCGAGCACCACATTTATTAATTTTGGACCCATGGAGCAAGTGCTGATGGATAATGAGCCAGTAATCAGGATACCCTCGTTTCGGTAAACCATTTGAGTTTATTGGGTACCAATTATTTCACGCGAACTCTACAATATTGCAACTACATTTAAATCGTTTCACTCGTCAGTCTCGGCACTAGCGAGCTTTGCTCGTCAAAGAAAGTCCACACACATTAATTATATGTATAACAACCCAACCACATCACACCTGCCTCATAAACAAACGAAACCAACTCATTGGCCGTTCCGGTTAATTCGAACAATTGGTTAGCCTCTTTCGGCGCAAAAGCCCCCTTTATTGTCTCATTACGAGTACACCGCGAAACCTCTCGAGGCACTTTGCAAAATAGCTATTACAACAGCGCAATGATTACACCCTCTGCCTAAGGGACAAAAGAAGAAAAAAAGCCTTCGTTTTCTCTCTCTCTCTCTTTGACTAGTACAACTACATTACACACTTACCGAAAAAAAAAAAAAAATAAAAAAAAAAAAATAAAAAAAATAAAATAAAGTAAACAAACGAAAAAAAGAAAAACCTTTGGCTCCGACCAACAGCTAATAACGACTCGAGTCCAAAGGCACGTGAAAAAAAAAAAAAAAAAAAAAATTGAACAACCTTTGACACGTGCCAGCGCCTGTGTGCGTGAAACGTCTACAAAAAGCCTCTTCGATCTCGCCCGATCCACCCCTTCCCTATATACGGCTCTCCATCCCTCGCTTTTCCCGTACAGGCCCGACTGTCCTTNAAAAAATAAAAAAAAAAAAATAAAAAAAATAAAATAAAGTAAACAAACGAAAAAAAGAAAAACCTTTGGCTCCGACCAACAGCTAATAACAACAAAAAAAAAATAAAAAAAATAAAATAAAGTAAACAAACGAAAAAAAGAAAAACCTTTGGCTCCGACCAACAGCTAATAACAACACGAAGGAACAACAGTATATAACAACAACAACTAGAAGAAGAGCAACGGCCAACTATGTATACCAGTATGTGGTAATTAATATATATGTACACGGACACGAGCGATCCCGATATAGTCTTTCGCACTAAAACAACTCGTACCGGAGTCCATGGGCGTGCGGTGGGGCGAGGGCTCGAGGCTCCCCGGCCGGAATATCGATGCAGCTGCAGCTCCGGCTGACGGGCGGCTTGTCCGCGAGGCGAGGCTCGCTGAGGGACTTGTTGATGCCCACTCAAATGGAGCCGCAATCCGACAGCCCGATCAACCCCGACGAGTCCCCCTGTAGGCTCGAGTCGCACTGCATGACCCACTCCCAGACCCTCTTGGTCATGTCCCTTTGGTCGAGGGTGGTTTCGAGGCCGTAGCTGTTCAAAAGCCGCCTCAGCCGGTTCTTGTTCTCGTCGCAGGCGTTGTGGCGCTCGTCCACGATGGTGTTCAGGTAGAGGAGACTGTCGGCCCGCCTGACCCCGGGAAAGTTCTCGCTCGCGTCGACCGAGGTCGAGGTCGCGCTGTGGCTGAGCAGGTGGTGCTGCTTGCTCGGGGCCCACCACGCGTCCTTGAGGTACTTGTTGATCTCGGTGACGGCGGGCCGCTTGTCGGGCTTGTGCTCGAAGACGCGCCGGAAGTAGCGCAACAGCCGGGGACTGAAGCGCCGGAAGCCCACCGGGATTTTGGTGGTGCGGCGCTTGAGCCACTTTTGAAAGGCCGAGTAGTCGGGGTCCTGGATGGGATCGGCGCTCTGCCAGGGCGGATTGCCCGTCAAACAAACGAACAGGACTATGGCGAATTGCCAACAATCGGCGCTCCTTTTGCACGTGTACCTCTCGTTCTTCACGATCTCGTGTATCTCCGGGGGTAGGAAGGGCACCCAGGTGCACCTGAGCTTGCTGACGAGGGTGCCCTCGCGTTTCGTGCACCCAAAGTCGCAGAGCTTCACCTTGGACATGTCCTTCTCGAAGACGAGGACGTTCTCGAGTTTGACGTCCCGGTGGGCGAGCTGCTTCGAGTGGACAAAGTCGAGGGCCGAGGCCAACTGGGCGGCTATCCTCTTGCAGGTGTCCTCGCTGAGTCCGCCTTGGCGCACGTTGGCCGCGAGATCACCGTACGGGGCGTACTCCTGGGCGAAGCAGTAGCAGTTGTCGGCGCGAAAAGCCACGGCGTACGAGGACAGGATGTTGGGGTGGGGGCTCAGGTGGTACGAGTAGTGAAACTCCCGGTAAAAGTCGCGCTCGCTGGTAAGCTCCTCGTGGACGGCCTTGAGGACGACGCGGGTCTGGGTCCGACGATGGGTGGCCAGCAAGATTTTCGCGAAGCTACCCTCGCCGAGGCTCTTTTCAACGTTGTACTCTCGGCCGAGCTCGAGCTCCTCGAGCTGCACCTCCTTCACCCTGTGGATGTTGGACTCCTTTTTTTCGTGCAGCTTCATCTGTAACACACAATTCCCAACATCGCTCCGTCAGTCAAGGCCATCGGATTATCGTGCCGCTGCTATCATTTCCCATCGCGAGCAAAAGAGCCACTTTTTTTTCTCTCTCTGTTGTCTGGTTGCGTGTGTCTAGCGTGATGGTGGTCGATGCGAGGGAGGCTACTTGTACGGGTGTATATATATATATGTACCTGTTCGCGTGGATCGAACAATGCAGGTGGACAGAGGGACGAGGCGCGTCGTTCGCAATTGCGTCATCGGGGACAAGGGGCTTGCATAATCGCGGTGACGAGAGCACAAAAGGCTGGGGGGAGAGGGGTAAAGTTAGCCGCGTCTGAGCGTGAAATGAGTTTTGTTGCTGTTGTACGTGTGTATATTATACCTCAGCTGTTTGCTCGTTAGGTGAGCTTTTCGATGCGACTCCCACTCGGTTACTGTAATGCGTCCGAGAGCGCGGCTATCTCGTGTGCCATCGGTGTGGGAAAAATTTAATGGGAAAGCTGTCAATGTTACGTAATTTTTTTAATTATTATTATTATTTTTTTTTTTATTCCAGATTGGTGCGTAGTCGTTGGAGTTGATCTTAGTCTTGTTTTTCTCATGCGATTATTCTCGATGGATCATGTAAACCATTGTGTATACATAATATTGTAACAGAAAAGATGACAAAGTATAAACGAAATGTTAAATTGACAAGTCGAAGTCATCAAGGGGTTGTTAGGAGGTGCATAAATGACAGGGAGGCAGGAGCTTTTTACGTTGCATCGGTGTTACTGATTAGTTACGTATGGTACGAGGATTCGGGGAACAATGTAATTTTGCACGTGAGCTACCATATGTTTAATATACACGAGAGATACCAAAGTAGCGAATCAATTGCAACTCTGCACTTCTACCTCGCAACATAAGGGCCTATGACGTCGGCGTCGCGTACCGCGTGAGCTCTAAAAATAAAGTCGGTGTACCTGGTTCACACCACCTTTTGCCCAGTAATCATACAACGTGCGACGAGTGGCTGTTCTTATTGCGTCACACGAGCTACAAACGTGCAAGAGTCCCGAAAGACCTCGGTCGAGATGCGAGACATATTAGGGGCCGTCACCGTTAAATTCCTCGCGCTCTTTCCCTTAGAATTCTCACGAAGGGGATTTACGAGGAGCGCGAACGTTGTGCCAAAAAGGACTCCAGCTCTACGACAACAGCAAAACCGATCGATAATCGAGTACCTTGGCGCTAGCCGTCGACTTGGAGCTTAGCCAGCCGAGCTTTTGTATCCGTGCTTTTTTACGGGACGTCATTTATTACGGGCTTGATTCTATTGCAAGCCCAATCGGCACATAGAGCTTCGCGAGAACAGCCTTGATTGTCTTCCGGGTGGGAGCTTTTTGTCAACTTGTGTGTAAGTAAAGCTCGGCATTTACGGCGTGTCCAAGAGTTGCAAGTTCGCGTACCTCGGGGGGGGGGGGCTGATACTGCGATATATATTGATTCACCCGGCACGTATATGTGCACATCGCATTTGGGGGAGGCTATACCAACAAACAGCCGTAGGACGCGACAATCGAGGCAGGGCTGATGGAGAGCAGTGTCGACTAGGGGTGCTTCCAATAGGTCGCGTGTTTTTTTTCCGTCTCGCTCCTTCTGTTTCAATTAATCTCGGCTGGGAGTTTCATTTGTATTTCTTTTTTTCCCCCCGAAGAGGGTAGAAAAGGGGGAAAAAAAGGAGAAAGAGGAGGTAATTATTTTTCTTTGCCCCGAGTGATAAATAACGACTGTTGAATCCCTCGCGGAGGCGTGCGCGCGTGTTTCGAGAAACACGTACATGTTATACATACCTATTTTACGCACAGTTCGCGGAAGCAGTGGTCATGCTTTTTTTTTTCTCTGCGTCAACCGGAGGTGTGTCTTTGTACAAGTAAGTATACATCAAAAGTACTTTTTCGCGATTAACTGCGTGGATATACAAACAAGTGCATGTATATGAGGTATCACGTACGCGCGGGTCGAACACTGTAACAAGTGATGCGATACGTTTCCTTCAATCCCAGACAATAGCGGTAGATGACAGTGAAAAGTTTTGCCATTCTTTTAAAAATACAGACGCAGTGGCTATTGGTTTTTCTTTTGCGTTATAATTATACACGCCTTTTATTTTGTCCATGTCCTTCGTATTTTTATTAAAGGGCGTACTCATCGAACCGCTCGTTGAGCGCGGGAGCGTTATTATTATTATTATTATTTCATTCGCGTTCATTCGAATTACAATGTTGTTAACGAAGGGATATCTCTTTGGTGATTTTATGCATCGCTGAGTCTTATTGCTCATCAAATTTATTATAAACCGAATAAAAAAGAAAAAATTACCCACTAAAAATTTTTTACGATTGAAAAAAAAGATAAAAAAAAATTCTCAACAATGCGAAACAAAAAACAAATATGCATTGACGTCATGGGCGGTGTACCGGGAATACGAAGCGAAAAAAGACATTTCAAAACAAAATGTTTACGCTCACTACATATATACACTTTTGCAACGTTGTGACAGTGACAGGTAAATTTGGATAATAGTTTTTTTTTTTTTTTTCCTTCGAAAACCTTTGCTCCGTTCTCGGTTTTAGCGCCGGTTCTCAATCATCCATCAATCAGCCCCCGCGACAGGTACAACGTTTCCCAATACACCCCCCGCAAAGAGAGAGCTTTTATCGCGCTTGTCACGTCTATTTTAATTGCGCTTTTTTCGCACCTTGACAACTTAAATCGTATACCCTTGAAAACCTTGAAAATTAAAAAAAAAAAAAAAAAAGCAATCCTCACCTTTTGCGATGGCTGTCCCTCTAAGGCTCGTTCTCGAAGAGAGTCCTTGCTCGACGTTATGATCACCATCGGCTAAACTTTAACTAACCACGTTTCGTCTTTACTAAACCTAACAGTTTATTTAATTGTTTCTCTCCTTTGTCTTTGTTATCGTTTGTACTCGGAAAGTCACAGAACTGCCTCGATTGACGTACACGCCTGTACCGCCAGAGTCCTGCGAAATCCTCGAAACCACCACCACCACCAGCACAACAAATCACCAAAGAAACAGCCCCTCGTTACACTGTGTACGGTCCGTCGAAACCTCGAAATTCGTGTCACGGGCTGCAGCTCCTGGCTGGGGATGTTGTCGGACGGTACGTTGAGGACGACCGAGGCGCGATCACATTTTCGTGCTCGCTCGCTTGCTCGCTCACTTGCGTCTGGAGGCGTCGCGACGCCCTCCCGGGCTTTTATAGACGGCGCCGAGCCAACGCGCAAGCGGGAGCGCCTCTGCACCGCCACCACCCTCTGCTGTGTACATGTGTGTATATGTATATATACAGGCTCGTAAAGGTGGTCGAGAGCGTATAGTGTGTACTTGACATACGTACACCGCAAGCACAGCCATATATATATATACATACGTATACACTTACCCTTTAACGTTTTGCGATCCGTTAATTATCGGGAATATCGATTTTGCGCTCGAGAGGATGCTCTTAGTACGTATCCAATGACAGCTAGCTTTTGTCCCGATCGACTGGAGTATCGTGGATGGAAAAAAAAAAAAGATTGCTCACCCAATCAAGGAGGATGCGTCATTTTTGTAAACTGGGACCGTAGCTGTTTTTGAAAACTTTTTTTTTTTTTTTTTTTTTTTAACGACGAGCAAAGCAGCTCCAATCAGTGGGATTTTTATTTGCAGCCGCGCTCGGCGTGCGTATATATTGTTGACAAAGTTGCCGCGGACCGCGCGGGGCTTCATTGGAAGTTATATTGGGTTACCCAAAGGAAAAAAACAAAGTGCGCGCATGCAAATTCGGTGCTAATTGATAATTTATTTATTTATCAGTCGAGCCAGGGACTATTTATACGATTGATTTTGATACGCAGCGCGAAAACCCGGGAGTAGGAGAGGTCTGGCAAAGAACTGAGTCAAGCTCCGGTGCATCTAGAGCTCGGATTATAAGGAAGCAACAAACACCACACCAGACCTGGATTATCCGAAAATACCCCTTGACGCTTCCGTGAAATCACTCGCGAAAACTTTCTGTATGAGAAAAGGTACTTGCACAAAAAAAAGAGAAATCTGTGTCCCCAAGGGCAGGGACATTCGCAGAGGTGAGCTTGCAAGCTCATTTTCTTTGCTACAGCACGTCCGTGGCGTAGAACTTGGCTCGCAGAAATGACGGAGCGTGGGTGGAGCTGGAGGTTTCACCTGTGGGGGCTGATGAACCTGTCCGACGCTCAGTACATTGCAAGGGCGAAATTGCAATTTTTAAAGCTCGGGGCAAATTTTATCTTGGCGCAGTGTGTTTGATCGCTGGAGGACCCACTCGTTTTCGGAGATGTTTGCCATGAAACTACACGTTTATCCCGGAGAATTTTCGATCTTATTGCGAATCCATCGCATCGTCCGAACGAGCTTTCATCCGAATTTCGTGCTTGCATCATTTCCTACGTACTTGCATCGATGAATGTCCTCCTTTCGATTGATTGTCGAATTGTTTTTATTGTTGCATTGAATATTTTAAGCTTCAAAGGACTTTATCACCACTTGCTTGCATCGCGTGTTTTTAATTTCTTTCGGTCTCCCGTTCCCTCTTTTCTATTTGGAGCTGGGCTCAAAGTGCCTCTGTACCCGGAAGCGAGTACAGTCTTTCGGTGTTGTTTTATTAGCACTCAATTTTGTAAACACGCGAATCGATCGTTGCATTTAAATTTAACGCTGCTCTCGCTCACCAAGAAACACACGCCAGTTATTCTCGATTCATTTATTTCTCTTGCACTTGCTTCGGCGATCTCGCTGGTTTTTCCATTAAAAAAGTCCATTACGTCCTTTCCCGGAGTTTCATGTTTTTTTAAAAATTTTTTACTCTTTTTTTCCTCTCAATTAGGTTGGATGAAGTAAAACATTTTTAGTACGACTACTCGGTTTCACGCAATCAAAACAAATCCCAAGTTCCCTTCCATAACTGGAATGAGCCAACACATCGAGGAGGGAAAAAAAAACCACAACTCGTAACCCCACGTTGATGGCGTATTGAAAAAAAAAAAAACCCTCTTTTCGTTCCGAGTTGCGAAAAAAAGGGGCGATTGTTATGACTCGATGTAATAAAACAAACGCTTTCTGCGTCAAATGCGCAAGGACAAGGGCATCGAGTTTGTCGTTGATTAATCACATGGGCCGGGTATGACCAATTTCATGGTAATAGCTAAAAGCTTTTGCCCGTAAAAGCACCATGAAAAGCGTAGACGCGATTCCGATTATGCAATGCGCGACAAAAAAAAGCTCGCGTCTCAGGGTCTCCTCTGATGAATGATAATCTCTTTGTGCCCATATTTCGCTCGAGCAGAACATAAAAACACCCATGGGACGCTGATTGCCTCCTTCGGCAATGACGTCAGACATGCAAAAAAGCGACAGACGCAGCTTTACGCCTCACTCGATAAAAAAGCTTCGAGCAGTGACGTAGGCCTACGACTTATTATAGATAGATCGAAGCTTGCGGCTTATTCTTTTTTTTTTTTTTTCTTTATCGCAGTCCCGTTTGTTTCACCCATCGATTGCCTTGATTACGTTGTACGCCTATTTTATGCCTCGTGCACCTATAAAAACGCTGGCTGCGCGTGTGTGGGTGTATACGTATATAGTAACTGGTTTGCGCGTGACAAGCTCGTGGGTATATTGTTCTTGCCGTATCTACTCTATTTATGACATCATCCACGTAAGTGAGGTTGTTTGGACGCAGACACGTGGCACCTTTGTATTATTACTGCCTGCCCTTGCAACACCCCGTACGAGAGCTGTGCTAATTGTTTTTCATACTCGATGAACAAGAAAATCGCGAGTCTTGTACTTCTGCGCTGCGAAAGAAGAAAAGCTTCTTTATGGCGACCCTCCCCTCCGAAACAAGAGAACACGGTGTGGGAGACAAAAAAAAGTGTGTCAAGCTTTCTCGCTAATAGCCGATTTCGAGCCAAAAAGCTCTTTCTTTCTTTATTCCACGTTCTCGCTCCCGAAGCTGTCCAAGACTGCGTAACAGCACTTCCACACATCCCAGAAATAGATGGGCCGCGTCACGTTTTTCCGCGGAATCAAATGGACCCCCCCCCCGTCGCGAGTGATTGTTTATCATTGCTTGGCTTTGTTTTTTTCACTCGCTTATCTTACTCTTTTAGCTCGACGCCTCTAGGGAAAGTTTCACGGCTCAACAGCACAAGCCACTGCCAAGGTGGAAGTAGGACGCAGCTTGCGTCGTACGGTGGAACGTACGTATACATCGATACTTGGAAAAAAAAGGATCCAAGTGCCGAATCACTCGGTCGCGGGAGCTTTTTTTCGATTTCCAGATTGACTTTAACTTCGTATCTGGTATCGGCAATAAAGATATATATGTAGGTGCTGCGTGAGATGCAACGTATCATGTTTCCCCGTGTGATTGCAGACGGAGCGCACATTCGGAGAGGTGAAATGTATGCCTTTGACGCGGACTGAACGTCACGAAGTACGATAAAAAATATTGTGCAGTCGTCGGGATAATTGATCGATTGGTTAAGTGAATATTCATTTTTTAATTTTTTATCGCTTCAAATTCATTGCTTATAAGGTAATACGTACTAATATTATTTATTATGGAATGTTATTACAATGGTGTGTTATTGAATGTACACGATGCGACTCGAGCTTTTCTTTTGCGTGACGACGGGATTATGAGCGGAATTAAGTTGCTTGAGTTGTCGAGTATGTATACTTGGGCAGAGTGCAGTGTAGCTTTGAGATTTTATTGGTTTTAAAGACAAAACAAAATACAATTTATTTTTAAGGCGCGAGCTGTATCATCTTCTTTGCGAGAAAACAAGATTCACGTTTAAGTTTATCTCCAATTCGAGATGTTTCATTTGCATCTGGGGCAATAACATCTTTTGGACACTTTTTTTTCCCAACAAATCAAAAGAAACTGTATCGGATTTATAAATAAATTTCGGGTTCACTTTGCTTTGATTGTTCAATCTTATTTCAACGAAAACGACTCCATTACCCTCCTCGGAATCGCTCTTCTACAGAAGTGTACCCTAGACTCATAAATTATTTGTCACCACATTAAGAATCATGAGAGTTAATTCGTGTTCCCAATGTTGTATAGGTGTGTACGACTTTTCGAGCTTTTATTTCGAGTTAATAAAAAAGTCGCGTGATTCTGGGAAGCTGAGAAATGTATAGGCTACTTTGACAATTCAGATTTTTGTATACCGATGCAGGAGCAGGAAGAGTTTGTATTGATCGATGGAATCGACTCGAGTTGTCGAGTGATTTTTAGCTCGAGTCCTTAAAAATTTTCAGGAGCGAGCCTGAAAAAGTACTTGTGTGTATTATTCGATTTACATTTGTCGAGCAGAGATAAATTGACCGTGTGTGTTCAATTCTGTGATTTTGTTTAAAATCGTATGAAAATCATAGAAAAAAATTTTTTTTTTAATGCACATATTTTTATAACATTGCAGCGTTGTTTCGATGTTATTTTTGCAATTAAATCATAAACCAAGAAATCTGCAAGAGATCAAGATTTACACAATATTTTCATTGTTATTGGCTTATCTCAACTTTTGTCAAGCTTTTAAGTTTTTCGAAAATAAATCCTTGATTTTGCTACTAAGTATTTGAATCTAGTATATTTTGTAAAATCGAATGCTCGAGAGTCCAACTAAATTACTAAGATCAAAACTCTCCATCTTTTTCTCACTCACTTCGGCTTCTTGCAAAAATTTACATCAGAGCTTTCATTTTTTCTATTTGCTACCAGATCCTATTGTGATTCCACGAAAATCAAAAGGCAAAGGAGACCCAAACAAAAAATCTATTCGGCGAAAGAGAGGAGAAGCTCTCAAACCATACTTTATATATACCCGCTCACGTCTTTCCCGGGTCGTGTCGATCGCGTTGGTAAATGTACGAAACATAGCCGTATATATACGTGCTCCGTAAGTTATCTCGGACAAACGACTTGCTACAATAAATATCACTGGCATTGAAAAGACAAAAGTTTTTGGATGCTGTGATTGGCTGATTGAGCACGTATATACATAGAGATACGAGTACTCTGGTGTTCTTTCCATCGTTTGGCTATTACATAATTATGTACCCATAAGTAATGTTATGGGTGATAAAAAAACGATTGTTTTTAGTATGATTCTTGCATCATATAAAATCGGGTGATGTTTTAATGGCTTGCTTTTATGTGGCACATCATTAACTTTTATACACTACTGCTAAAAAACAAGAAAATAATATTATGCAATAAGAAAATTACAAGGTATAAAGAAAAACTCGTTTGATAGAAAGTCTGTCTTTGATCGAAAAAGTTTGTATGAAACCGACCAAGGTTGCTTGTTAAAGTTTGATCTATTTAAATTAAAGGAAAAAAATCTGGATTCTAGTATCTCAAGAGTTAAATCAAACGATTGATTGACGTTTGATGAAAAAATTCGGACGAGATCTTCATACCAGAGATGATAGTAAAATGATGACGATGACATAGGGTTGAAAAAGTCAAACCGTGTAATATATTTACTCACAAAAGTTATGCGATGCTCTCATGGACAAACATACGGAAACTGTAATACATCGAATTTCCGTGCAGACTTTTGGCAAACTTCCCGAGACACCGTCTGCGATTTTGAGTAATTTCGAGAAACGCGGCGATCGGATGATTCGATCGAAAACGTGTGACGTGACTTTATACAGGTGTTACGTCAAATATAAAAAAAAGGATAATAATCAAAGCCCCATGTCAACCGAGAGAAATTCTCATTTTTACCATACGATTTTTCTATCAGTGTAGTCTAGTTGGTAGAAATAAACTGTGCTACTTAGCAAATGCTAATTGCAGTTCTATCAGTTGCGAAGACAATAAAGTATAAAACAATGTGCCCAATAATGACAAATTAAATAACAATTTTTTTTTACCCTTTTTCTTGGTATGTAAATTATGTTAGAACGAGTTCTGATCAAAAGTCTTTTTTTTCGACAAAAAAGTAAAAACGCCAAACAAGAGTCGCAAATTTCTCCACGGCCCGCGTACGTGCTCGGCTTTGGAAATGCGTCCCATGTTCCCGAATACATCTCGCTTCGTATTTGTTTTCGATGCATCGGCCACACGCGCCCACGAAGGTTGATTTTCGACTGTTGTCAAGTTTGCCACATAAAAATCGATTTGCATATGTATATACTCGGATGCACGTTGAAAGATCGAAAAAATAAATTAAAAAATCGTTAAAGCCACGAGTACGCGAGATCAAAGTAACGTGACACGCAAAACCCCCGACGCTCATTCAATAAACTCGCGTACGAGTTTTCAATAAATATAGAGCCGATACGTGCTGCTGCCGCGCGTACGCGAGACAATATTTACCCGTGAATCCTTGAAAACGTCAAGCTCAATTTTTGCAACCGATACTCCCCGACTTGTTTGTTTGCTCGCCCGATCGGTTCACCCTGCCGATACAGACACCCTCGATTTAATTTCCTGTTGCCATTGCTCCCAATATCTTGCCATTAAATCGCGTACACCAAGTTCCAGGATATGAATAATATAACAAATGCATGTCATACGCATGAAATACCCAAAAGGGAGTTTGGGGCGCGTGACGTGTGATTTCCATTGTGAATCCATGGTTTGCGGCTCGCGTCGATCGAGGAGTTCATTTCCCCGCGATATTCGTGGAGTACGTGATATCTCTCGACTCGCTTCTCCTTTGGCCCTGAAGAGCGAGTTGTATGTGGAGTCAAAAACCTCCTCGACAAGACGCCTACGACGCAAAGCCTTTCGAGAGAATATTCTTGATCATCGGTTTCACGATACCCTCGAGCAGCTTATGGATTTACCGATCTCCAAAGTTTAAACATCCATATTCAATGCCACGTTTATTTTTTTTTTTTTATCATTATCGTTGTGTGCCAACCTTAATTTATTTCGTTTGTCAAGCGACAATAGGTGCTATACGTAGCACATAGTAGGTGCACGATCTCGAAAGAATCGGAATCTGTATAGGAGACGAGCCGATCCTCGCGTTTCTTCAACTCTCGTAGTAAATACGTAGTGTAGAGGCTCAAAACCGGCATACCAGCATCACCGATTATCCGGATAATCCTGCAATGATGGCAGTCGCGACGTGTATACCTACATGTATACAAGCAGCACTTCGAGAGTTGGGGTCCAGTTTGAGATTTTGCTGGGCGCGCCCACGCGCGGCTGGTTACCCGCTAGCTCGGCCAGTGAAGTGGAAAAAAAAAAACAAAAGGAATAAGAAGAAGAAGAAGAAAAAAAAATCTACGGTCTGCGCAGAGCTCGCACGGACGTATATAACAGTGTCATCGCGACGATGTCGCGGGATAGTTGCACGCGACGACGCGCCCGGCTAACATGATGCTGGCGGTCAAGGTGAGTGTTTTTTTTACTCTTGCGTCTTGTGCACGTGTGTTCTCGTAAGTTGTCTGGTCCCTCAAATGTTTTTTTTTTTTTTTTTTAATTTTCAAGGATTTTGTTTTTGGAAAGTTATTATTTGATAGGTGTTTAAGGATTAGGAGAGTCAGATTTTTAAGGCTAAATTAAAAAAAAAAAACTTTTTATTTAAACTTAACAATAGGCGTATTGAATAATATTGAACAATTTGGATTGATAATATATTTTGTCTGAGAAAATAATGTAGTAAGTAGTGAATAAGAAAGTTACAGTTTTAAATGATACAATTTATTTTTCATTGTTTTTTATTTATCGTGTACTCTTACTTTTTTTAAAGGTTACCTTTAAAAATTTTCTCTTTCACGTGATTAATGTAAAGGATCGAGAAGAGACTGACGAGGACGTTGATTTGTATCATTTCAATGTTCGATAAAGTTCAATTTTTTTTTCTTATCGCAACGCTTACGTGACTGTCATTTGCAAAAATCAGAGCAGTGTATCATAATAAAAAATATTTCAAAATTTTTTCTGGGTATCACAGATTAGCATGCACCCTCTAAGAACCAATTTATAAACATCTGGCTAAAATTAAAAAAACGACAGTATATTTAAGCATGCAAGACAGATAATTTGATAACTTTTAAATAATGTTAGAGGATTCAAAAAAATGCTGTTAAAGGGGTTTTTCCTCGTTTTTATACTTTTTCTTACATCGCAACAAGTCTACATCACATTTTAGAACAAATGAAACATAATTAAACATACACAACGTCGAATTCTCATCATCAACCTCCACATTAGGTACGAAAACTGTTTTATGAAAAATAAAATAGGTATTTACGTAGGTTCACACTTCCTGCTCCGGTGATATAATATAAGGAACTCCTGTTTAGCAATGAGACCTAAGGACTTTGGCCACGTGTTGTTAATTCCAACATTTTGCACTTCAGATATCATTGGTTTGCCTGTGCATTTGCCCAATCCTGTGCTCTCCGGTACTACATCAGGCATACGAGATTTTCGACGACGTCGAGAACGACGCCGAGATAATTGATGCAGTGAGTTTTCCACTGGGCGCGAAAAACCTCGACGAAAAACGAATTCCGGTACGCAAGCTGATCATACCAGCCGGCTACCTCAGCCTTTACGGGTCCAAGAACCTCGGCGAGCGATCGCAGATTCCGTACAACCAGGTGTTGCTGCCGGGCATTAGAAATTTGAACGAAAAGTCGCTGCCAGAGTTCATTGTGGCCAAAGTAAACGGCGAGCACGACTTTACCGCTCGTCATCCCAAATCATCTGAAGTGGAGCAAGCGGTGCTGTAAACAATTAGGGCGACGCGTGCATTTTGTATTTACGATATGCATTGAGGACAGGTTGTTTTTTTATCTCTCCTCCTTCGAGTGCCACTGGTTATTTTAGATCGGACAAGGAAATTCGCTGATATTCCGGTTTTCTCAAGTGGGTCAGTTACGCGTAATTGATGTGATCGTGGAGCTCGTTAATATTCAATATTTGATGTGGTACCGATCGATACTGGTTTGAATCAGGCGTTGAGTGATATTTATTTGATTTTACTTTAAATAGCTACGAATTATTTTTTTTTAAGTTTAAATGTGCATCGTTGTATTTTAAATTGGTAACCGTAACTGCTAATATTTTTTTTTGTTAATTCATTAATCGAATGGGCTACGTTTTTCAATGCGCAGTTGTAAAAGCTTGTGTCCTGGATCAAGTGATGGTTTTTTAAGCGAAACCTGTATTACTCCAACAAAATAAAGCCAACTAGCTGAAATAAGCAAAAACAAACAAAAATGTATAGGTTTTGTTGTAATGTAAATAGGATTTTCATTTAAAAATAAAGAAATCATGACTTATTTTTCACAATTGTAACATTTTTACTATAAACAAAATTTTTTAATCGCTCCCATCAAACTAAAGTGCAATATAGATCCAAAAACTAATCATACAAACGTTACCACAAAACAATTTATTAAATGATCATCAGATGTTACAATGATAATTTTTTAATTAGCAACAGTAGACCATTGAAAAATCTATTGTACCCAACAAAAAAAACGTGTTATTCTCTTGGTTACTTACCATCCCATTGATATTGATCCACTGAGTATCCGTTAGATGGCGAGAGCTTGCAGATCTATATATATATATATATATATATAGATCTGCAAANATATAAAGCCATATGTATATTTATATAAGTTTGTATCATAAGTTTGTCATATGTATATTCAATACAACGCCAATAAATCAACTAAAATAAAAAAAAAAACATAAGTGAATAACGTCTATGGCTGTATGTATGTTATGTACGAATGCCAATAATCAAATTTAAGCTTTCAACTTTAATACTTAACATCACGGTCTCATTCGTCTGATTAATGGATAACTTGATAAAAATGTTTAATTGAAATCGGCCAATCTCGTGGTTTTTTACAGTAGTAAAGGTCAAAGTTTCAGTAATCATATAAATAATTTAGATATTCAGATACATTTAACTTGAAAAATTTAAGGATATAAAGCTACTTCGGTGACAACGGAAAAGATGCAAAAAACTTGGAAATAGTCAACAATGATTCTATACATTAAACTTTATCATTATGTTAAATAAGAGTTGTATAAGGTTTTGTTATTTAATACATATCTATAGTTTAGGCAAAGAATGTGGAAATAGTTATCGTAAGTTAACTTTCAAAAAAACTCAAAATAAAAGCCGATTATCACGAACAAATATCGAGAATAAAACTTTTTTCCAGATTTTAAAGCTCTACGAAGTGGTTGTCACCTGAAAGTATCAATACAGGGGGACGTTTAAATTTATTGTCTACGATCGATACTTTAATCCGGGAGCTTACAGCAATTCGAAACAAACGCATTTTTTGCATACCTGACGAGTCACCACTCATGCGGACGCTAAGCGCTTTTTCCCAAAGATTAATAAGTTTTTTTTTGTATTGTTTTTGTTATTTCCTTCCAGAGCCTTTAGTGCAATAATTTATTTTATACTCTTTTGCTGAATTAAATAATAATTTATCATTTATTTTTGTGCTGGTTGCTTATTATCATTGCAGCAAAACTAATTTAATTTTTGTTTTTTTATAAAAAAAAAAATACTACATTACTGATATTGTCACGTTAGACATCACGTACTGTGAAATTGATGTACTTATTCATACTGTAATTAAAATTTCTTCTAAATATTTTATCTTGACGATGCAATTGGAAATTTTTTCAGTTTTTTTCTCATTTTTTAAACATGATTAGATAACAACGTGATTGAGTAAATGTAATACTGGAGCTTATTCATTATCTCGTCTAAGAAATACATGCCAATGATCTGCTTTTTATTGTCGGTGAACTGCGTACTTCTGTGTATACGTAATATTGCCTGATAATTACCTTAAAATGAACGGCTATTCAAGTAATTGGATATTAGCGTTCTAGTCGCATGATTAAAAAATTGCAAATCATCCTCAATTTTTTCAAGACGCTCAGCTATTTTAGATTCTTTGGATAAAACTAAGACTTCTACATAGTTTAGAGCAGTACACTTCAAGAAGAAAATTTTATTCACTAACATTTTATTTAATAACTTGATTAAATCAGTTTTAATTTGTTTTTTTTTTTTTTTTTACTTTGATAGTTCCGAAAAAATATTGACTGTGTTTATTTACACTTTAAAGTTGTTAGAAAAAAGAATCTATTAAAAACTCATATTTTGATATTATATGTTTCATAAAAATTTTTATACCAATAAATACTCACATAAGGCCCATAATATTTAACTAGTACTGGCTATCTCAAACTCAAAATTTGCATGAGGGAAATCATTGCATTTTTGCGTTGCTATGCCTGCTCTTTTTTCACCTGCAGTATTTTTTAAAATAATTTTTTACAACAATTGTTTGAGCCAGGGGGAACTGTTTTGCCTTTGAGATTTTTAAATTGAGAAACGAGCTTCGTCGATCTTATTTCTGTAGCTACATTCATTTCATGACTGAACCCATCACACTCATATTCAGAGAAGATGCGGCTTAGGTGCACGTGAAGATCATATACACGCGAAGTATACATAGATGCATCACATTGCATGGATCTTGGTATATTAATAACTAAACACACTTATGCAGATTTATTTTTAAAATATTGAGTTATTTTAAAAACGAATTCATAAGCATGATCTTGATTTCACGAAATTCTGTACCTCAACCATCAGAAAATTGATATATTTTTCATGATTATCTCACACATTGTCCCTCCAACAAATTTACAGAAGTTGTAATAACAGTGAGATGGAGGAAGAGAGAAGTAGTGCGAGGAAAAAATAACCAAACACCTGCACAGTTTCCTTTCCTGCGGCAATATATAAACTCGGCGGCCGACATCATAACTGCCGAGATAAACTTTTTCGCACAACTATTTGAAAGAAAAAAAAAAAAAAAAAAAAAACAAAAATAAAAAAGAAACTCCGTAGGTGGAAGATCTTGACGCAAAAATAAGATCGATGTTACCGAATGTAGTCACTGGAGAGAGAGAAAGAGAGAGAGAGAGAGAGCGGCGGGGAGGAGTGAAATTCGATTTAAAGTTTTCTCTCGGGCTTTTCCCGCACTTGTCATTGTCGGGGATTTTACCTAAAACGCCTCGGTTTTATTTTCACGCGTCAGCCACCCTACCCCCCTTAGTCCAACCATCGCCGTGCCAATACACTCCACCCATCAGTCTGACTGGTCTGACATGCGGAATAGCGTTGGAGAATAAAAGCGAGCAAGAGGTGTGTTTTTCGATCATCTACGGAATCGCTGCTTCTGATGGCTGGAGATCAAGTTGCTTTCTCTTTTTGCGTTCTTTACCGATAATTTCACGCATCACTTCTGATAAGCACCCAAGTGTGCAATACTGACAATCATTGAGAGCTACCAACTGTTATCGCGTGAACTGTTACGACAGCACCGATTATGGCGTCTGGGCTCAATTTTAATCGAGTATCAGTGCGTAATTCATTTTAAAAATTGCATAAGAAAAATCTCTCATTGAGCATCTTACGTCACTTTGTCGGCTGAAAGGAAAAAAATTTAATATTTGGAGTAACTGGTTCTAAAAACACAGCAGTTGTGATGAAACTGACGAGATTTTATTATGAAATTAATAAAATGTTATCTGCATACAGGCTTAGGGGTCAGTAGTATTTATCATTACATATGTATTCTAAAGTACGTTTATTTTTCGTTCCACTAAATAAAAAAAAAAAAATATTTCAAGTCACACAAACTTGTACGAGAATAAAAATGTACAAAAAAAATGTGTATATTAAAGTACCAATGCAATGTGCAAGTTTTTTCACGCAACATGGGTTGCATCTTTACGATTTTAATCCTGTCGTAAAATCCTTACATTTCTTAGCACTTTACTAAGCTGTCACCTTTTTATTTCCAGCTGATAATGCCCTCTTAAAAAAATTAAATATAATGAGAGACACACTCTGTACTGGGACATGAATTAGCAAAATGAGTTGTTGAAATAAAGAATCGTCAAAATTCATAAAAAAAGTAATACATACATGAAATGAATAAAAAAGCAAAACTAAAAACAGAACAATGGAAAAAAGTGTCAAGAAATAAGAGGAGTGCACTTTTCATTGGTACAATGTGGATTAAGGTAGGAAGGAAAGAAGGTCGCTTTTAGTTGCCCATTGTACTTGAGGTGTGGGTGCACTCATGCGTCTAAATATTTTACGATCTCCCGAGTGCCTCTAAATTCTTCGTTATCGTTTGGATCATGCGCTTGAATCCCTATACAAATTTCTCTCACCTCAAAGAGAGTCACGTACATACACACACACACACACACACACACACACACACACACACACGTGGTGGGGAAAACTGTGCAATACACTCGAGCACAAGCAAAAGTGCAAATTTACTAGGTGGCCTAATCCGTACCGCATAAATTTTAGTACCTATGTGTTTCATTTATTTATTGATGTACTGCTAGGAAAAAGAAAAGCTGCAAATTTGTTTGGAAAATTTTCTTATTTTATAATCGTATGTAATCGGATAATGTTTAACTTCGACTTTTTGTTGGAAGTAAATTAGTATGTTATATAGTACATATATTGTATCATAATTGTTGAAACCATTTTATTATAAAAAAAATCACAATTTTTATATTTTGAGACTCGTAGTTTTCACATGTTTTACATTTTGTTGAAAATAATAATTTTTTTGGATCACGCAATTTTTAATAAATCCAAGTAAACATCGCCGTGTGGATGCATGAAAGCATTTACACTACTATTTTTCAACGGAATAGGTGTTTTTCCACAAGGTGATAGTTGATAATTTACCACAAAATAAGCTACGGCAAGTTTTACTTGTAACAGTCCTAATCTGCCACCTATAAAATTAAAGAAAATGTGAAAATGTGTATTTTTGCATACTAAATGAGTCAAACACTTTATCACCAAAGCAAAAATTTCAAGGGTAGTATACATAATATTCTATATAAATTATATTCTTTTGAAACCTCAAAGTTTTATCTTTAATACTTTGACCTCGAATGTCGAAGCTTAGAACACTATTTGTCAAAGTTACCTTGGCTTGTTTGGAAAAAAATTATTTCAGTAATTTGAGTTAATCTAGAAACCTTACACAATAATTAATTACAGACATTAGATACAATACTCTTTTTTCATACTCATTTGCGGCTCAAAATCTTATTTACAACCTCAATAGACAATTCATGAACTGTTACGCTTTTTGCTTTGGTGAAAATACATGATACAATTTCAAAGTAGTCGTGCCCGAAAGCAGATGTATATTAATATTGAAGTAAGTTGAGAAAATCTTACCTATGCAATTTCGGGGTCCCTCGCTAAACGGTGCGTATGAGAATGGAACTATTTGACCTTTGTTTTCGTCCGAAAATCTTTCAGGATCGAATTTCTCAGGTTCTGGAAAATATTTTGGATCCATATGCATGGAGCGGATCGGATATATAACTGGAGTTCCTTTTTTGATTGTTACATTCGTTCCAGGAAACGTGTAATCAACGTCTGGCAATCGATCGACCCACGTAATCAGAGGATACATTCTTAAGACTTCTCGTACAACCATATTGAGGTAAGGTGCATTGGTTACCTTAAGATTAAAAAAAAAAAAAAGAAGATTTTTTTGTCCGTTATAAAAAAAAATTTATGTTTTCTTTTTTAACAAATACCACATCATAGGTCAATTTTCCATTTTTCTCAACTGCATGCGTAAGTTCATCCCTTAATCGTTGTTGAACCTCGGAATGCATAGCCACCAAGTACAAAGCAAAAGATGTTGTCGTTGAAGAAGTTTCGAATCCACCAGTGAAAACTTGACTTAGTTGAACCATCCATGAGCGACGTTTTACTTCTAAATAGAATCATCATAACAATGTTCCGTAATTTTGTTGAAAATGTTTTCTTTTTAAACTATTTATAAAAAGCTGTTTTCAATCACTTTTAATTTTTCTTATTCATAAATCTTGTTATAATATTTTTAAAAAGCTGAATTATAAAAAACACTCAAAGTACGTACTAATATCGCTTTTATCATCGACCTCTTCGTTTTTCAGCATATCGATGACCCAGTCGACAAAATCGTTTTTTTTATCTCCTGATTGAATTCGTTCGTCCACTATGTGTAAAAACGTGTCTTCAAAAAACTTAGTCCCAACATAAAAAAATTGTGCCTTTGTAAATATACGCCATGCTGGTACGAAGAATATAGACAGCAATTGAATATAACGAAATGGTCGACTTTCAAATTGTAATTTTCCAAATTTTTGGAATGGAGATTCAGAATTCGTCAAAGAGTTGAATTTTATGTTATAAGCTGTAATTCCAATAATATCAGTCATCAATTTTAACAAAACCTCTTGAATTTCGATGGGCTTTGCAATTTGATCTAAAAATTAATTGGTATCATGAAATATTATTGAAAATAATGATTTGTATACTTAACTTTATCCTATCCATAATAATTTTAACTACCGTTCACTCCTACGCTATTGAGATAAGTATCAAGGTCTTTACAAATGGACAGCATGAGATCAAAATTTTTTTTTAGCTTGCCCGAGGTGAACATGGGTGACATATTTTGTCGGATCTTCTTCCACGGTGGACTTTCCATCAAAAAAAGTGCGTGCGTGCCAAAAGGATCACTTTTGTTGTTACTCATTAATTTATTTGTAAAAAGATTAAAATCTTTAATAAATACACTTCTTAGCAACTCTGGGTCACGTAACATAATATATGGACGGTCGAGAACGTAAAAGCCGACCATCTTTTCTTCTTTACCTTCATAATAAATTTGATCGAGAAATTCATGAATTGATTGTCTCAAAAATGTACATTTTCCAAAATTTCCGAAAGGAAATGAAGGCTCCAAGTGTTTGACACCCAAATTTTTCCAATACTTAAAATTTCTTGTTACGTACACGTAAAAACCCACTGCTAATGCGCAAATACACGTTAAAAACACTGTAATTAAATCACTTCCTATTATAGCCATTATACCTTTTTTTTTTAAGAAAAGTGAATTCTAAACATAGAAAAATAAATATGTTGTAAAAGTCAATGTTTTTAACTAATGAAATATTTATTTTTATTGATGTATTTAGTTTCGATTCAAGACGTTAGAGAACCTTTCCTCAGAACGGAACAAAATATACTATCTATCTGCAAGTAAAAATATATAGACGCTTCTTAAAAGATACTTTATCAATTTGACTCATTTCGTTTATGCAAACAGCACATTATCGTCATTTTTATTTATTTTACAATACGCAGTTACTACGGCAGGAGTATTTATCAAGCATTTACACAGTCGTATTTTCTACTAATGATCTTCTTGCATTTGTAACTTTTTAATCATTTAATCGTTCATTGTGCTATTTTGCTGTACAATTGTCATAGGTTATCAAGGGTCTTTTCTCATATTATCCCTACTGCGCACGATCTGTAAAGTAATTCATATTATGGTAAGCGATCAAAAATTGTAAATGGCCATTGCTGTTTTTTTTTTTCAACTAAAAACATCACAGTATAATAAAAATCAAAGTTTTGATAGGTCATAGTTTGTCATGTACCTAATTATGTTTTTGAAAATGAAGACCAAGATATTGCGAGAGTCACATTTAGTATTTGATCACCTACTACATAATTGTTCTACAATCAATAGTTAGCGTTGTGGCTAAAAAAAATGTCACAGTAAAACCATGGGTTATTTTTGTTTATGGCTTACACAGAGGTCATTACTTCTGTAGTAGAGAAATTTGTAAATTTTGAAGTTAAAATATGCAGGAGGAGCCAGAGAAATTTTTCCATATCTGTCTATTGATACATAAGTTTTTATCTGCATTATCTTTTATTAAAAGGATAATTATCTTGCGATTGAAGACTTTTCACTTGCCGTATAATTTGTTCGAGCTGATCTCATGGTAACTTAAAAGTGAGATTTTCAAATATTTAATTTTTCCATGTTTGAAAATATAAAACATTATAAAGATCATATATGACCGGCTTTAACAAAATATAGTGATAAATCGAAAGTATCTAAATCAAAGTATCATTGAACTTATTTTTACTTGATAGCATGACTCAAAAAACATGACAAAATAAAAATTATCTCTTCAATAGTGAGCGATAAATTTTATGTTTTTAATTAAATTTGTAAGTACACATGTACATGTTTTGTTTGAAAATAAATGTATACTTGAGCTCTACTATCAAAAAGTTTCACTCAATTAATAGCAAACGTAATGTGCCTATCTAAATAAATATCAAATCTAGTGTTCTTTACGAAAGTTAAAAATAAATCACATTTCACATCAATTTTTTACATGCCAATATAAATCATAAAAATACTTTATGCTAGAGGCACTTTTTTATCCTTGTGATATTTTTGTAAAATTCAAGTAAATATCACCACGAGGGTGCATAAACATATTTTGTTTGTCATGTTGCAAAGGAATCGGCGTTTTTTTGCAAGGTGTTATTTCGTAGTTTAACACTAAGTAAGCTAATGCAAGTTTAATCTGTAACAGTCCCAATCTGCTACCTGCCAATGAATAACTAATTTTACAAACATGAAACAAAACTTTGTGGAATATTGATGAGTGAGGGGCGAATAATTACCTATACAGTTTCTTGGTCCTTTACCAAAGGGCGAGTACGTAAAGGAAATAATTTTACTTTCGTTTTCTATCGAAAATCTTTCCGGATCAAATTTTTCAGGATTTAAATGGTACTTTGGATCCATTTGCATCGAGTGAATAGGAAATATTACTGGAGTCCCTTTTTTTATTGTAACGTTTGTTCCAGGAAACGTGTAATCGATGTCTGGCAGACGATCTACCCATGTAAGAATCGGATACATTCTTAAAACTTCTAGCACAATCATGTTGAGGTAAGGTGCATTGGTGATCTTGAAATTTGAATATTTTTTGTTTTAATATATCTTGTCATTAAAAATACATGATTAAAAACATATTATATATGAACCATGTCGTAAGTTAATTGTCCATTTGACTTCTCCATAGCGCTTGTAAGTTCATCTCTCAACCTTTTTTGAACTTCTGGATTTACGGCTATTTGATACAAAGAAAAAGTTGTAGTCGTCGAAGATGTTTCAAAACCAGCTGAGAAAATTCCTGCCAACTGGGACATCCATGAACGGTGTCCTACTTCTGAAAAAAAAAACTATTAACATGTTAATAATAAACATGTTTAACATTGAGTTTTTCGAGCTAAATTCTCAAATTTTTAGAGAGTCTAACAAAAACAAGTATTATCAAATATTATATATTGTAAACATGTTTGTATTATCGATGAAAAACAACTTTAATAGCTTACTTATCTCATCGGTATTTCCAATCTCCTCGCTTCCTATCATGTTGATGACCAAATCGACAAAATCATTTTTTTTATTCCCAGACATAATTCTCTCGTCTACTATGCGTGAGAACATGTTTTCGAAAAATTCTGTTTCTGCATCAAAAAATTTAGCATTTGATATTGCACGGAAAGCTGGAATGAAAAAAATCGATGAACATTGCAGATAACGAATCAATTGACTTCGGAATAGTGATTTTCCTATTTTTCGAAATGGAGCTTCAGAGTTTCTTAAAGAGTCAAATCGCACGTTATAAGCTGTAATTCCTATAACGTCAGTCATTAGCATTGTACTTAGATCTTTGATGTTCACGGGCTTAGAAATTTCATCTAAAAAACTCGAGCAACATTTAAATTCTTTATTAATGTATTGTTCACTATAGTTGACTGTCATTTATTTCATGTATTTACCCCGTAAGCCCAACTTGTCTAGATAAACATCTAAATCCTCATAAATCTCTAGCATTGCACCAAAGTTCTTCTTGAGTCTACCTGTGGTAAACATGGGTGAAAGCTTTTGTCGAATATACCTTGATGGTGGATTGGTTTCCAATAAAATCATGTGTGTGCCGAAAGGATCGCTTTTGTTGTTACTTATTAATTTATTTGAAAATATATCAAAGTCCTTTATAAATACGCTCCTGAGCAACTCTGGATCACGTAATAGGACATATGGTCGATTAAGGACGTAAAATCCGACCATTTTTTCTCCTTTTCCATCCTGATATATGTCATTGATAAATTCATGAATAGATTGTTGTAAGAACATACACTTTCCGAAATTTCCGAAAGGAAACGATGGCCGCAAGTGTTTGACACCCAACTTTTTCCAATAGTTATAATTTCTTGTTACGTACAAATAAAATACTACGAAAACTATACAAATACATGAAAAAAATACGATTAGCAACTCCCTGATTGAAACTATCATTACTAGTGACTTACTACAAAAATAAAATCTTTAAACAATATTTTGACAGTACAGTTTTTTAATCAATGCAGGATTTCAACTTGATTATAAAAAAATTACAATTATGATTACTGAGACACTACGTTCTCTTGCAACTACACAAAATATACTGTCTGCGCATAAATAAAGATATGCAGAGGCTTTTTCACATACTGCTTATCAATTTAATTGATTTTATTCGTACCAACAGCGCAATATCGTAATACGGCATGATACACACATATGAATATTTTGGTAGTATTTAATAAGTACTTTTAATTGTAAGAGTAATTATCATAATCATAATATTGTTTAGTATAAAAATATAAATCATAACGAATTATTATTGAATTTTGTTGTCTAACTCTTTCTTGAATATATTTATAAAAAAAACGTATCAAGTTAACTTTTTTTACAACATAATTAACAGAAAAATTATTTTTTATTCTTAATATAAAATATACATCTTCAGATATTCCAAGAAACACGTTTATTATTCAAGGTAAAAATGATAATAATCTTGCACCAAAAGATAATATTGAAGTCAAAACATATTTTCGATAGAAACACATTACGTAAGAGAAACTTTATCGAGTAATCTGCCTATGCTTTTGGCGTAGACAGAATAAGTTACTGTTGCATTAACTCAATTTATAAACTTTGCAGTCAAAAGGTCGAAATGGTATATCTTGCGTGAAGATAAAGTCCCAAAAATAATAAATGATTTTAAAAATTGAACTGTGACTAAAATCTCTAATGTGATTATTAAATAATTTTTTTTGTACAATGCCTTTTTCATACTCGTGTTTATTGTACTAGGCATAAATAAATAAACATTACTTAAAAAAATATTTACATATATAGCGCAGCAGTGCTAGTTTTGCCATGGCCATGCCAATGTTGTATGCTATGAATTGTACTAGTCCCATTTTCTTGCTAAAAAGACTTGCAAAAGAAAAAAGACACAATAGTGATATTTCTGCCTCTCTAACGTCGTATGGAAAAAATTTTCAAAAATTGATTTTATATAAAAATTCAGTATTATTATTTAATTTATGATGTTTACTTTAAGCTTCATTGGCTGCTGAGTTCATTGAATTTATTCACGATTTATTTCCCACCTATTAAGATAAATTCATGTGAATCTCAATCATAGAATCAAAATTTTTCTTGAGCGTTTAAGCGGTAGGAGATAGGCTTTGCCGAATGTGCTTCCATGGTGGGTTCGACTCTAAATAGATCATATATGCAGTAAAATGTCACCATTGATTTTACGTAATAAATTGTTCAAAAATGTATTCAAGTCTCTTACTAACACACTTCTGAGCAAGTCTAGGTCACGTAACAAAACGTATTGTCGATCAAGGATGTAAAAACCAGCCACTTTTTCCACTTTATCATATGTGTAATGATAAATTTATGAATCAGTTTCAAACAAATACATTCTCTAAAATTTTCGATGAGAATTGATAGTTTTAAAAATCCAACACCTTTCTTTCTCCAATATTGAAAATTTCTTGTAAAATACAATTAAAATCATACACGTAATGTTAAAATTTACGTAACAAACCTATGAACAAAAAAAAATCTATCTATTGATTCCTAAGTACGAATGCACATCATTACCATTTGTTTACTAAAAAAAAAGTGGTAAATAAAAAGTAAAGTATAAATATTTAGATTTTCTACTGAATAATTAAATTCTCAGAAGAATACATAACTTACATTACAATACAATTGTGATACAATAGGCTTTTTATATCAAAATAAATATAAATTTAATGAGAAAATTCCATTAATAATAATAATTAATGATTCATAAGATATGCTCATTATTTACAGAAATAAATTATAACATTTTCAACTACTAATTATATGTTACATAGACGTCAGAACTTTTCTAAAATTCAAGCAAATATCTCCAGCAGGATGGTTCAGAGCATTGATCCTATCACATTTCAAAGGAATTGGTGTTTTTTCACAAGGTGTTATTTCGTAGTTCATCACTAAATAAGCTGTCGCAAGCTTAACTTGTAACAGTCCTAGTCTACCACCTGTAGAAAAAACATCAATGAAACATTAGTCAACAATTTTTTTTACTATTTATTTAAAAGGCAAAACAAACCTATGCAATTTCTTGGTCCTTCACCAAATGGAGCATATGTGAAGGGAATGACTTCACTCTTGTTTTCATCTGAAAATCTTTCGGGGTCAAATTTCTCTGGATCCTTGTAATATTTAGGATCCATTTGCATCGAACGAAGAGGAAAAATAACAGGAGTTCCTTTTTTTATAGTGACGTTTGTTCCAGGAAATGTGTAGTCAACATCTGGCACTCGATCGAGCCATGTAAGAATAGGAAACATCCTCAAAGCTTCTCGCACAATCATATTGAGGTAGGGTGCATCGGTCACCTAAAGAAACGTTCAAAGTTACTTTTTTTTGTCTAACACTTATAAACTGATGAAAGCAAGAATTTATAGTACAGTGAAAAATCAAAAAACCTCAACGATTAAACTTTTTTATTTAAGTCATAAAGTCCAATTAACTGAATTCAATAATCTTATTCTAAGTAGAGGTTCAGTTACGGAAAAAATGTCTTTATCTTCGGGTAATAGTAACACAAAATCCGAGGTCTGATAAAAGTATAGACTGTTAGGAATATTTCAACAATAAATTTTATTGGCGACTAGAGACCACAGAAAAATATTTGAATTCATTAATGAGATTAGCGTAAATTGAAACAGCTCAAGGCGAACACATTTACAACATATCAATTACAGTAACAATACGTTATAGGGGGAGCTTCAAATGTTAGATTATCATTTTTGGAGACAAGAACAGAAATCACTTTTTTTTTTTCTAATTTTTGTAGTAAAAGTGCTAGATCCCTCTTGTTCAACTGGACCTTCTAATGATTATGCATAATGTTTAATTCTAAAGTTTATACGTAAAGCTCGAAAACAATTATTTGAATTTTCACTATCTAAGTATTTTTGAGATGTCCCCTACCTTCAGTAAATGTTAAAAAATTGAGGATTACTTACACATTTTAAAAATTTTACAAATAATTAAAGATTCATAAAAAATACACCTTGATTATAAACTTTGTTTTATTTTACGTGAATGTCAAATACTAAACAGTTGATTGAAATGATACATTTATAATAATAAAATATTTACCACATCGTACGTCAACTTTCCATTTGTCTTTTCTACAGAATTTGCAAGTTCATCTCTCAATCTTTTTTGAACTTCTGGATTTACGGCTATTTGATACAAAGAAAAAGTTGTAGTCGTCGAAGATGTTTCAAAACCAGCTGAGAAAATTCCTGCCAACTGGGACATCCATGAACGGTGTCCTACTTCTGAAAAAAAAAACTATTAACATGTTAATAATAAACATGTTTAACATTGAGTTTTTCGAGCTAAATTCTCAAATTTTTAGAGAGTCTAACAAAAACAAGTATTATCAAATATTATATATTGTAAACATGTTTGTATTATCGATGAAAAACAACTTTAATAGCTTACTTATCTCATCGGTATTTCCAATCTCCTCGCTTCCTATCATGTTGATGACCAAATCGACAAAATCATTTTTTTTATTCCCAGACATAATTCTCTCGTCTACTATGCGTGAGAACATGTTTTCGAAAAATTCTGTTTCTGCATCAAAAAATTTAGCATTTGATATTGCACGGAAAGCTGGAATGAAAAAAATCGATGAACATTGCAGATAACGAATCAATTGACTTCGGAATAGTGATTTTCCAATTTTTCGAAAAGGAGCGTCAGGGTCTCTCAATGAATCAAATCGTATGTTGTAAGCTGTAATGCCTATCACGTCAGTCATTAGCTTTGCAGACAGTTCTCTGACCTCTATCGGCCTCACATTTTCATCTAAAAATCCATTATCATGAATTAATGTGTCAATTACGTGTTAATATGCTTCCTCATGTGCTTATTTTATTAAATGTACATACCGTTTACTCCTAAGCTGTTTAGATGGAAATCTAGATCCTTGTAAATCTCCATCATAAGGTCAAAATTCTTCTTGAGTTTACCTGAGGTAAACATAGGTGAGAGCTTTTGCCGAATATGCTTCCACGGAGGGTTCGTCTCCAAAAAGAGCATGTGTGTGCCAAATGGGTCACTTTTGTTGTTACACAATACCTTGTTCGAGAATATATTAAAGTCCCTTATAAACACACTCCTAAGCAACTCTGGATCGCGTAATAGAACGTATGGGCGGTCGAGAACGTAAAATCCGACCATTTTTTCTCCTTTGCCGTCGCGATACATGTCATCGATAAATTCATGAATAGATTGTTGTAAAAATATACACTTTCCGAAATTTCCGAAAGGAAACGATGGTTTGGAATGTTTGACACCCTGTTTCTTCCAATACTTGAAATATCTTGTCACATACACATAAAATCCCACCAGAAATAAGCAAGCACACACTAAAACGCCATTTATCAGCTCACTTGGTATCATGGCCATTATGAATGACTGTTTCTGCAAAGCAGTAAAACAATTGCCAACTTTAGTTTAATCAAATGTTGATTTATTTTCAACAAATTAACTTGGGACATAAAATGATGGGCATATGAAGACCATGACCATTGCCGGTTTAGTAGATTGTTGACAAATAAATTTCAGTTGTTGATAACCATGGCAGGTTAACAGTGACGAAAAACGATTCGTCCACTCGCTTGCAACGGATCCAAAGGCCGACTAATATTAAAGAAGTTGAAGTAAGAACGTAAAAATTTCAGGGCACCAAGAAAGAAAACCGTCGCGTTGCAGTACTTAGCAAAATACTACGTTTAACTTGAAATGCGACTATGACAGGTCATTCTAGCGTGTAAAAATGGCTCTTAATTCTATCACAGTAGAGTGATACATGATAAAAAAAAAATCTGAAAAAACGCTGCATCATGTAGAGTTTATTATTAACTTTGTAGTTCTAAGCTATAATTGCAAGATCATGCAAGAGATAATAGTGTAGATGATACAAGAGGAAAGAAGGGGTTCGAAAGAAGAAGTGGGTAATCACTTGCACGTAACTTACTCACGTCAACATATTTTTTATGTCTTGACACGTGAGAGATCAAACGTTCCTTTACGTATGGTTGTATGCGCATTTGTAAATGAGAGAGTGGGAGAAGGGTACGCTCGATAATGTATAGACGAAGAAAAGAAGAATTTTAGCAAAAAAATTGCAAGTCACTTGGACATTTTTTTGAGATACTACGATAGTGTGTATAAATAATAAACTGCTTTAAAACTAAATTTTATTGCGAAATTTGGACTTTGGACATTTATTGCGACCTCGGAAGAAACAAAAGTTTTTTCCGCCCACGGGTGGTTTTTGGAGGCTGGTACTTCCTCGGGCGAAAAAGCAGTTTTCCGGAACTCGTTCGAAAAGTCTCCTTTACGAACCTCGTTACGTCCCTCGCCTTCGGCTCGGGCCGCAAACAGAGACTTTTCAAACTCGTAGGAAAACTACTATTCCGCAATAGTGTGCGAAAAATGGATGTTTTCCTCACTGGTATTAGTGTGGAAAATCGATTTTCCCACATAGTGTGCGACAAAGGTGTGCGGCAAAAGTTTTTCCGCACAGTGTGCGGAAAAGGTGTGTGGCAAAAGTTTTTGTCACACAGTGTGTGGAAAAAGTGTGCGGCAAAGGTTTTTGTCACACAGTGTGTGGAAAAAGTGTGCAGCAAAGGTTTTGCCACACAACGGAAAAAATTTTTCTACACATTGGAAATCAAAATTCAAACCTATTTTGTACCTATTTTCCTCACACATTGCGAAAAAACTTGTACGCAACTCGTGCGGGACGATTTCCCGCACTCGTGTGATAGACTCGCACTCGTGGCCGGTGTCGGTAACTCGTACTTTGCGATCACACTCGTGCTACGCACTCGTGTGCTCAACTGGTACTCGTTCCCGTCAACTCCGGCACTCGTGTGAGTCAATCACTACTCGTGCGGGAAATCGTCTTTTCCGCACTTGTTACGTAAATAACTATTGCCTGATGTGTGCTATATGCGCCATCAGGTGCAAAAACTACTATTTTTTACCCAAAGGCAGTTTTCTTACCATTTGGACGCTTATTGTGCACTTGGTAGGAAAAGTTGTATACACTGTCCTTCGGGTAGCAAAATGGTCCCGATGGTGGATGGCACTTATGTGACGAAAACCTCTGATTTCTCATAGTAACGTTATTCCTATTGATATTTTTAAAAGTACCTATGTACTGTTACCAGCAGAATAGTAGTTTTCGTAACTATTTTTCTTACGAAGGGCGCAGTAAACGCCTAAAGTAGGAATAAGTTTTACTACGTGCTGTAATTGGGCTACCATAAATTTTACACATCAATTCAGTTATTCAGAAAAATTTATTAATCTCATCGACTATCACTACTAAAGGCTTCAAAAAAATTGGCAATGTCACTCTTGGCTCGTGTGGCATTGGAGTTTTGCGATGCGCCTGTTATGCAGCGCATGACTGTAGGTACAATACACCTACACCCTTTCTCATCACTATGTAAAAACTTAACTGGAGTGTGAGAGAAGCTCGATAAACATGTGAGCGGAACTCTGTCTGTTATTCCAGGTTTTACATATTACCTAACTTTAATAATTGGTTTTATTCTTTCAACATTTTACATTTAACGCAATGAATGATTACTAAAATGGTGCCCCGATGTTATCAAATTGCAGCAAAAAAATTGGAATTTACTATTATACATTTGTTACAGATCAATCTCGCTAAAAATTAAAACAAGAGAGAGCTTTTAAAGGTTATGCTGATTTTTATTAATGGACAGCGTTCACATTGACTTTCAAAGGAAGAATAACGCAGAATCGCTTGTACCTTCATATTCTTGCGTTGTCGCTCAGGTAATTGATATTAACTGTTAGTAGCTGCGATATTGGAATTAAAAAAAAATCCAAACTAGATTGTAGATATATAAAAAGGATAGGGAAAAATGGAACGAAGCTACGGTCACTATATACTGCAAAGATGTATCATTGCCAGATATGCTTTTTACTACAGATTAATTTCCAAATCGAATTAAAAAAATTCGAGATTAAGTTTCTACTTTTGTAATTTCATTTATCAATGAAACTTTAGTTCTGATTGTACTGTTTTATTTATTAATAAAGCAGCTAACGATATAAATTTAAGGTATAGTACCGAAAAATACGAAATAATTTTAGTTTACGGAAGGATAAAAAAAAAAAAAAAAAAAATATAGAGCACCCAACACTTTTAATAGAAATAAAATTGACGTATAAAATAAAAACTTGATCATGAATACATGTAAACATTTTATTAAATTGTAAGGATAAACCCGTTAGTTAGCTAACCATCCGACCGAAGAGTATAAAACTTTGCAGCAGATCAGGCTCAGTCTCACTGCTGGTCCTTGTCTTATACTTCCACGTTGCTCGAGCTTTTATCGAAAATTCGATAATAAAACAACAGCAGTACAAAACAGCTTAACTTGGAATTTCGAGGAGGTCGATATGATTTATGAACGTGTATAAAAGTGCGGACATCAGTCCTGGCGCACATTTGGGCGTAAAATATCGTTGCTAATTTTGCCTTGGCTGCATTTATCGACCAGCCTTGAATATAAAAGAGCTTTTAAGCTTTTTGTACTTTTCCCTAGCGATCGCTGGACTACCTCCGTTTCATTCAATATTTACTAGCTGCAAACGCGTCCCGACGTGATGCCATAACTTATTCATGGTAATTATTTGATTCCTGCTGAGGAATGACATTTTGAACTTCAGAGAATTAGTGTATTACTTTCAACTTTCATTTAATTAAGTCAAGTGTCGATTTCGGTCTTTTGACGTTAAAATCAAATGTTAAATTATATTACAATTATATATAAATATTAATGAATTTATTTCAAAGAAGTGTCAAACACATTTTGTGTGCCAACACGTCTCGAGTACCGAAATATAAATTCGTTCGTCACCACCGATTTTTCTTACAAACTTAACTTTTAACGCTCTTATTCCTCCTTCTGAGCCTACTTACTTGAAGCCCTAAACTTCTCTCAATCCTAATCCTACCACCACTTGGTCTCATAAGGACAGCCACTTGCCCGAAATCACACTCCTAAAGAACCAATGAGCAGAGCCATAATTTCTATCAGATAAAGCATTGATGTCCGCGTTGGAATAAAAATCGCCAGTTTGTTTTTTTTTCTCCACAGCCGAGAATCTACTCGAGAACTTTTTCTCGCGCGTTAGAGACTTCGATTAGCAAAGCGACCGATCGACTCCTATTAATCTCTGATCTGTCCGAGATAGCGCGAGCTGCTACTTCCTGATTCCCATTTTTTGTTCCAGTGAATTATGCATCGGCTCACGGCTGTGGACGAGAAAATATCGTACCTTAGCTCTTCGACAGGTTGGCCATCCTCACCTCGTCCTCTTAATTCGCTTCTTTATCTCTAGGGTACAGTAGTAGAAAGAGAAGGAGAAAAGCCACGTCCCTGAAACGGGGCGAAGGTGATCTACTTAATCGCCTCCTTTTCCGCGGATTTCCCGGAGACAATTCCCAAAGTCGCGTGGCTCCACTGGCGTGGGGTGGGAAATATATCTCTTACTGTGTCTCTTCTGCTGAAATATGGAGTCGTTATGGGGGACCATCGATGCTCTCGTTGAGCGTAAAATTAAAATTCGACTAGCCATCCAAGACGAGGTCGCCGTCTGAGGCGCGCGATAAGACAACTACCTGACCCTTGATTCTCAATGAAAGTGGTTTAATTAACAGAGACGAAAAAAAAGGTCCATTTCCAGCCAGTCGAGTTTTGCAGTGACATTTTTTACCCTTGCATGAATCAGGAGTTTTCCTAATGACCTCTTAATTGGATGTACATTAAGGAGAAGATGGAAGGTAATGTGGTATCGCAAAGAAGTTAAAAAGAAATCATAGGGTTTGTTCATAATAACTAGAATATAGTGAGCAGTAATTTGATGAAAAATCCATCAATGATGGTTGATCTACATGATGCGCGACACCCTGATCGATTTAGGGGGAGAATGACACGCAAGATCGACAGTCAAATAAAAAGCGATTTAAATTTTAACGATTGCCAGTAAACTTCCCACGAGACTTTGGAGTAGTGGAGAGATTATTGACTTGGTCGTCTCTATACTTAATTAAAGCCTTAAAAAACTTTTAACCTGATGAGCTTGCGATTGCAAGGGTTGAATTAACCTTGGCATGTTCACATATTTAATCACATATTTTTTAATGATGAAGTCATATCTTTTGCCAAGATGAGATCAAAAGACAAAATTCTATGGAAATATGGAAGAAGAAAAGTTAAAAAAAGAAATTGCTCTATAGAATCAAAAGGAAAGTGCCCAGTGCCCTCAGAATTACCCATCGCAGAACAACACAACAGCCAGTCTGGCGCAATGGTACATCGGGAATCGATAGGTCCGCGAAGACGCCCCCATCCGGCGTGTACCCGAGTGTATACACAGCAATGCTTAATCTTTTTTTTTCTTTACAGTAGGTGCAGGTGAAAAAAAGGGGCATCGCTCGAACCTCACGAGAACACAAGAGACTGATAGAGCCACTCTGTTCCACCCCTTTCTAGTGTCTCCAGCCACGAGGGGACCAAACGCCGAGGCTGCTCGCGCCTCTTCTTCTGCTTCTTGGCTCTTTCATGGCACGTCTTTTTATTCGGGCTCTCCTTCCTGACCCGAGCATTCAGAGCCTCGTCTTTTCTCTTTCCCATCCCACTTTTTCTTCAATCTTTTTTTTCAAATCTATTTTTTTCTCTCCCCTCCCTTTCACGATTGCTTTTTTCCTTCCCCCTTTTCTTTTCTCGATACCAGCCTTCTTGACTTGTTTCCTTTGTCTTACCGGGTCTTGCTAATATTGTGCTGTTATTTTTTGAATTCATGCCCTCGTCTTTTTTCTCAGGGCTTATAAGGTTGCTGTTCTTTAAATGGAGTGTCAAATTGCATCAACTAAGAGATCTTCAAAGAAAACCGTTTTTTGTGAGACTTATAGTTTTGAGAAAACTGATTTTACTCATTAAATGGACTACCCATATTTGTTTGTGTATGCTTTTTGTAATATGGAAACAGTGCACCTTTTCTACACTTTTATCTTGGATGCACTTGTACTCCTTGACATTGCAAAAGTTTTTAGAGACTTTGCGAAAGGAGGAATAGTCCCGCAAGTTGTTTATTTTTTTGGTGCTTTATAAAAATCTTCAATTTAATTTCGTACTTCTTGATAAAACAGAACTGTCGTTCAAAACCACAGTTTGTAAGCTGTAAATAACAAAAATAAATGGTACAATTAGTGTCATTACAATAACCACAAAGAATCCAAGTACACATCTTCAGCGATGAGGTGTTCCCTTACAATCAGTATTGCGTAAAACAAAATTAAAGTCATACAAAATTGGGTTCAAGAAGGGGGCGCAACACATCGGCTAATCCATAACGAGGCCCTTATGAGCATTACTCCGTGGCTGATGACACTGGCTGGCACCTGCAAACTGAGTACGTCCAGGCTAGTCTCGGACTCTTGAGGCAAATACTACTTGCATGCATGTACGGCTTATCACCACTGAAAGGCAGCAAAAACAGACACGGTCCGAGACAGGGGCACTGCGACCAGCTCAGCAGTAGTAGAATGCCGTAAAGCTCACGCGAGACCCGGATAATCTCGTATCTCGAACTTTGGGTGGTAGAAGAGGAGGAGAAGGGGGTGAGCCCTTGGAGACGGGGCTACCCACTGAAATGAACGGGTGAAACGAGACGGTGAGGATGGTTCGTGCATATTATAAAAGCAAAAAGAGACGAAAATACAAACAAACAAGCTTTTATCCACACATACATGGGTCAGCGTGTCCTTGCCGTTTATTTAACCTAATCCTTCTCTGTTTTTCTTCTGATTTTTTTTTTTTTTTTTTTTTTTTTTTTTTTTTTTTTTTTTNTTTTTTTTTTTTTTTTTTTTTTAATGCCGTCACGTAGATACTTGGTGATGAATTAGAGGAAAACGAGGAATCGTGATAAATTTAACGAGTCGAGTGCTAGCCTCACTTAAAGAGTAGGAGTTTATTTGAAAGTTTTAATAAATATGCCAAGGGACACAACGGAGAACGCATCGTCGTCCTTTAGGCTGTGGACAAAGGTAAACAAAGACACAGCAAAGCAACTGCGTCACTGATTAGTTTTCTCGACAACACCACCATCACAGCTTTGAGGTCAGCAAATATTTTACATAATTGATTAAAGACTGGTGTAACTTGCACTACTTTGAACACGACGAGCTTTAGCTGCCGTTTGTTGTCCAAGAGCTTCTAGAGAGCATCTTTGAGATTGACCGTTTGATTCCTACCAAGGCTTTCGGACATCTAGCACTGTTTAATTGATTTTCTCACAGTAAAGCTATTTTGATGGCTTAACGATTACCTTTGTCATTCAAGGTCTGATTCGAATTGTTGGGTGGTCACTGCTCTTTTGTCTGGTTAGTCTAGAACTCAAGTTGTACGTTGATTTTTTATTTTATGAAAGGAAGTATGTGTTCTTGCACTAGATCACAAAAGTAGTCAGATAATGCAAGAATCGGCAAGTGGAGCCAAGAAAAGTGGAAAATAGTAATCAACACAGGCCAAAAAGAAGAGAAGAGAGTGACGTTGAGGGACGTGAGCCGCAGGGATAAGCCAGGACTTGGAGGTCAAACTTGCAATTAAATCCAAAATTTCGGTCCGCTGCACAGGGGGAACATCTTGATGGTACAGTACAATCGTAGCAATCACAGTTATGCTCTGGGAGTCAGGTGAGTAACAGCAGAAGTCCGAGTAGTTGACCAAGTCGAGTTAAGCCGTACCTCGAGCAGCTCAAACGAAACGATGTGCTGGACTGTGGCGTATTGTAAGGCTGCTTACTTTCTCGGGCAACACAATTTTGACTGTCTGATGATTTTGCGAGCGTGAGGCTATTGTTTGCTCTTACTTATACCCTCTGGTGAGCGCTTGCCCTTTAGCCTCTGTTGAACGGAATGAATGGCTGCGCTGAAAATTGTGGGGCTTGTCTTAGTGAAGTGAGCAGCTCGTGGCTATTGTGCTTATGAGTCGGTTTACTGCGTGACAGCTATTTTTTACGGTCATTGAATTTGCTAAATTTAAATTTTACTGAATGATGAGAATATCCACATACTTTTTCTTGTTTTTCTTGTTTCTTGCATCATTGGACATAATTTTTTCACATAGGAAACACAGCTTCTGAACAACGCATGGATAAGATTTTTTATTTTTTGACTCAATTAAAAAAAAGTCCTATAAACAATAGTAACTTATTTTTCAAAGCTTGCCTTGCACATTCAGGTATTAACTGACTGTGCACTTTATTAATATTTCCAATGATTAAGATGTTAGTATCTCTCTATTCGAGTATCAATAAATATACAAATGAGCTGATGTCTGACCTAATATTGATATGAGCTACTACTTACTCGTAACATTGTAAGAAATTATTTTTAAGTAATAAATTACTTTCGACTTTTATAGTGAAGACGACGAAGTACCAGGAGGTGTCAGGGAGAAGAGCTGGAGGGGGATCGGATGAGATCTGATCTATACTTATAAATATGCTAATGTACGACGACACGTAGCCCATATTGCAAACCGTCGCCCACGTACGGCTCTATACACTTAATATTTCAGCTACGAGAGGGCGAAGGGATATTTTGCATCTCGGTTGAGCGTGGCCTTAGGCCAGTAATACATGCGAGGAAAAATGCATGGGTGCCGAGTGCATACATAGGCGTGTGGGATCGTATGTAACTTGCACGCGATAAAAAGTGCAAGCGCCTCTTCTGTGTATATGCTATGGCGATTGTTGTTTTTACCAACTCCAGGAGGGAAGAAAAGCTGCTGCGACGTATTTTTAAGTGGAGTGTACATGTACACGTATTGGTACCGCATTGATAGGTAGAGCCAATCAAAACAAACGCACATCGGAATGACGTAGCTGTAGAAGTCAAGAGAGAGAAAAAAATTCATCTAGTTCGCTGAGGTCAATATTTTCATTCGCTAGTTCTTGCATACCTACTTACGTGCGTTATGATTTTTTTGTTGTTTGCAGCTTTTTTTTTTTTTTTGAGTGCCAAATTTTTTTACGGCTTTGAATTTTATTTTATTTTTTCTATCGTTTTACGTATATTCAAAGCGTTTCTGCACAATTTTTCTTATAGTGGAGTTTCAGTAAAAGTTTTTTTTGCTTATACAGGTGTCATGTGCATTCGTTCGAGTAGTCGAAGATCAGCTTTTCCCTATGCGGTGGAATTCCAATCATTAATCAGTGAGAAAAAACTGACGAAACGAAAGGAATACTTGAAATTGATTATTAGGACTCGATAACCTTGCACTTTGTACGAGTGAATTCAAATGTTAAACATAGAAATTCAATATTGTCTTCGTTTACAACAAAAGTAGTAGCAGTTTGATAATTAATCTCATGAAAAAAATTATATTTATCTTAATTTAATGCAGCAAAGTTGTGTTATTTTCATGCACCCAAAACGATGAAATGGTACAACGTAGAAAAAGTTGAATGTATTTTTCGTCATTCATCTAATGTAAGGTTTTAATTAGTAATGGACATTATTATTATTTCAATGAGATACAAGATTTGAGTAAAAAAATGAGACGAGCAGGGTGTTCTAATAAATTACTTTTCCATCTCTCGTATGTCTACTCTACAATAGTGTAGGATAAATGAAAAAAAATATTTTTACTCCATTTATTAAGGCAAACAAGCAAAATTAATTTAGCTCTAAAACAATACTTCTCAGTCAAGCTTTTATTCCTCTGGCGATATAAAAGTGCCTTGCAAAAACATTACTTGTTCCTCCCGATTGACTATATTTTTTACGTGCAATGCTGAAATTCAAGTTTATTTCTGGTTGATATTACAATTCATATTGCCCATCGTAAATTACGTATTGATTCAGAAGTGCGGTTCAAACACATTCAATATTTAAATTGTTTAGAGTTACTCGTGTTGCTCTTTTTTCGAATGATTATATTTATTTTGTACATCAGTAGGTTAATGTTGAGACAATTTAAATCCATTTATACAATCTATATTCACCCAACTATTCATCTTTTAATTTATTCATCAAAAGCTGAGGCCCACTTTACGCTTACCTCGGGTAAGAAGTGGTGATGGCAGTAGTGCGTGTCCGCGTTAAGTCAGACTAAACGTGAGATGGTAAGTAATACTCTAAACGAGGGGGAGGATGATATCTCAAGTTTATTGTCCTTCAAGCCAGTGCTTCAAGAGAGAAAATGTCTATTTTCTACATGTAAAAAAGTTCTCTAGTATGACCTGAAGTTGATGACTAATTGATCAGTAGCATTTAGGGCCCTTCCACGATCATAACGGAAAGTCTTACGTCTCTGCTTAGGGCCTCAATCACGTCGAGTCTTAAAATTCCTTGCTAGTCTTCTGTCCTAATATCTCATGAGTGGTTTGCGATTTACTGAATCGTTGCTCGTGTAGGAAAGCTTTTTAGTTGCCATTAATTTTATTACGCTTTTGTGCAACCATTCAGATACGAGCCTATTGAGCTAAAGACGCTGATTTTACAAAAATTAAAATTTTTGTTTTGTCTTTTCTACAACCTTTTAGTGCATAGCTAAAAATTCGAGCTATAAAATATGCTCATATAAAAATGTTAACAATGTAATGGCCAAACGAACATACAACCAATATATCAAGAGAAAAAATAACGCAAGTAACGAAAAATATTAAATTTGAAGCAATGAACGATTTCACTGATCGGAACGCAGAAATTGTTTATACCATTGCTCGGGACATAGAGTGAGTAACAGAAACGTGCCACAGAGGAATTTCAAAACTATCTCTGCTCAAAAATTCCTACTCGTTTTAATGGGTGGCTGCATGTACGTGTCCTCTTCTGCAGGCTAGGAAGGCTGATGGTGGTAGTGGTTTCGGTGGTATCTCCGTCATACCCACCCGATCGCCAGGGTTAATAGCTGGTACAGAGAGTACAAGGGTAGTTGCGTTGTACATAGCGTGGTAAACGTAGTGGTGGCGAAATAACGCGCGTGCGCTCAGGTGCCGCTGAACCAGTGAAGGCGGGAATCTCGTTGGAAATTGTGCTTAGCTTTTACGCCAGTCGGAATTTGCCCTTCGCGAGACGTGCACGTACGACGGCAACTCTGATCCTAAATATATATTTTTTTTATTTATTGCTGATTTATACGTTGATTGGTTGCTGATGTTGGCTCAGTGTAAGATTACCAATTGTGTTTTTGCTGACATCTGTGGTTTATTGCTGATGATGTAGTTTTTGTATTGTTATCGGTGCAGTGCATGTGCCGGTGGATTTAAGAGCAAGTGTGAGCGATATTCGTTTACGCAATTTGTGATTTGAGAAGTGGAGAATTTTTCAGCTGCAGATGAGGCAGAAAATTACAAGGAGTGCTTGGAACAAAGATGAAGGTGTGCAACAGACCTGTCCAACAGGTAAATAAGTTTGTTTTAAGCTTTGAATGACAGGGACTAGATTTTTTCAAATGTCAGAATGTAAAGGTAATATTTAATAATTTCTTTGTACGAGGTATACCTTAAATTTTAACAAGAGTTTTTTTTTTTTTTTTTGTTTTTTTTTTTTATAAGAACGAATGGTCGATAATTGTAAAACTGAAAATAAAATCATTTTTAACAGTTTGTTACTCTACGAAATTCTACAGATTAGTCTCACCAGTTATTTTTAGCAAAATTTAGATACGTCCGTACTTCAGTTGTTTTGGTTCTATAATACTGATGCAAATTGGATTACAAAAAACAAAGTGTGCTATTTTTTCAAATGAAACCTAAGCTGTTGATAAATTTCTGCAAATAAATTCGTAAATATCCAAAGGATATCTAAAACAACGGAACTATGTTATAAATTTTATAAGTGAAGAAGTTAACTTTGAAATTAAAACATATTACAATAGCAATGAGCGTAGAATAACTTTTCGTTGGCATTCATATACATTCCCTGACGAAATGTTAACAAAACTGCATAGACTCAAGCGTGTTACTGAGAGAATATACACCGTCACGATTAACTAAAGCAATTTTAATTCAAATTTCTCAAAAATTAAAAAAATGTTAACTGTGTAATATTAAAATTTTTCTCATAAAAAAAGCCTACCAAATTAAATAGAAAGCTGTCTGACTTTTATTCAGCCTTTATAAAGTAACTAAAATAATTACAATCAAAACTCATGAATCGAAAAAATGTATTCTTGGTATACCGCTTATCTCTACGGTATAAATACAGACAGCAGAAATAAAAATTGATGGTTCCCATTTCCGTTTTTAGTTATGAATAAACAGGAGATTGAAAAGAAAGGAAAATAGAAAGAAGAAAATTACGACTCGATTATTAATATTCTCTCGGTTTTAATAAACGCGTTTCGCAAGCAAAGTTTGAATGGCGCTTTAATGCTCGAGCGACGGGGCGGGCGCTCTCAGAAAAAGCCAGATGTACATACCTGCGCGTGCACGAAAGAGGAAGCGACGATCCATTATTCAAAAGACTTGTTTAAGTTAATCAAGCGCCGCGCAAATTTACGCGAAACCATTATTCTGCGCTCCGCCATATTAAACAAAAATGAAACAGCGGGAAAGTCTTTGCTGCTGCAGAATATCGGGCCAAATGAGAGAAAAACAGGGATACGCTTTCTTAATTACGTTCAACGCTATTTCTGTCTCAAAAACAGATCCCATGTACCTACATCCTGTTAATAGCACCTTTCCACATCCAAGTGTGTTAACACATATATGCCTTCGTCTTTCCTTCTATTTTGTCACTTTTCTTGGTGAAACTGGAGAGGAAAAAAAAGTCAGGTAATTTCTATTCTATTTAGTTAAATAAATCGAGGAGCATCGGCTTAGTGCGACAATGCCCGTTAATATGCCCGTGAGAGTCCTCTTGATCCCTGCCAGTGGGAGGGTATGCATATTCAATTTTATTGCTGTGCTGGTATGCATCGGGTGCAGGTAAACACATCAAAGGGGATGGGGATAGACGTGGGGTGGGTACAGGTACCTTTGACCTCGCAAATCGTTACACTTGTTGTGTCCATTGTCGACAGCCAAAGTTGGAAAAGGATGGGAGGGTGAATGAGTGGGACGTTTTGAATAATCATTTTCGACGATTCCACTTGATCGAGCGCCTCGCAGTCACACTACAAACAGCTACGAGACTCGATATCGTTTCTCTTCCTGTCTGCAGTTGGAATAATTATGGAGGGATGGAATTATTCCATTTGCAAATGATTCAGTAACCAGTTGAGCGCAGCCCCCTTGTCACGCTTAATCACAGCTTTGGAATTCAGTTCTGCTGCTGCTGCTTTCGACTCCTCGAGTGTACGAGTAGAGGTTCTAATTTTGTTGACACGAGGAGTTTTCATTGGCATCGCACGGATGGATAGTGAGAACATTTTTTTACGTGCAACTACGACGCTCTCTTTCAAACTTAAAATAAGCACACGTGAAAGTATTGGTTTTCATGGAATAGGGTGGCATGAATTCGTACGTAAAAGGTAAAAATTAATTAAAATTTCAAAGAGTTTTTTTCAAAAAAAAAAAAAAAAAAAAAAAAAAAAAAATTGTAATGAAACACGACGTAATTGTGAGTGGGTGATTAAAGAAAAAAGAAATCGAGAAAATGGAAGAGGATCATTTACACGCATATGTTATGCATCCAAAGAGGAAAAAGTAATTTGCGTTCTCGATGTACCACCACATCAAAGTCAACGTTTTTCTTTTTAAGTTAGTGCGAGTATTACGTCAAAGTATCACTAGTATGAAAATTTCAGGTCGACTCTCCCTCTCGGAAGTGGAGTTGCATGTTTCTGCGAAAACTCGTAGGTTGGCGGCGGGAGTCAAGTAAGTATGAGTCCTGGGGGATGGAGAAAGACACGATGTTTCTTTCGCAACTGTCAGACTCGTGCCTGTCAAAGGAAAGACGTTAGCAAGTATTGCCCTTAATTGACAGTGACATAACACGTGTACGTGTCCCACATGCGAGGGTAGTTTTACACACTGGCACTGCGAAAACTTTCGTACCTATTGGAGAGACAATTTTACAGAGCTACATGTCTTTTCCTTACGTGTTTGTCCGTGTGCGTGTGCTGGGTATGTTCGCGTAGATATTATATAATAGTGCAAGTGAGATCTTCGACAGTTTTGACGTTACGTCTTGTCGTCGTAGACTGGTATAGCTGAAAACGGAGTCTTGTTCAGTACAGTGCTTCTAGTGACAAAATTACTTTATTTTCTTACAAGTTTTTCATTTCATATCTATTCTATCGCACAGTGGCAATTTTTTAGTTACTAATGTCTTCTCTCATTCTGATTAAAACGAAAGACGTACACTCGATTTGACTTTGATATACACCATGTATCCTAGCTCGTGCCAAACACATACCGTATCCTTAATTGAGCTGAAAATAAAAAATTACGGCACAATAATTAACGAACAACTAACAGCCTCTGCACATCCTCTGACAATCATTAGACTACCCTGGTGTATTTATTTTGCTTCAGGTGCAGAACCGGTGATAATGAAGCGGAGGATACGTGCGAAGCTTCACAGAGGAACCAGCAGTAAACGGTGGAGAGGGAGGAACACAGTGTACTCTTACGTGCAGAGCCACGCTGATAATCAAAGGAACACGGGATCTCGAGCCATGGATGCCTCATCCAAGTCACTGTTGTTGTCGACGCTCCTGCTACTTCTATTGCAACAAGGTGAGGTTGTCACTTCCCCTCCTTGTACTCGTTAGTCGGATTTTTTTTGTATCCACCTACTTTTTTTTTATTTTCATCGGAGTCGCAATTTATTGAGTTCTCGTTAGATAGAGGATTCCTCGAATACTTGCAATCAAAACATCCACGTGTACAAAATTAGATATTTTTAGATTGAATTTTTTTTCTATGTTGCTTTTTTTGCTACTTTTGATACATCCCGAGAAAACCATTTTGATCCGTCAGATTTTGAAAATACACACTTTGCGTTTCCATACGATGGAATTTTTTACAGCACAAGTTGATGAAGTTTAAATTCAAGAGAAAGTTTTTCTTTCAGGTATACATCTGGATTTGGGTTGCTAGAGTGTTCATTTTGGGTCCTTTTTCACACACACATACACAGTTTATTGGCGTTTTGCAAATGCGCAATTTTGGCAGTACCTCAGTATTTATTAAGGCTTAAAAATTATCATTGTTGCTGTTGAAACCGTTTTAGTTCACTAACATCACGTGTACAAATTTTTGATATTTGATAACGTCCCACGAGCTCTTTCTGCTAAGACAATTGAATTTGTTTAAGTAAGCTTTGATGGTTTTCTTTTAAACAAATATCTAACATTCACCCAAATTATCATTTAAATATGCCAAAATATCTCGTTCCCCTGTTTCATGACAATTATTTCGGTTTGATGTTGTGACAAAAAAATTTGTACCAATTTTTATTCGGGGAAACATGAAAAAAAAAAAAAAAAAAATCGTTCGCACACCATCGGTGAGCGATTGGCCGCGAAATAGGTTTTCTCTCGGCTCTCATCCCCTAGGCACCGCAAGATCGCAAAGCGTAGAAAACAATAATACTCCTGCCAGGGCGTACACGAGCGTAAGGAGCACGAAAAGGAAAAGTCGAATACAAGCGATGCATATGGAAAAGCTCGTGGTCGTAGGTGTGCACGTACAGGGCGAAAGCTGGAAATAAAAAAAGAATACTGCCATAGGGAGTTGGAGGTTTGCTCCACGGATCTCAAAGGCAAGTCGCGAAAATCGATGTTTTACTGGGGGAAGAGCACAGTAGTATGGTGAGAAAAGGATGGTTATACAAATTTGGCGAAGGTAAAACATGTTTCATCGGTACGTTTGTGCAGAAACCGCGGGAGTGAGAGCTATGAAAGACGTGGAATAAAGATGTGGGGAAAACGAAGATAAATGCGAGAAATGTAATAAGACGGAGGAAAAAGGAGCGAATGCTCGGGCTTCGAAGCATCGCACGTATATTCATGCGTGTGTATGTGTTTCTAGTCGAATGCGAAAGATCGCGAATAAAACGGAAATAGATGTCGATCTCTAGGGGATGCACGAGGTGGCAAAGATTGGTTGATGTGAAAATATGGAGATAAGAAATGGGAATCTCCGTGGTGCTTTTTTTCAGTTTCACGGATATTGCTTGGAAATTTCATTGAAAGTTCGATCACTAGATTTTCGCAGCAACGTGCGTCCCAACGTTTTGAAAAATGTTTTCAATTTTATTACTTGCTGCAAATGCTATTCAAATGCTTTTTTGTACTATCCCCTATGGATGATTTAAAATTTTGATTTTTGAAAGTCTCGTTCGACGCACGAACATAAATTACGATCGATTTTATACGTTATCTAAACCTTGGCTTTAAAATCACTTTCAAAAATGATGTAGCGATTTTTACACCAACTTAAAAAATTACTATTTTGGTGTGAATTCTCGTATGCCTCGTTAAAAAAACCAATACGTTTGCCCATGTACATATACATCAAGCCAGTACTACAAAGTTTTCAATTCTTATTTTTTTTTTTTTATACCATAAAAATCGTATGTACATAAGGAGGACAATGACCGATGTATCAGCCAAGAATGTAATTCTTAAGATTCCAGAAGTTGGCCGATGGGCTTAGCGTGGACAAATAAAAGATGAGAGATAGAGAGAGGAGCATCGTCCATTCTCGTCCCGAAGACAGCAGATAACTCCGGCGTGTACGTGTAAACACACGGCGATGCCATACGCCAACATACGACTATCCTTGGGTACACATACGTGTGCAAACATATGAATCGAGTTACTGCTTTCGTGTACCATCATATACCATACTTATACGAGGTTGGGTACAAACATTCCTTAAAAGAGGCAGGGTCCAGTGCTTGTTGATCAAACAGAATTGGTAAATAGACCGGCTGTCCTCGTAGGAGCGTTTGAGGCTTTCTTATATTCCATAATCTGTATTTTTGTACATATATTAGATATGGACCGATGGTAGATCGGGATGTATTTCATTTTTTTGTATGTAAAGTTCTGCACATTTTCCGCTTCTACCTTTATTTGGAATAATTTTCTTGAACGATGCTGCATCTTCAATGCTAATTTGTGACGGTAGCAGTACTATTTTTGAAGATGTACTGTTAAGAAAAATTTTGAGTAAAGATAAGATTGATATAGTATCTTAGGGGCATAAAGTTTTTGTCAAGAAATCTGGGGAGGGGACGCAGGAGTTCCATACCTCATCTTTTCCCTTCTTGTCGCTCAAACAAGATTTTACTAAACCTTATCGTTCACTGCATATTTTTCTCGTTCAATCAAACCATCCTCGAATCTCTGAAATATCTTTTCTTACATAATGGTGGAACGACTTGTTTTTGAATTATCAAACGCTATCGGTTCAAAAGTTGTTTAAAAGCTTAATAGGATAACAAAAATTTTGTGGTAAACTTTACACCATAAATTATTTACCCTCTGTATTCAGGACTCCAAGATATAATCCAAGATGAAAGATTAGATCCATCCAGGGTAATAAAAACAAAAATTTTTAATTACTTTCATCCTTTAATTGTTTTTATTGTTTCATTAAAATACCTGCCAGAGAGCTTTTGCATTGTGCAGCTGGTACGTGCATTTGAAAGTATTTTATTTGAATGGTAATAAAGCTTCTGTTGCGTTAGTGCACGGCATTGTAAATAATGGCCATGTTGATCATATATCATACATTGTGTAGCTCAAATGGATATACAGAGACACAAGTTAAGTGTAAAGAGAGACAAAACGTATTCACGTGTACATACTCAACATGTGTGCTTTTACTCTTCGCAGTTGGAGGTACTTTTTAATGCTAGCTCTTAGTGACACAAATACTCTTGCACTTGCCTTTTTTTGCGAATGATAAATTTTATAAGAGCTTTTTTTTCCAGCACTTTTTGAATTAAATTTTATGGCAAAATGATTATTACTTATCTAAATCTGTCAATCGTATTTCGCTGCATTGCATGATATTCAAATATATAGGTTCTTTAGTAATCTTTGTCATTTTAAAAAAATTGCACAAAATTTTTCGAAATGATTATGTAGCGTTTGACTTACTATACTACAGATTAATACTAGCTTGAAAAATAAGCTTAAAAGTGCCATTGACTAATAGAAAGTACTTATGTACGCTTTGTCTGACTATGTCATGACACATACTACTAAAAAATAAGAAAAATAAGTACTTTTAAATTAAAGCAAACGTGAACGCTGGCTATGTCTGACTACATGATGAGTCATACTACTACTTGAAAAAATAAGCTGATAAATGGTATGAAATTGTAACAAGCATGTAAACAGGTCCCATCTAACTACACTGTGACTTAAACTACTTGTTTGTAAAATAAAATCATTTTAAAATGGTATGTAATCACTACGATCACTACGGTAACTACTACCGTATGTTGAGTGTGTCTGACTATACGACGAGTCATACTACTTAATAAAAAAAAACAAGTCCAAAGATGGTATAAAATCGGTAGAAACAAGTATAAATATTAATTTTATTAAACGACGAGTAATACTACTAGTTTTTAGAATAAAATTATTTAAAAAATTATTATAAATTAGTAGCAATATCTCAGGCGAGATTTCTATCCGTTTTTCTTTCCTCTACTGCCCTGCCTTCATAAAAGTCTCAGTCTACGAGGACGAAAAATAAAATTATTAAAAAAAAAAAAGTCGGGCTTTTGTATATTATGTGTAATGTTAACGAAAAAATAATGGAATTTTTTTGTCCTCTAAACAACGTTAACGACGTTCCGTAACCTGTTCGTTTTAAAAGATTAGAGTCAAATTATTTGTGAACTTACTTAATGGTCAAAGAGAATATTGTAGGATTGAAGAATCAACGTGTAAGAGAGCGAGGTATGGAGCTACAAATATTGCCTTATACGTGTACACGTATGTGCAGACGAAATAGGAAGCACATCAAGGGCAAGTAAATTTCGCCGGGACACGCAAGATCGGCCGGATATGCGCGAGCTGTTGCTTGATAAATAGAGAGGGAGGGAGTGAAAAAATGAGATGAGAGTCAGAGAAAGGACACACCCGAGTAAAAGGGCTTTTCTAAAGAGTTGGAGCTCAGATAAAGAAATAAAAAGTCGAAGCGAGGAATCAAGTCAACTTTCAGGCAGTCAGATTCATCTGACAACTCTAGACACCCACTCGAGATCTCTATAAAAATTTCTTTTCGTTTTCTATCCAAAGCTGATCATTTATGACTTTGGTTTATGAAATTATTATGTTTGAAACATTTTTTAGAGTTCTATTGTAATTTTAAGGGCTACTTTACTTCGATACAGCTAATTGCACTATAATAGTATTTTTACGAAGAAAAAAAAGTTTCTTTCAGTTTCCTCGAAGCAAGTGCAGTTTATCCAATAATTACATTAAATTACATAGTTTACTAGATGCTCATCACCGACAAAACTTTCTCACACAGCGTGCCACTAAGTTTACGTAGTTAGAATTTTGTTTCACTTGGCTTCACTTACTTGTAAACTATGTACAAACAACAAGATTGCATTTTTTCCAAAATATTGTTTTTCTCTACAATAATAAAAATTATATTGAATTTATTACTAAAACTTAAGACAAGAATGACTACTTGCAGGACTGTATGAATACATACAGATTAACTCACACTGGAGCAATGGAACACGATTCTGATAAGCACTCAGTTTTAGCTTCTGCAATTTTTTGAAAAATCATTTATTTCGTCTTCATTTCTTTTTTGGATAGATTTTTTTACTTCGTAAACATTTTCATTAGAACACCGGATATTACTGACAAAAAATGCTGCGCAGGAACGAGTTTAATTAAAGTTTAATTTCAACTCTAGCCGAATCTGCAAGCTGCCACTCATTGTTTCACGCTCACCTTTTTTTATTTTCACGTGACTCACTTTATTGTCCGTCTATCCTACGAATGAGCTTTTTTCCTAGGGATGCGCTTTGCCTTTGTTGAAACTCATCGAATTACTTGCCAGACGCAGGTGCATTTTCTTCACAGGAACCGAAAAAGCTTTTTCCCTTCAATTATTTACAGATAACTACACAAAAATTACTTGTAACATCGAGCACTGATTATTTCACGTTTCGATGGAGAGAAATGATGCAGATGTATAGTATCAATACGCAGTCAGGATGGGAGGATCGAAAACAGAAGGGGATGGGGTTGTTATCTGCCATCAGCGAAAGTCCATTATTTGGTCTGCCTCCCTTTCCGCGAACGCATACATTGCAATGGATATTTCCTGTTTTATTTGCTGGTGAAATTTCGACTCCATTTGCCGATGAAGTGGAGTCATCTGTTGAGTAATGGCATTCCAATAGATGAAATCTTTGTACGGCTTCACGATATACACATATTGCACATCATATATCTACTAATGCTAGCAGTTGAACACATAATCGATATCTCCATTCAAACTACTTCATGGAAAGTTATCGTAATCTTCGTGGAGGAGAAATTGTTAAATGAAAAAAAGTATTAATGAACAAGTTTATGGGCCAGTTATAAATTCAAAAAAATCATACAGGTCAAGAGTATTATTCAACAGCACTTGGGGGTATATGCCACGAGTTTTAATGGATAATACACGCTACTCATAACTTTTTGTACGTACCCACACGTAAGCTACATGAATAATCGATGAACTATTACCCCCAGACGCATACAATTTTTGTGTAAATTTGCTCTGATTACATCAGTTAATTCATTGAGAGCAAAACTATGGAACTCTGTGTTTTTATTGCTGCCTCAATGCTGCGTGAAAAAAAGTTGGTCTATTCGTTTTTCGTACAAGTGCACTCGAGAGCCTCTCGGAGCACTAAAAAGTTTTCCTCATCCCAGCCCCGCAATGAGGTGTTAGGGATTTATTCCTGTTTTTCATGTTGATACACGTGAAGTATAATTATTTTTACAATGTGAATCTGGTAATGTAAAATCTAAATTCAACACAAATTTCTGTATGTATTCATTAAACTGCTGTTCAACGAAAAGGACACATTTAGAGTCAGGACATCTGCTTTTTTAGATGTGACCGCACAATGGGCAGGCTCGACGACAAAAATTTAGAAAATCAATCTCACACCATTCATTCAGCGTGAAAATGCCATTTATACATGCAATGTGGATATAAAACAGTGAGTGAAGCAAGGGATAGTCTGTATCTACGGTTGCCAAATAGTTGCCCCAGTAAATGTACACGAATACGCGAGAATTCATGTTATTGCACTAAACATTTGATACAGCAAAAAAATATTTATATCGATTTCTTTCACCAATATAATATATTAAAAACCTGTAAACCAGTGAATTTCTAGCATAGGTAATTAAATNTGCATGAACATCTTTTAAATGGTTGATACAAGTATCATATTTTTGTACAATAAATTACTGCGGATAAATACATAAAATCTAGAAAACGAAAAAAAAAAAAAAAAAAAAAAAAAAAAAAAAAAAAAAAAAAAAAAAAAAAAAAAAAAAAGAATAAACAAACTTAGGAACCAGTCATAATTCTAAACTCTTGTAGATAATTGTGCAGAGCTTGAAAGAGTACCCGTAGGTAAGCACCACGAGTTTTGATGGATAAATAAAAACAGTTCCTAACTTTTCGCGAGTACACTGTACGTATACACTCGATCCACTTTTGCTCCTTTAAACTCCAAGTAGCGCGTACGTTCTCTCAGCTGGAAAATCCATTTTCTCTCGCTTGCTCGAGCTCCTCACGATTTTTGCTTGAACGTACTCCGATTACACTGAGCGTTATTAATTTTGTGGGAGCAAAGCTGTGGCTCTTTATGTGCATCGTTGCTTTGTTGTTGATGTTCCGCAAATAAAAGTTGGTGGTTTGTTTTTTGCTCAAATGCACTCGCGAGACATCGGAAATTTTTTTACGAGGCAGTCGTGCAGTGAAATGTGTACATGTGTGTGTACACCCATGTTTGGAAAATGTTTGCTTCACGTGAGTTGCTATTCAAATAAAAATATCGTAACAAAGGTATTTATGACATGTATTGTAATTTTGAAGATACGGATACAACCCGATACTTCAATGGATCCATCACGTTACTTTACGACAAAGATAAAATTTAATGTAGGGTCATACACATATTTTTAAATTTTTGTTCTTAAAAAGTTATGTCAAGTAACAATTGTACGTAACTCTTAAACACAATAGTATGGAATAAATGTCAAACGCTAACGTGTGAGGAATCGGTAAATTCGATCGAGAAACTAGTTGGGAAATCGTTAAACCCTGGCTTCAGTCTACGTGATTAGTTTGTTCATCATAGGATTATGCTCCAATTAGTTCAATAGAATGAACGCCGCAAAGCTGCATTTCGTAAACATGATCACCTGAATCCATAGCCCGAAGACTGGCTTGATTGTTAACTAATGGTTCAAAAGATTCTTTTGAATTAAGCGCTCAATTATGAGCTTTATTTATACTTAACTCCTCATGGAAATAAACAGAGTTTGTTCATAGTGAGCATGTAATGCGCTATTTTATTTATTAGATTGGATCTCTTAAATTTCGCTTGAGTAATGTATGCAACGCGAGAGACAGGCTTGCAGCTGATTAATTAAATGACGTTTTATGATAGCCGTGTAATTGGGAAAGTTTACCCGATAAATGGAGTTAATTAAACTGGAACGGCAACAGATTGAATTTTTGATTGACGTGGGTGGGTATTGTAAATAATGAAGCTAGCAACAGGCTTGCTTTTGGCAACAGTACATTTGTGGATGTTTCATCGTCAATTAATCGGAGAATTGTGTAAATAATTTATTGAGTTGCGAGATTCAAAATGAAAACCCAGTTTGTATTTTTTTACCACCTTCTAGTATGGTTTGATGGTTAAGCATGAGAGAGAGATAAAATAAAGGGATAGAATAGAGGAGCAATGGTAGATAGTGAGATGAAATTCACCGAGTGGAATTCCTGTACGAGTTGAATCTGCGTGACACTCATTTGACATTCAAATGTCGAAGTACCACTATAGGTTTCGTCCTCATCCCTGAATGCATATTTTATAATTTACATCCGCACAATCATATGTGCCCACACGTCCCTGGTAGATTATCAAAGTTTTCACTGCTTCTGTCTTGTTTAAATAAATCTTTGTGGTCATTCAATTTCCATGTCCATTCATTTTTCAATAACTTTTTTTCTTTATTTTAAACTACAGATGAGATACTTGGAGGATGAATTGTGCAGGTCCTTGCAACATATCGTACCAACAAATAAGTGTACTTTTATTATCATCATTGAATTAATCTTAAAAAAAAAATCTGGTTTTGTAAAGTTGGACGTAAACCAGCGCAGGTGAAAAACGAGCTCCAGTCACGGCTCGGCAACTATAACAGTTCCGCCGTTACATGCTCGACAGAAGCTGCATGTTCCGTTGTGTTTACTGATGTTTCACCTTCCATCCGCTCTTCATTTCCTCGTTAGCAATCTGTAGCTCGTGTCATGCGTAATCTGGTCTGCCATTGGAGCTTTTACGATCTCGATTCAGCTGATATTAGATTGCGTGGTATGATTATTGCTCATGGTATCGTTACTTTTGATAGTTCCTCAACAGATTGTTTGAGCGTAAGTCACCTCTAAAGTTTTTCTTTGTTATTTCATTTGTATTGAAATAATAGCATCATTACTTTAAAAAGTTTTGATAGGTTTTTAATCAACATTCACTTCATTTTCATGAAAACTCACGTAAATTTATTTCAAATGTACTTACTTATCAGTCAATCTATCATTATAGTTATAAAATGACAAATACAATTTTCCTTTGCGTGAAGTAGCCCTTAGAATTTTTCTTGAGTACAAAAATACTGCTTTGAGGTATAGGTAGGAAAATTCTCGGAATATTAGGATGAACCAAATCATAATATGTTGAGGTGATTTTCAATTATCGAATTAAAAATTTAAGCATGGCTTTGACCAATTGGATGGATAGTAAAAAAAATCGGTTTATCTATTTGTGTCAAATAAAGTTTTTTTTTTTTCATCATCTTTGTGGAATCATACACTGTATATTTTTGACAAAAAAGCTTAAACATTGAACAACACTCTTTACCCATGCAAGAGAGTAAAACACAATTACGAACGTATATTATTCATCCACAGTGGCGGCAACAGTAGAAGCAGCGGTAGGGAGAGAATTTAAAGCTCATACGCAGAAACGATTATATACTTTTGTCTCTGGTCTTGCAAGCTCACATTAACACTAACTATACACGTTGTACATGAAATATAACGGGTGAGACAGTCACGCCGCACAATTTTGGACCGGAAACACTATATGAGCTCCTTGGCTTGGACTTCGTTTTGTTGGTTGGTGAGAGGGGAGACAGAGAAGAGGTGGTGCATTTGGAGCCCCTTCGCGAACGATAAAGACAAAAATCAAGCAGTACTCTATCAAGACTCGGAATTTATCGTCATAACAACCACCAAGGAACTTCGAAGCTATCAACAAATGCCTTGTGCACCTAAAGCTACACTATTTCGGGAATTTTTGTTGTTGTTATTCATCCTTGCTTCTTCTTCGAGACTCTCTCGCTCTGATGAACTTCTTTCTTTAGTGCTAGTCATCTAGTCTAGTCATCGCTGGATTTGCTCTGAGACGACAGATAAAAGAGACACCATAAACGCGTATAAAGTTCCCGTGGATGTATAAACTATACAGAGATCGAGTCTCCTGGCTCGGTCATTAAAAACCATCGTTAAACACAAGCAGTCTCTTAACTCGTAGTGCGCCTTCGGGCTTTATAGGTACGCGTCTGCCTGGCCCCTCTATTTATCTCAAAAAAAAAAAAAAAACTCGCACCTTTTGTCCTTATACCTCTCTCTCTCTCTCTCTCTCTCTCTGCTCTTTCCCGTCTCCGTGTATAGTGTCTACATCTTCTGTTTCTTTTTCACCAATTTGATCACCACCTAACTCCTACAGTGTATCCTTCGAGGGACTATTCCGAGAGCTATCACTCGGCCCAAGATTCACTGCCAGAAAGCACGAGCTCGCGTTACAGCCTTTATTCGTTTATGTGTGTACTCAAGTCCCATTTTTTATCGTTGGTCCCATTTTTGGTCAATCAGATAATAAATTTACAGTCTTGGTAGTGCACCTATACCGTTCGAACCCCTGTAGAAATCGGTGTAAATCAGAAAAGTAGGATGATGCTGCGAAAAATTTCTTACAGTCATCAAGCTTTGCTGCACGTACACCCAACAGCAGATTGATCTAGACCTAGTTTCGAAAGGCCACTTAACTTTAGGTCAATTCGGCGTGAACATTACCATACGTGAATTATGCATAGAGTCGTTATCATTTAATCAACTCCCATCCATCAGTAAAATTTAGGACCCACCTACATTGGTGATATACCTTTATTCAGGATACATAGAAAATTCGAAGCAACGTGACGTCAGCTTAAACTCAGTTCCAAAAAATGTACTTCATCACTGCAAGTAACGTCTCAAGAAGGCACGGCTCTGCGGCGTATCGCATATGGTACTAGAGAGAAAAAAAAGCTCCCGTATAACGTATACACACGTGTATACGATTCCTTCGCGTACGGATACCATTCTCTTGCTTTCTCGTTCTAAATATCCCATCACCTTCTAATCTCCCTTGTCACCTTTCACCCCTGATTAACGATGAAAAAATGTAAATTCCAAGCCGGATTCGTGTAGGTGTACGCGCGAGTGCCCCCGCGAAACCGCGTGCAAACGGACCATACAATCGTAAAACGTAATCTCCATACATTAACCATTTCGGATTAGGGCGGGCATGCTCCTGCCTCGATTTTTTTTATCACCTTCCCTTCACCTCACCCCATTGAGATTGCATGTTTCAGGAGGGAGGAATTGTATTGCGTGACTCGGCTCGAATATGTACATGTATGTGCACATACACGCGTCTGTTCTTGACACTTGTCGGTCAGGTGATCGCGTGATCGTGCACTGGGGTATGGTGTGAGAAACTTGATAGAGGAAATATAAAAAGTGGGGGAGAGAAAAAATGTCCTCGTGAGTTGTACTCGTGGGGTGTCTTGCATACGATCAGAATAAAGGGGACTATGAAAACACGTACATTTTCAGACAACCAAGGTTAATTTAATTTAAACGATTTATCATTACATATGGATGTATCGTACGGTATTAAAGAGAATTCGAACAAAAATAAACGGAGTTTACCCGAGTGTTGAAAGTATTCACTTAGGATTGTGTTCAAACTATTTCTACTACGTTTCACCCTGACAAGTCGTTCGACTTATACCAGTAAGTCGCAAGTTGAACCTCTTTAAGATTCGTTGATAGAAACATACGTATTTATCACCAGTTCAAAAAACAATTAAAGAACTATTAAAGAAGTACACTTTTTTATGTTGATTCACATACTCATCGGTTATTCTACAAAATGGACGATGATCTAAAATATAATTTGCACGAGAGTACACATAATAATCGATAAAATTATTTCCTGCAACATGTTCTCCAACACCATCGTACTTGTAGCTTGTGTCTGAATAAAGTATTGACGTTAGAGATTTATCAGTTGGTATGCTAATACACTACAGAATTTTTTTTTTCCATACATACTTGATATTATTCTTAATTAGTTGCATAATCACCTTTAGATCTATAAATCTTTGTTTCTAACATAATGATGGATTAACGCCCGATGGGTTGTGTAAATGGCAATTGTTACACGATCAAACGATAACTCGATGCTTAATTACTCGTGTTATCGAGCGCGACTAATTAAAATACACAAAAGCAGGACGAGCAGCAGCAGCAGCAGCAGTGGCAAAGGAACAAATTTCCATATTACCCGCAAATTGCGCAAACAATGTGGTGTTGCAAGCAAGTAACTGGCAATTAGTGAGCGTTTGCCAGTCGGCGAAAAGCAAAACGCACATTAGAGCACCCAGTCATGCGAAACGGGAGGAAAGAGATGGGCTGCCGAGTGTAGGTACTACGCACAAAGATACCCATGGGCCGTAACGTGCCTCTTTGCGACCACGTCGACATGCATCTACTTCTGCGAGAGAGGAAATATTGCAACATACGTAGCATCCCCGCCACTGATGAAATTATTCATGGATGATGAGGAATTTCATTAGCTTAGCTTGAGACTCACAAGCACTGTGCATCCAAATGTATTTTGTATATGTATGCGTGCATCAAGCTCACGTGTACTGAAAACTTGACGTATTTCCGTACTTTATTCAACATACACTGTTATCTCAGTCTCTGCATTAGAAAATTGGCGTATTCCATAGGAATTTCGGGTATAAATTATACCTCGTGAATGAAAATCAACGTCAAGCGGTTAGTTGACGAGCTAAAAGGTATTTATGGGTTTTAGAAACTAATTTCTGAGGCAAAACAGTTTAACTTCATAATTACTACGTGAAATAGTCAGATTGCCGGGTTTTGAATTAATATTACGTATAAAGTTACAAATGTAGGTACGTCCGTCCTAAAACATTTATTACTTCAATACCATATACTGCTATTTATATAATAATTAATGCCCGTTTGACCTGCAGAGATAACAGATAAAAACGTTAATAAAAAATAGATCCCGAGGTCAAATGGTATCCTTTGAAAATCAAAATAGAGCTGACATATGATGAGAGCACAACCAAAAGATGAGAATATCACATTGAAAATGTTTGTACGTGCAAGGCGTGTGAATATATCTGTTTTTGCCCTCCTATTTTTTGTCAAATGCCTCGCTCATTTTTTTCTTTCTTGTGTGTTGCAGCAGTGGAGGCGCTGAGGGTCGAAGTAAAGGTTCCACCGTACCTCAAGAAAGGCGAGTCTGCCAGGCTGGAGTGCAGGTGAGAGGGCACTTGCCCACTTTAGCTCTTTGGAACTTGTGTCAAAATGCATGCATACATATACAACATGCATGGAAACTTTGTCACAGCCTCTACACACCCTATACTTTCACGAATTTCTTTAAACGTAGTATTTTTGATATTTTCTCTTTCTTTTTATCTTTATATCCCCTCCTTTCTTGCTTCCACAACTCCCCCTCGTCTTCACCCTCTTCCCTATCGTTAAACTTTCTCTTACGTTTGATTTGTTTTTTTCTCACTTTTATCTTATCTTTTTAAGGATAATAATGACCTAACTAGAAAGGTTTGATCTTCCAATCCTGTAAAATGAGTAAGATCAACTTTATAAATGAATCTTTTGAATAAATGCTTTTAATGAAAATATAGAGCTTTTAAAAACTAGTGATGCTAAAATATAAACTGTTTTCTGACAGCTTTAGGTTTTAAAAAAAATTTTTTTAATATAGGTTGCATTTTCAAGGAATCTAAAGCAAAATAATAGTTTTGTTCCCTTGTGCAGTACCCCTATCTCATCTCTTTGTTTATACAAGTTGCTTATCATCTTCGTCTTTCTTGCTTATTTTTGCCAACTATACACAAGAGAGTTTTTCTCGGCCTTCCTCTTCAAATAATTTGTCTGATAACAGGACGAACAAAGTGGGAGCGATTATTTTTAATTGAAGCACAAAACGTGCTCTCACATCTCGGATTTTTTTGTTTTCTGTGTTTTCGGAAACTTTTTGATGAAGCTCTACACTTTTAAGCTTTTTTGCATTTTGTCCTTCGCTTCATGATAACCTTACGTATCAAAATAATTAAAATTTACAAAATTAATGTATCCTTCATTACGTTAACATGTATAACGTTGGACGTACTTAAAAATTTTGAATAGTCCTTGTAGATCGTAGATATGTGACACTCGTCAGCAATTTAATTTATTTTATCCATCACAGTGATAAAATAAACTATCTGTCTTCAAAGTTAATTTATGTATTTTATTTCTAGTCTGTGAGAACATTTTTTTCTTTTTTTAAAAATCATAAAACTCATTGAATTAACCAAAATAACTACGTGGGCAACGCAAGTTTTCAATTCCTCGCAGATACTTGCAGAATTTCAACGTAGATCAAGTGTATAAATATTATCGTGGAAAAAAGAGAACGAAATAAAACAAGCATCTAACGAGCCGCAGTGTCTCCTGTAGCTTTGAAAAAGTCGGGTGTTTTTGCAACTACTGTATACACTGAAAAGCAAAGCCGAGCAACTCCGCGGGATCGTACGTAAATCGCCCTTTCGGCCACAGCCCCTTCCCTACAAACAGGCACGTTGTATGAAAAAGCTTTTAATTTTTTGTTCTTTTCCTCTCGTTTCGTCTTGATAAGCTCGTTAATTTAAGATAATGCTGCCGAGCTTTTGCTTAGTCATTATGCTTCCTCTTTTTCTCCCCGTTGCCCAAAGTTTTCCATCCAAGTGTTGGAATACTCCCCCTTGTGTTCCTGCGTTAGTGCGGGGCTTATGCGCAATGAGCTTTCCACCACTGCGACCGCACCGTAGGTAAGAGCGAAGCTCCTGTTTTATTTAACCTTAGGATGATTATTTTATTTTTTTTTTTAGTAATTCTTTTGTTTTTTCTGTTTCAAATAGGATTCCACGGAAAATTTAGTGGTTCAATGTAGTTTTACAATATTAAGATTCAAAAAGTTTCTCCCTCTCCTAAAGACAAATGGAAATCACTCGTGTGAAAATGACGTAAAATTTGTCCTAAATAGGGCACTACTTACCCTATTGTTAATTCAATTTCGTCTATTTTCGAAATCAGGTTGTGTATTGCCACGAGTAAATGTACGTGGTAACACATGCTCGTTCCATTTTACTCTGGTTTCTGCTTTTGCCAGATCGAGGAATAGTATTATACACGAAACTCCATACAAAATCTCTTTAAAAAATACCACAACTGGGCCAGCAGTTGATAGTATGGGATCATGCAATAATTCCAAGGTTAGCAGTAGTGGCATTAAGTTAAGTGTCTTACAACGAGACTAAAATCCTTTTCAGTAGGTCTTACTATTGTGTTCCTTTTGCTTACTCTCATTAGACTCCACATTTGCGAAAAAATGTACGTGATGAATTTTATAAATTTGACCGTAGTTGCCCTTTCAGTTTGCATTGCATGAACATCTTTTAAATGGTTGATACAAGTATCATATTTTTGTACAATAAATTACTGCGGATAAATACATAAAATCTAGAAAACGAAAAAAAAAAAAAAAAAAAAAAAAAAAAAAAAAAAAAAAAAAAAAANCATCAACGTTTTTCGACGCATTAAAAAAAAAAAAAAAAAAAAAAAACAACAGTAGACAATGTATAGGTTTGAGAAAGATTCCAAATGATTATATTTTCCACAAAGCGTACGCATACGCGTGGATTGACGGGACGAAATAAGCACAGGAGTGAAGAGGCCGAGATGATTTGAAGCATGAGCGGCAGACGTAGGGAGGGACGGATAGTAGGCGAGAGATGGAAAAAGGAAGAGCAAATAAAAAAGAGCTTTTCTCGAGAAAAAGTCGTGAAATGAGAAAGCAGCTGTGTGTGTTGGGGCACAGACGCGTAAGACGATCGAGACTATGCGAGAGGGGACGACTGTATAACCGTGTACTTACTGGGCGTGGAGAGACAAATAAGCCAGACAGCGTTAGCCAGCAAAACTCGGCGTCTGAGACCCGTACTCGTACCTTAGTACTCGACCGCCATCAAATACATACGACAACCATACCGTGTTACCGTGTACTGTGATGTGTGTGGTAGTGGAAGGTTGAAGTCCATCAGAAATTAAAAAAAGGACATAGACGTAGTGTAAGAGTAGAGAGTCTGCGTAATGTGTATAACGTACAAAAAAAAGGGATAGTCTACAGTCAGAATCTATTTTTTTAATTAGCACTCGAGAGCTCGAAAAGCCCGCGGTTTCTCCTTTTCGAGAAATACATTCGAGCTATTTTGAGGGAAGGAAAGAAAGAGCGGGTGTTTGCATGCCTGTATTAATATTTAATGGGACAAGAGCTTGTAAAATAAGGATCAGGGGGTGGGAAAATCGCTTACTCGAGAGAAATGGAGGAAAGTTGCGTGCAACATGCGCTCCTTCCTCGCAATTGTATTAAAGTGGAGAAAATCACGAGAGCGCGAGATGGAAATTTTTCTGTTAATACTGTGTTTTACGTGCATGATGACAAAAATAATAGTTAGAGCTTTAATAATAACTTCATTGTTATTTATTTTGCATCAATTTTTTTCCTTGTTATAGTTTGTTATTAGTATAAGAGCGATAAATTGTTGCACTAGTAAAGCGCTCACGATGGATCTCACACATTTTGGCCAGATATTTTGTTTACGTCACTCATAACATCTCGTCTTAGGGCTTTTTTGTTTAATTGGTTCCAAAAAAATCAAGAAAAATTATTGCTAATGCTGATTACGTGCAAGTTTGTTAACGAAACTTTAAAACTGGTTTACAGTTTCGACGTCTGAAGTTTAGTGAAAGATTTCCGTGAGTTGCGAAGGAAAATTTAATCGTAAAAGTTGGCTGAATGCGAGCCTAAGTTTGTAGTCAAATTGATTTTCTAAAGCTAACGGAGAATACATAAAAATTCGTTTCACAGTAACTCTTTGAGGCTAATTGAAGACCTTAAATAGTCGGTTCGTTTTCGAGTTAGTTAGTACTTGAATTATAATCAAGAGAAAGTTTCAACTCTAAAAAAAATGTTTGCTACCAGCACAAGTACAGAAGCTAGAACCAGCTGCAGCAATTTTTTGCCCGGGTAAACTATCTTTACGCGGAAAATATGACTTGGCCCTAGGAGGAGAAAAATAAAAACTGCTTAACGCGCCCTATTTCCAACTTTTAAATGGCTCCAAATTTCTCATTTTTTACTCCCACTTGATTCTAACTCCTCCGTTTTCTTATCACTTTTAACAACTTCCAGGAAAAAGATGTTCCCCTCCCCTCTTTTACTCGGCACCTCAAAGCTAAAGCGAGTCATCGTGTTAATCACCTTAGGCTCCCTCCGAGAAGAGATAAGAGATCATCCAGCTAAATCATCCACTGGGATCCAACATAATTAAACCGTAAAAAATTAAAACTTTCACAATATCCTGGTGTAAGATCTTCGTCTCATTGATTACATTATCCTTTCTAAAATCCTAAAATCACACTATCCACGATTTCCATTTTATTGAGGCTTCTTTCGCACTCGAAACGCGTAGGAGACACATCCTCATGCGAGCACGTGCCCACTTTCCTTTTTCTTGTCTGGGGGTGAGATCCTCGACGGCTGCAGAGACACAATACAGGCGTCACCCCTAGTACGTGTGACACAGCGCTAATTGGCTGACATCCTGGCGTATGTGCCTCTGGAGACTCGTTAATTAGCTTCCACCTGAGGACGTGTGCATTGGCTGATATCGGTCGGGTAGCTGGGAAGAGCAGAGGGATCCGCTTGTCTGAAGCTCATCTCTGAATGTGGCTCGACTGCTGCAGTAGAATCTCCGTACTTGGCAGTGTAGGTAATGTTTTTGGAGTTGCTGCTACTCCGTCGGTCCATGGCTTTCAATGTGCAGCTATTACGATGAAATTGGAGCTTAAAAATCTTCAGAGCTAGTTTTGATAAAATAGAAAAAAATACATGCAACCTAATCTTTAAATTAGAAACAATTTTATTGATACAAAATGAAGGAGAAGAAACCAAATTCTGTATCGGCAATTTATTTAAATACTAGAATATAGCTGCACAAAAAAAGTAACAAAAAAATATTGAATTTATGCCGGACGGGAGAAGTGCCAAACTTTTCCCACCTGCGGGGTCTAAGCTTGTCCTGTCAGCAATATTTTGACTCTACCAACGTTTTCTCCTCCTCCTCCTCCTTAGCGACTGTAATCGATTATTCCACTAAAAACTATTTTCTTGCATTTTTACCTAGACTTACTTCGCTACAAAAATTTTTACTTACACTTACTAGCAGGAGTTTGACATACTCAGCCTTATGTCTTTCCTCTCCCGAAAAATAGTACTGGTGTTGGTAATTTGTTCGCTCGAGTTCTTAAGCTGCTATTTGTAAGACTCTGATTAATGTATGCAGGACTATTTCAAGGTTTTGGGGAAAAGGAAAAGTGTAAGATGAATCTACTGGTTATCTACATCAAGTATTATTATATACTTTAATGATGATAGGTAAAAAAGTATTAAGTACAAAGTACGTTTTTCACTCGAGGCTCGAGAGCTGGTGCTTGGCACTTGAACTTTACCTCGAAGGGCACGCAACACCACTACATATATATATAGCAGCACCCCCTTTGAACTTTTCCCTGCCGTTATTTGCGTACACGCAGTTATAACAACAGCAACAGCAACGCGACGCAGATCGTAGATAACTACGCACCTGCTCGCGAGAGACGAGCGAAAGTTGCAACGTCAGCGAGGGGCTTTCAAAGCGCCCCGATCAATTGCTCGCGCGCAGGATCTACTTTCAGTGTAATCAACCAACCCTCGCTTCCCTGCTTTGGTGGGAAATTTAGAGTTTTCGTACAACTTTGCCGCTTGACAATTTACTATACGCTTAGTATTGTCTTTCTTCATTACTAAATTACTCTTATTGTGTTAAAGAGCTTTTGTTATATTTCATACATGTTGCACACAGAAACTGAGAGTTGTTATTACTATTAAAAACAAAATTGCACAAACGAATTTTTTCATTGTTATAAATTTGTATTGCATATTCTACTTATATTTTTCAAAAAGTTTTTGTTAGCAGGACTTTGATCTCTCAGCCCTAGATGACTTGAATTCTTATTTTTAGTTTCTCATATTCAACTGGTAAACTTAGCCAAAAGTAGCTTTTTTACAACCATAAAATACAAGACGTAAAAAAATCAGCGAAGTGAAGCAACGAGAAACATCTCAAAAAGAGCGTCGAGTGACGTTTTACCTTATCTGCCCGAGTGTATTCCGCAAAAAATTTAAATCTACAAATAAAAAAAACAAAATGATATTCTAGCAGTACTTATCCGTTAATCGATTTCTCAGACGACGCTCTTATCCAGCAGTATCTCCCAAACGTCCGCAAGCTCTTTCTCTCCCTCCCTTTTTTTCTCCTTCTGGCGCTGAGCCCTTGGCCGTGCCATCCAGCCCCGTAGCAATATCTCAGGCGAGATTTCTATCCGTTTTTCTTTCCTCTACTGCCCTGCCTTCATAAAAGTCTCAGTCTACGAGGACGAAAAATAAAATGATTAAAAAGACCCTCTTTCGTAGAAATATAGCCCACTATCATTTTTTCACACCTCTTTTTTTTTTGTACTCTCTCCATGCCTTTCATTTTGTGGTAAAAACGAAGTTAGGAGAAACTCGACTTGCAATCTTCTTCACCTTAATCGTTCGCAATTATTTTAACTACTCGTGAGTGAGTAAGTCCTTTCTTTCTTTCTTGGTTTTCTTGGGTAAAATGAAGTGATTGCATTCATTATGTAGATCTTACTTGTGTCATTGCGTGTGAAAATACATGTTTTAGATGCATTTTATATTTGGAAAAATCTACGGTGCCTTTAATTATTTTAATTTTTTAGACTTTTTTCTTCAGCAAATGTAACGGCTTACCTTGAAATAGTTCATTGTATCGTGATTGCATGTCAATACAAAAGACATATCCTTTTTGAGCCAAGGTACCTGCGTATGTTGAAAATTATTTTTTTTACAACTTGCCAAGTTTTAAAAACATTCTAAAGTTTTTTTAAGTTTAAAATGAGGTAAAGCATTATAACGGATATAATGGAGTACTCTCTTTATTTTCGTTTTCAACCACCACTTTGCAATGGATTTTTGTATTCAATAGCGTCAAAGAATTATATGGTGAAAATAAAAAAAGCTCATTAGTACTTTAACATCTGAAGAATAAGTACTCCAAGTAATTTGTGGATACAGATTTTTGGAAAGCCCGAAAATTTTGCAAGTGTTGTGGTAGGTAATACTAATTCTAACAGCAGATACTTAAGAACAGCTTAGAACAATGTCAACAACTACAATAATAAGAAGGAGCAGTGCAATATGTCTTAATAAGCCTCGTTAAGATAACTGCTCCAACACCAACAGCTAATATTCTCGACGTTTATCTTGAGCGTAAGCACGACGTGGATTCTCAAGCTATACAAGAGAGTAACTCGTAAGCAACTCGAGGGATTTCGGATACTTTAAGTCAAAGTAGAAAAAAGTAGAACAGGAAAGTATTTTAGTAAAACAGAGTAGTTGTATAGAAAAGGGAATAGAAAGGTGCAGGTCACGTGTGAAGGCAGTGTAAAAAAAAGAAGAAGAAGAAAAAGTATGAAGGGTGAAAAGGTCAGGAAACTCTTGAAATCCCCCAAGGAAGCGACCGCAGTAAATGAGCCAGCGGATGCAAATCAATCCCTTGACACTGGCAGGTACTACTGGTCTTGCCCCGTTTACCCCACTTCTCAGCTCGGTCCCATTCTCTCCTTGCTCACTTGAAGCCCAACGTCTCGTGTACTGTACGATCGACTGCAGCGATTCCTTTGCCAGCCTCTAGTTGAATGCAACCCCCGGGGGTACACCACTGCAGTAGAGTAGCGTTAGGACGTTCCTGTGCTTGAGAGTTACACGCGTCAGGATTCGTGTTATGCACTATCAATACCTTTACTATATACTCCTTGATAGGGGATACGGGTTTTTCACATTTGTGTAGTGCCTATGTATGTTGTTCTCACTGCAGTAGTCCGTATAATCGCTCTTGACAGGTTTTGAACGTGCGACACAAACGCTGATGGCCGCTGCCAGCAAACGAAGTAAGCGCTGCCTCGTCGGCTGTTGGCTCTGTGGTGACGAAGATGGTGGGCTCGAGAGCCTTTGCCGCGAGTGCTGCAGCCAGGACTCGAGTTTTCTGGTCTCTTGAACATTTTTTGCGCTCTCGAGAGCAAAGAAGGGGATGAAAATTATACTCCGTGACTCGGTCTCTTCTCTCTTTGTGAGCGCGAATTCGCTTTCGTAAGAGTGTACAGTTTTGGTTATCCTTTTAAAATATTTATTTATCAAAGTTGAGTCTAAAAAATACAACAGAATCATGCCATTCTTATTCACTTTATTCGTGATTCTCGTTGTTCCTCGCAACACTTATCAGATTTCCCAGTTCATGTTCGCCACTAATTAAGGATGGTTGTTCAAAGAAATAAAGTCCAACCGAGCCGCACATGTAAATTATTGGAAATTGAAGTCAATTGGTCTGAGCTGTGATTTGCCAGTTAATAAATCGATTGGTTGGCTAATTAACTACAGCACCAACGACTGGAGTATTAAGAGTACACGTTAATTCACCAAAGTGGTGCTTACTTTGCTTCAGAGAAAATTTTTTAATTTTCATCTAATTACTTTGCTCGATGAACAACGTCTTTCGCTGGGAAAAGATTGGCTGGGTTACGGCAAAATAAGTTCAAGTTTTTCCAGTTTCCTTTATACACTCACTTGTTACTGTTTTATGTTTAACGTCGTAGGTATTATTTTAAATGAATTTTAATCAAAACTGTTTTTTAAATTTCAGGTACGAGCTGGGCTCTGATAAGCTGTACTCCGTGTCCTGGTACAAGGACAACGTGCACATCTACAAGTTCTTGAAAAAACAACACGAAAAGCTGGTTTTCAATGTGAATGGTGTCACAATCGACGTAAGTTTCAACTATTCCTCTTAAAGTTAAACTGATTCGTCAAGGTGTTAACAAACATCTACACACAATACAAACTCTTTAGTTATTTTCTTCTTTAATTCAACTTTCCAAAAAATAGTTGTTGCCTTAATTTGAATATAAAGGAGTGAATCGCGTTTCGAAAAAAAAAATCGTGTACGAATGCATCAAGTAACACTAAGGCAAAAGAAGGGGATTTGCTGAGAATCCGCACAGAGATAAAATCGAATGACGGCAACGCTGCCTCGAGATTCCCATGGCTTTTGGAAAGAGGGAAACTCTCCACGAGAGCTTTTTTTCGCGTGTATGCAGATACTTTTATCGTCCACGGGACTATCGGGTGCCGACGATCCGTTCAAACGGATTGCAACGGTGTAAGTAAGTAGTAAAAGTCCGCGTTTGGTCAGACGGCTCGAGGACCGGTGGGGGATACCTTCCCATACCACTGGTGCTAATGCATTTGCTTTGATTGCAAAGCTCCTTGTATACTCACCTGATACCCACTTTTTCGTGGCTTTTTCACTGATTTAATTTCAAACAGACAAAAAGTACTTACGATCTTTTAAAGAAATTCGCATCCACTTGCGACACATCAAGGGTTTCAGAACATATTTTGAAGAAGAAAAGAAAAGTTTCCCCCGTACAAAAGTATTTTTGATTTCTCAACAATGAATGTTTTCTAAGCTTATATATTTTTGTTGTGCTAAAGAAAGATGGTAACATACCGTGCATGGTTCATTGTGTCCATCTGCTTTAAACTATATATGCGGCACAAAATAAAACAGTACATCCAAGCATCAAAGCTGCCCTCGGAAGAAGAGGTCAGGTCAGAAGGAAAAATCTCTACTCGATACTCGAAGAGGCAGAGAAGGGAGAGGAGAAAGCATGGAAAGAGCTGCAGACAGGATTAGAGGATTGCTTTGGACTCGTAAATGTCGATACGGATGTGCGACGCGGTCCAGACAAAGTGCAACTCAGCGCTTGATATACGTGTGGTGCCTGGACGAAAAATTTAGCCCCTCGAGGAGGAAAAGATAGAGAGCTGGGAACGGAGGTAACGGGGAATAAACGCCAAGCAGTGCACTTGAAGGGATTCGCGATTAAAATTGATGCCCAGAGGGATAAGAGGGAGTGGATAGCTCGGTTTGCTTGTTACTCTCTGTTCATAGCTTCTCTCTTGTTTCTCTCTTTCTCTGATGCAGGTTAGGCTCGGGGGCTCTTTGAAGTGAATATTACGTTATATCTATTCAGCACTTTGGGAGATTTCAGCTTGATGTGCTTTGTGAAAAGAACGTACAGTGTTGATTGATTAAATTATAAAAAGTATTTTACCCTCGTTTTGGCCTAAGAATCCCTTATCTGAGATTATTTGGAGATAAAAAAATATTTTTGATTAAAGGGCACATACAATGGTACGTGTAGATGTTTTTAAAAGATATTTTTATTTGGAAGCGTAGCTAATTTCAATTGAACCTTATAACTCGTGCTGTGATAACAATACCCTTTACCCATCATTGTGAAATAGGGCTTTTGTTGAAAAAGTCTAAAAAATAAAGAAAAAAATCTAGCTAGTATAATGGACTTTATATCCATCTGCAATTATAGGCAGTGCTATTGTTTACCTGCATACAATATGTATACACTCGAATCGGAGGCTCCCCTTTGGGACGATTTGTCGAGCCACATCGGCTATTTGTGACCACCACTAATCCTCTCCCCAACTCTTGATTCTAATCTTAGTGGTGGCCCCATGACATGGTAAAGCGAAACTAAGGGATACATTGTATTAGCTGGATTCCATGCAATTGGCGGCCACTTTGATATTTCTGGACGTTGGTACAAACTAACACATCCTAACGCTAAAACATCAGTTTAAAATATCATTTCTACTACTATCCCTTAAGATTCAATCAGCAACGAACTTTGATATGATTATGGACCGGAAATCGAAATCGACAGGTGAAAGGGTGTCACTCGCACGTCAACTTAAACTCAGGATAGGTATACTAGTGAATATCGAGGAAAGACGCAAATAATTCATGTAGAAAACCAATAGCTAAATAAATTTTGGGTTGTCGTTTGGATAACTCGAGAGTCAGAGAATAAATAGTCCGTACAGAGTTGCATGGAATAATGAAAAAGAACGCAACGAGTTACTAACCGCACCAAGAGAAAGAGGAATAATTCGATCATGCATAAACATTTACATTTTGCACTCGAAAGGGGGAAAGAAAGGAAGAACGTATCTCGGTGCTGTCTACGCGAAAGTGGAACGATACTACTGCAACAACTTCTCTTTCGTATCTTGGGTGAGAAATCGCAAATTGCTTACATTTGCATTATTCATTGTACCCAAATCGATTTTTCCGAGTACTTTGAAACTGACTGATAAAGAAAGATATAGTGTGTGTATCTCGAAGGTGCAAGAACTTCACCAGTTCTCTTTCTCTTCTCCCCTTTTCTTCGTCATGGTATATTTGTCTTTCGATTATTAATTCCTGCATCTGAGATTGTATTTAGGATATCGAGACTAAAGTTGATCCCAACCTCCTCTACTGAACTAATGTGTTTTTTTCTTTTTTATTCGTATAAATAAGTTTTCATTACATTTGATTTTTCATTTAAAGTTATGGTTATACTTGATCATCTCAATAAAAGATATTCAATCATAAAAATTTTTGAAAACGCAAAAGTTCAATCTTTAACGACTACTTACCGGAACCAGATCAATAGTAAAACAATATAGTTATTGTAAAAGTGTTCAGCTGTGGTAGCATAAAGAAAAACCAAGGAATATGAAACAAAAGTATCTTCTTTTTATTCGTTCAAAGTTTAATACATAGGGTAGAAGTTAGTGGTTGGAGAGATAGTTTTTTACCTGGGCTAAAAATTGTGGAAAACTTTTTTTACTTACACCTACTTTTCTGCTCTTACGGTTTTTCTTTTTCATTTTTTTACAACTCTGTTGCTATCTTCCAAAGCTTTTCTCAAATATTTTTTGAAACTCTTAAAAACAGGCTCTTTTAGTATTAGCCCATTTTGTGAAGAAGTGTTGGGTATTATATAAAAGATTTTTTAAAATTTATTACAAAGCCTCGGTAAACTACAGAAAATATTTTTTTTGCCCTAGGATATCTTATTCATTGTTTGAAATAGTTCGATTAATGAAGAATAAATTATCCCAAATTGGCTTTTCACCCAAAATCAACTACGAAAGAATTAAAGTCCTGACCTAATTACGATACTCACTAATCGCCCAGTCTTTTGTATGCGAACGCAAAAATAATATGTATCCACATGCTTACATAAACTACAGGCTGCAGTAGGAAAAGTATAATAGAGGAATTTGCTGTTTGCCTTTGGAGAAAGGAAAAGGCCACAGAAAAGATCCTATAAGAAAAGAGCCCCGCAGCTTCGAGGAAAGTGTTTTTTTTGTGGTTACTTTTTGCTTTCCTTTTGTTTTCTGCCGAAAAAAATAGTACTGGAGCAGAAAGGCGAGTGCAAGGGACTAAAAGTAAGAATGGGGGAGTCCGTAAAAAGTATTTCAATGTATTCGGCCTAGTTCTCTGTACCACCATGTAGAAGTTGGATATTTAAAGCCACGAGCAGGAAAAAGGGCTGCAACTCCAGCCTTCGCTTTCCCTTTTTCTTCTTTTTCTTTTTCTTCTTGTACCTCCTTACATCTATTCTCTAAATTTTAAGAAATTGAGTGCTATTCTCACTACATTACTGAGTGCTCCTATTTTTCCAACTGCAAATGTACTTCTTGACAGAGCATTCAATAACTACTATTTAGGTTTTTCATCTGGTACAATTAAAAAGTATAATGAAATGCCTGTATCTCGTTTGTTTGAAAGATTTTTCCTAAGTACTAGCTTTTAGCGAAAATAATAAAAAGATTTCCAATTTACCACAAAAATATTTAATTTTGTGTGCTACGACAGTAGTAGGTACGCGTTCTCTACTAGATTTTCCCCAAGGCAAGCACCTATTCGTAATTAACGATTTTATCGGTACTGCGTGGTAAGTTTTGCTAATTGCAAGTAAAAAAGATGGAGAGTGTAAGCTAATACCCACTACAGCAAGTTTTGTGAGCTGAGTAATGCTAAAATTGAAAATTTTTTGCCTGTCTTTGTATAATCTAACATCTAATTGTTATTACAGTATACTCAAGGTGTCAGAATTGTCACAAAAATTGCAATTTTTTTGAAAAATAGCATCAATTTCCAAAAAATCCACACGTTAGGGAATAATAATAGCGAAGCTAACGAGAAGCAATATCCTTCCAAAATTCGTGGCCTCGCAAAACTTTGAGGCAACGCACACACGGTAATTACAGCCACTAATCGCCCAACTATTATTTGCCCGACAATATCTATGGGAAGGCCAAATTACCTCCTCTTTCAAGTGTAGTCATACACTTGCAAAGGGTTACGAATTAATCGAGCAATTCAATTTAGATTCATGAGGCCCTTCCCCAAAGTATAATAGTAGCCAATGCCATGATCGCATGGAGGGCTGTTGTCCAGTATTACATCGCTGCACGAGTATACGGGGGGTCTATTACGACATCGATCAACTTAAAACTCTTCCTGTCGGCCTACGCGTCACATGCAAATAATATTAGCAGCTCAACAGCACGAAGCTCTGCATATAATAACTCCACTTATATCTACGTACCTTTACTCCACTCAAGGCTATCCCCCAAAAACTGTTCCTCACATAGCGAAAGTTCTTGCATTTTTTGGTGGCTTGAGGATCCATGTGAGAAATAGACGTTTTCTGGGCCAATAAAATCTGTAGGATGGAAAAAAACGGAGCTTGTTTTTGCATAATTTCAGTTGGGCGAAAAACGTTTTTCAGACGAGCTTGAAACTATGCCATGTTAAATTCAAAATCACAATTTGCAGGAAAAGACGCTGCAAGTGTACTTTAGTACACTGATTNCTTAAACTAATGAGTATGATTTAATACAAATCTCTAGCATCGTAAAATTAAGATTTAATGTTATGTTTCTAACTTACGCTTTATTTAACTAAAATTATTGTTGATAAAAAACGCATCAAGTGTAGTTTGGTGCTTTTCTTATCATGGTATGCCGTGAGACAGAGATCTGATGTGACACTTGATATTTATCATTATTATTCAAGCTTTCTATTTTTAAAAATGCAAAAAATGATTAAAGGATTTTTATTTTTTAGTTTTCGTAATGGTATCGTCAATAATTTAAAGATCCAGTGCTTTGCGAAAGACTGAAAAAAGAAAATAGTTCAATCCATCATCTAAACTGAAAATTTGATTATTCATCGACCTCATCATTTTTAAAAAGCTTATATGCATCACTGTTATGAATTTCATTGCAAAGTAAAATTTGTCATTGCAGCTTTTAAGGTGTTAATTCATTGCACTAATTTTTGTAAGTGCTATTAGCCACTGATGACGCCTGAAAAAATCACCCTTTTATCGTATTATCTGTATCGTCAAGGTTTTGGGAAGGCAGGGCGCATCGAGACAACAGTGCCATCCAATTGAACAAAAAAGTCTTATATTTTACGAAAAAAAGAGATTAACAGAGAGCTGATTTCAGGAGAGGAATGAGACGCTACTGGAAGAGAGAAGAAAAGGGTATACCCTAGAGCCATGGATTCGCAGCACGTAAACGTCGTTACTTTCGTCGATATTAACGAGGGCGAAATTTCTCCTTTCCTTCTCTTCCTGTTCCTATCTAGTACAGGCAAGGCAGAGCTGCACAGCCAAGACCGGAAGTATTATTTCGTGATGGGGATATGGAAGCTAAATATCGATTTATTTCTGTTTCCTTTGGTTTGTTTTGCGAAAAAAATTTAAAACGATATCAAACGTGCATACAACTTGCGAATGGCATAAAGGTAGATTTGCCATTTTACTTTTATTCGTAATTTTGAATATTTTTTTTATCAGCCTAATTCTATCGTTTATTAAAAATTTTATAAAATTCCCTTGTATCAGACCTCTATGAAGACGTTGAGTTTATATTTGAAATAAAAAGTAAACTTTTAAATTCATCTGAAATAAAGTAACCTTGTATCAAACTTGAAAGATAAATTACGTACAAAATGGGACCGAGAATTCATACATTATTGTATTATTAGGTACATGAAAAGAATCTCAGAACTAATAGAAGCATACTCATTGAAAAAATTTAGTACTGGGAGTAAATGAAATGAAGCTTCAGTCGCGATGGACTTTGATAATAAAAATAATGAACTCGGCCTACTTTACATATTGATATTTGTGAGAAGCAATGGAGTAAATAAAAGAGAGACAAGAAATAAAACGGAGTTAAAATATTGAGACAGAATTCTCGTGGTGAAACAAGTAAATAGATTATCAATACCGTGGCTCCGAGCTTTCGTAGGTCAGTATTTTTCATCTTTCTTACTCTTACTTGGTGTCATCCTCTTTTTCTTCTAGCAAGCTGTTATGATCGACTTTTTTCTCCTTCAGAGCCACGTAACATACCAAATCTACGGAACTAGTTTTATGTTGCCGATATATCTTCTGCTTGTCTATAGTACAGTAGTTTCTTCTTGACTTTGATTTGAGTGACTCGAGTGAGGCAAAGAGAAAAAATTGGAGAAAGATTTTTGTGGTTAGACAAGAAGTTGGTATCATCGATGGCTAAAGATCAAAATGTCCCTCCATCTATCACTATTATTTTTCTCAGCCCTTCTCTCCTTTACACCCAAATACTCAAAGCAAAAACTTTCATAAACTACATCAACGTTTTTCGACGCATTAAAAAAAAAAAAAAAAAAAAACCAACGTATTTCCATACTCAAACAGCCAAACAGCATCACTCGAAAACTTGATTTACAATAAACATGAATAACATATTATCGTTCTTTGTCCTTTCTTTTGTTCCACGCAAAAAAACAACAGATTGCATAGTAGCATTCTTTAGAGCATTGCTGCTCTTAAATCCCTCCCCAGACGTTGGAGCACACCACTCACCCACACAAGTTTTAACCTGGCCTATTTCAAGGGATCCGTGTATGCCTGCTTCGCATAGATGTATAAAGTACAACACTACATGTAGAAATGTGAACTGGAGACTGGGCACGTATATCACGTGTATCTATATAAACACACACAAACACACACACACAACAGAGAAAGTTCCCGTGTGGCAAAGGATGAACGATCGAACCCAGCTTTGTTCCCCGCCCCTCTCGCCGCAGTCAACTGAGCGAGAATTCCTTGACTTCTCGTATTGTTGTTTATTGTGTGGTTTGCCCCAACTTGCTAATGTTGAGTAATAGCTTGCAGCTGCTTCCATGTGTGCATAGGAGGACAAAAAATGAGGGTAGCTCCCCCGATGCCACTATGTGGCGTATGAGCGCATGTGTATGCCAAGTATTGTTCGTATGATTCTAAGAGATGCATTCTTATTCTCATCTCTAGCCCAAGTGAGGAAGTGCCGTTTGTATTGTCAAATAGAATCAATTTTAATTCATGCAAATAACTTAGTACTCATGGATAAATACATAAAAATGTTTAAGATTAAAGACGAAATTTCATATTAAAATGCTCAAACTTATCGCAAGCAGCATCGACACTGCGAAAGTTTTTCCGGACACATACGTTAGTAATATACAAGACACTCGACCACATGACTCTTTCTTTTATTCTTTAAACATATTCATCTACATTCTAGTAAAATTTTTTCTTTAGTAAACAACTCAATCAAGAATGTACAAAAATTTTCCAGAGTTTCAACTGAATGATTACACAAGTAGTAGTATCAACGTTTGGTCAGAAATGTATGACATAGAGGATATTATCTACGAATTACATTTTGAGAAGTTATAATTTTAAATTAGTCACTTAAACTAATGAGTATGATTTAATACAAATCTCTAGCATCGTAAAATTAAGATTTAATGTTATGTTTCTAACTTACGCTTTATTTAACTAAAATCTAAGAAACTCTCCTGCATTGGATGTGTATGTAAAATCTAATCTAGTTAACAGGATCAAATGACAGTCAACCAAGTTTTACAGCACATCTACATAATTTTACAGCAAGAAAAAGGTTATTATTCCATGAAAAATTATGAGTCTAAAAACATACAAATAACCTATTGTTGTTTCCACACTTGGCTTAATTATAAGGATCCACACAATTTCAACAAAAATGCCTTCTAATCAATCGATAATCCATGGCAGATTAAACATACCAATACCAAAAAATTTTTCAGAAACTTTCCACAACAAACTGCAACTGTAATCAATTTTAATAGTAACCAAAATTCGATCTTTGATTCTCTGTTGCAGCCGCACAAATCAAGCGACCAGTTGTTGCAGCTTCAGAGCGTGATCATCGACGCGACCGGCTACTACATGTGCGAAGTGAACACCGACAGTCCTGTGTTTAAGGTCGTAAAGGCCATGGCTTACATGGAGGTCATAGGTAAGCTCTACCCATGAACAGCACATATGTTTTCCGAAAACCTCATTGGCTTATAATCTAGATACATCATCTATGGCTGTGTCACGATTAATGTGTGCCTACATGAGTTTTATAAATCGTTACGTTCTTAATTGTCACTTATTGTTGGGTGTGGTAAACTATCAAGAATACCACATTCTTTGTGGAAAGACTATTCTGCTGTATGATTTTTTATTCGTTTATTCCAATCACATTCCTCACGCGCACATTTACTCAGAATACCTCGTCAACTGATAGATATGCTTTAAGTTACTCTCAAGTGTAAGAACCGATCAATACCGTCTCAGGAGAAAATACTCGTAAACGCGGTTTCTGCGCTCCTGGAGATTCGCTTCACGCTCCGTCGACCAAAAGAAGCGAACCCAAACCTTCGCATGGCTGAGCAGACGCGGACCTCCATCACTTGGTGTTTACCTTGCTCGTTTGAATTTTTCTCATAAAAACGGCAATCTTCCCTTGAAATGGATACCAAGATTTTTTTTTCATTTTCGGTTCGTAATGAATTTTTTCAAGTTTTCAGCACATCATTAAACGCGTTCAATGAATCTCAGATTATATTCAATGAACCTCTCAAGAACACAAAAAAGTTTCACAGGGAATTGAAAAAAGGACCATCGCCCTGATGCTTGTGCAGATAGCACCAGCGTGATGAAGTATTTTTAAATTTTCACGCTTTCTTAAACTTTTTATTTCATACTTATTCTCTGACAAGTGCTCTGAAAACGCATTGTTTAAAGCTGGAAAATGTGTTCAATAGATCCAAAATAACGCGATACAAATATAAGATTAGTGGATTTCATCTTCTCTCTGCTACCATACTTTTAAGAAATGAGTATGCGAATTTCATTGAATCTGCCATAAAAATTCTGTCTCAGTGAAAAAAGAAAAAAAAAATTGAGGACTAGAGATTGTGACAAACAAGAATAGTCATCGTTAGAGACGTACCGTACCTATAGTGATCTGATTGCTGGCATTCGCTTTCCGGCGGTGATTTAGCGCATTGAAAGAGTCCGCGATGAAAATTTTTCTGTTCTCAGAACCACCCCGAGAGGGTCCAAAGATTACCGGTGAAGAGGAAATATATGCCAGTGGTGATATTATGGCGCTGAACTGCACCAGCGCCTTCTCGTATCCAACGGCTCGGTTGCAGTGGTTCATCAACGAAATCGAGGTAAGTCATTTACGCTTCTCTGAAAAGTCTCCTTTATTCTCTCACCTCATAGCCCTCTCTTCTCCTTCTTTTTCTCCTTTCTCCACCCTAGCTCATTTTTTTCATCCTATACTACTTGACGCAGCACTTGCGTAGTACTATGAAGATATTATGCACCTAAATAACAAGGCTACTTTCAATGAGAAAATCGATACAGAAAATTACGGTTGCGTCTGTAATGTGTGTATTCGCTAACAAGTTAAACGTATCACTAATATTTCTAATACTTGAGAAACTTTGAATGACAGAATTTTTCATTCAACCATATTCGTGGTAATCAAATTTTACGAAAAAAAGAAACTAATAATAACAATAATTTAAAAATTGAGTAAGCTAACATTTTCCGAGTATGGAGTATCATGATGATGAGGAAAAAAAAAGTCAGATGTACAGTAGATATATTTGATTATCAATAACGACGACAAAAATTAACACTGCTATATTTCATGCACCAAAAGAAATAAAATGAATACTTTAATTTTCAATCTAATCGTTAGCTAATTGATAAAAAATATCTGGAAATCATTTTCAACTGCTGTATTCTTATTAAAAATCATATTAAAAAAATGCAACCCGATACTCCTAGCAGGGGCCTTTCTTTACACTTTATGTCTTTATAACTTCCCAAGCCGGAAAAAAGCTCCGTCAATAGTATTAACATTTCAGGTTGCCTTTGCGCCCGTACTGGTATACGCGCGGTTAATCCAAACGACGCCTGGCTCAATTAAGTCACACTTGCCTTCCTTTTTGTTCTTATCATCGTCGTCTATACCAAAGCTCTCGTGTGCTCAAACGGAGAGGCGAGCGGTAAACTTGTTTGACGAAGGTAAAGCTTCAGCGCGATTACAAAGTGGGGAGATACAACGTGGAGCTTCTCTCTTATTCTCACAGTAATTACTTACACTTTGCTGAAACAGTTATATTTTTCTAATCCTGTTAAATCGAGGCGTTTGGTACTCAAAGGTACCCGAATAATGTTTTTTTTTTTTTTTGAGGTAGGTAGAGATGATCAGGACGGCACTTCAGCTTCACGACCGCCTGTTTTGTCTGAAGCTATACCACACATTACACTCTGATTGATCATATCTCTAGCTTTACTCTTGTATACGCTTCATTGCAGGGAGTTAATGTTCTTATAAGAGAAAAGGTGACATGGATAGAAAATAATGATTGATTGTCTTACACGAATTTAGTACCATGAGTTTCTCGTCAAAAAAGTAAACTTGCACAAAAAATACTTTATACTGCTTGCCCTTGTTAGAATAATTGTAGGATACGAAAAAATTAAATAAAAGCCTCGCATAGTAGGAACTGTTAACACAATGACAGCGCCATTCACCTACATACTCACACAATAGCAAACAAATGGCCTGGTTAAGCCCATACTCATTGGGATTACATACGTATACGCTAACGATTGATTGATAACTTTTTTTGTGGCAATTTTTGCTTAAGCCCCTTTCCGAATCTCTTCCCCCATCACTAATCCCTTAATGGATTGTAAGCAGCGATAATCTCTAAGATAGGTAAGGGAATATGCGTAGGGAAGTTGCGAAAAACTCTAAGGGAAGAATCGAAAGAGAAATAATAATGGCCAAGTAGAGAGCGATAATTCGACGACGACTTCTTGGAAGGACTATTTGGATGACAATCAGGGAAAGAGAAGCCCCAGCAGAGAGATAAAATCAGCAGTATTCTCTTCCTCTCTCTCTCTACTCAAGCTTTGAAGATGATTTAATATCGACATCTTCTCTGACATCGTTTATCTTCTTTGGCTCAGGGACTAAAGATACTTTACTAAGTGTGGTATCACGAAGCCAAATTCCTTTTCTTAGCTGGGGCTTGCCAACCCGAATCTTGAATATTATATAAATCCAGCGATTATGGTCTATTAGTTGCAAACTTCCGTAACCCCAACTTCTTATCTACTCCTCCAAATCTTACCACGGAAAATTCGCAGCCCTTATTTTCCTATGGACAAGTTTAGTAAAACTTGATGGTGCCTTGATTAAGTTGTCGTCTTTTAAGTGTATAATCATCGACAGAAGCAGTACAAAGAAAGTTGTTACAAGTTCACGGGGTTGTATCTCGGCCAAGGGATCGATTTTTCATCGAGATGGTCTTCTTTGTCAAACTTTATGAGATCGAAAAATAGTTAAATAAAATTTTTGTGTGTTTATTCATGTGTTAACCTTACAATTATTATAAAAACGACAGAACTCAACTTAACATACTGATTCTTGCAAAAACAGAATGTGCTCGATTGGCGTTTTATTCACGAACGAACAGTTTTATATCAGAATGGATTCCTTAAATTAACTAGTAATTTAAATTATTTTACAAAAAAAGTCATGAATATTTTACACTACTCGTGGAATAATTGTAGGTCAGACAGTATCGTTCACATATTCGTGCTCAAATTAGAATCTACTCGTCAGTTGAATAAATTCGCTAAAATTGTCGCTTACAAACGAAGGTCATATAAAAAAGATGTTACCCACTTTCATTAATGAAAATCTAATTTGCTCTAATTTGACTAAAATAATCGGGATTATCATGAACTATTTCTGATTCATTGGTATATGCAGGATCGAGGTCTCCCTCTTTATCCCTTAATTTAACTTTCTACAATTAACTTTTTTTCTTTTTAACCTTTTTGTTGTCTTTAAAAGCGATTTTGGATGTTTGTTCCACAGGTACCTCCAGATTCGGAAGTGTTGCATTCGACACATCACGGCCTTCACAGTACCCGTTCAAGTCTCCGGTTGGAGCTCAAACCAAGGCATTTGACTCACGACAGGATAAAAATTACGTAAGAGTAACATTGATAATCACACACTTTTCAATATAATTTTGATTCAGTTGTGTTAAAAAAAAATTTTTTTTTTTTTTTTTACTTTATGTGCAGGTGTAAACAGACGGTGCGGACGTCGCCGCAATCTACTGTGTCCTTTGTGGATACTAGGGAAAACCAGATATACGGTAATTATAAATTTATATTATATTTATGTATTTGTGAATTCATTTATTTCCAAACGAATAAGCTCTGTTTATTTTGCCAAATACTGCCAAAATAGATAAATATACAAGAAGAGCACGCTTTTTTTGTACCAAGCGAAGCTACACAAGCTTTACGTACTAAATAGCTATAAAGTTAACAGAGCACAACTTATTGTTTGTGCAAAAATTTTTTTTTAGCTAATGGATCTTGAGTTATCAAAAAGGTTAGATGGTTACTAAAACCACTAGTTTTTCATCACTTAAATACATGTTTGTTAAATATCAGTATACTCTACTAATCTTGAAATCGTACCTCACTCGATGGTTTAACGAGTTAAAAATAGGAACACCGAAGAAACAAGTAAGACAGAGCACAAGATAGCAACGGACTACATAGGTGTGGATGAGGTGGTCAAGTATTTCCCACTCGATCCTTCTCTTACCCCAACTCCTACAAAAGGTAGTACAGCTAATACAAGCCAGAGTCGATGAACGACAAAGTGACTCTTGGGCGTCGTAAACCTCCATCCACTGGTTTAATGAGTAAAATAATGAGCGAGAGTGTACATGTTTACACACGTGTACCATTGACTCGATGGATCAATATCTCGTACATTTGTCGATGTCTACACTTTATCAAGAACTTCGCGTACCCTGAGTCATCCATCGAAGCGAGGTAAATTAAGAAACGTCCAACGATTCGTCAGCATTTCTTATCCCTCTATTTCTGCCCGTTTCTTTCAACTGATTCGCAAACTCTCAGAAAGCCATCGCCAGACGGTGCGCCAAGAAATTAAAACAATAAATCACAATTGCAGCTCCATTTTTCCTTTCTTCTCTGGGCTTGTCTTTTAGGGCCCTCGGTCACCGTTTGTCTGTAACTGAAATTGGACAATTTTTCACTTTTCGTCAGATGCACTCGAGCTAGTAACACACGAGCAACCCCGTGCAAGTCTAATTAAAATTTTTGGTTTTACTTTCTTTTACAACTTCTGGAACATTTTATCCCAATAAATGGTGAATATTAGAAAAAGTACGGAAATTGCCTTATAAAATGTAGATAACATACTTGCATCACATCAATTCAGTTTATGACTTTTATTCAGCTTATTCGTTATATCGCTCATCATTTAAATTTAGTCCAAATATTCAGTCTATCGGATTGATCAAACGTTCACAATCCCTATCTGATGAGCAGAGACATATAAACATAGTGTCCACCCCATTGGTATTGCCACGTGATATCCTTTAAAACTCGTATGAAATTATTCCACAGAAAGTTGAATTGATGGTATACATGTACCAATGGGTTCATTAAAAAGGCCAAATGTGCATGCACCTGTTTGCGTATTATCGATTTGCTTTTCTCTACAAAGAGATTCCTATAAAGGGACGAGGACCAATGCAACAAACGAGGCTCATTCAAAACAGGACCGCATAACGTACAAGGACATGCTCCTGAATTATTTCGCACGAGTCATTTGCCATCTATTGACAAAGCCCCGATAGGGTAGTTCTCTCTCCTCTTGCGTCGTTTCGTTGATGAAGTTCGTACACTGTGCGGCTTGACAGTGATTGGTCGATTATTAACGATACAGAGTTTCAGTCTCGTATATACGTGTCCTAGCAGAAATACCTATGCAACTGGCCATGGAGCAATGCGGTGTCGACTGTTCAGTGGGAATTATCATTGCAGAGCCATTCAGCCAAATCGTTGTTGCCTCTTTGCGAGCCATGTGCACCTACATGAATACACAAGATACTAGGCTTACTCTTTGTGCACCTCGTCCTTTTTCACCTTCCAATGTGTGCCCGTTTTCAGCCAATAATGTTACAGATTAATCAGTCTACGTAGCTATGTTATATATGTGAAAATTTTTGGGAAATACTAGAAAAGAAAACTCAAAGAGACGAGCGTTATGCTCGTGGATTGTCCTGTAGGTGTCTTAGAGTACCCATGAGTTTCAAGATATCTTTCAGCGTTGGAAAAGAATGATGAAAAAAAAAAGTAGAAAACAAAATAAGTGTAAGAAATTGGTCAAGAAAAAGCACGTTTTTAATAAAAAAATAAAAATTGAGGTGAACAAAAATCAGTCCGAGATAGAGAAAATTCAAGGACGATTAGCTTTGGCTGATACAGAGGAGGGAGAAAGACGAGATAGTGAAGCAAAAGTACGGAAGAAAGAGGAAAGGAGGGGGAAGAGTCAGGCGAGCGGAAACCGATAAAGCCATCGGACGACTCGGACAAATTGCTCCTAACAACCTTCGATTTTCTCGTTAGGTTGAATCGTTCGCAAAACGCCTCTTGCATTTACCATTTTCAACCCCCAATAAAGTCCCCTCACCCCGTTCTTCTCCGCATCACTCTATTTCTCAGTTTTTAACTTGTTCCCTTGACTTCCCATATTTTTTCCTTCTTTGTCTGCTTGCTCTGACTGAATAGCTCTAAATTTTACCATTACATATCTCATTCCTCAAAACTGTGGGAAAATTTGCTCTTCTTGATTAGCTCACACGGACCCATTGTATCGCCAATTAATCATACTATTTTATGTCTCGTACATGACATTCTAGTATTTTTTAAAGAAAATTATCCATCAATTCCTTCAATACGCATCATTTTCATTTCAGTACAGTGTACAATACGTCATATTATGTCACATTATATTACGATCTTTCATTAAAAAAAAAAAAAAACATAGCACAACATATAAGCTCTTGAAATGCGACTAATGATCTAGAAAAAAGTGCTTCGACGAGCGGTAAGTTCCAACCAAAAAAATTGGAGAACATAGATCCACTCGGGCTTGCGTATATTCCTTCTTTTTTTTGGTTCCATTATTCATCTCTACGCAAAAAAAATGTCATACACATATGGTTTCTCCATCGAACAATTACTCACAATACCATCGCTCGTCCACTACTTCGGGCGTATAGAATAAATTTACATCGTGAAAAGTACCGTCTTTTTATCGATACAAAAATGAGAGAAATGATAAAAAGTAGTGACATATGTTGGATACGTATTTTGCTTTCATAGATCATTATTGCATGGGAAAAGCGAGAATAGATTCATAAACTGCGCCATAAAATGTTTTGTGAAATTACGGAGTACAGTTTTGTCAACGATACAGAAATATAAAATAAAACATAATTAATCTGAATGATAAAAGTACTGGAAAAAATCTTACTGTTTAAAACATGAATAATAAACTGTATTTCGATAATTATGGCCATGCTAGAAATAAAATAAAAAAATAGTACAAATTCAGAGATATCGTAAACTTAATGAATGACAATTTCAGCGTACACATACATAATTTTTTTTACAGGTGTGGATAGAGAAATAAATAAAGGGAAAAATGTGTGAACTATTCTCTTGTTACTTTGATTTTCGAAAGGAAGGGGACCCTCATCCGTTTTTCGGATCAGGTGACACTGCTTGACACCAGCAACTCAGAGACCACTTGCTTTTTTTTCTTTTTTCTATCATCCCCATGATATAGGTGCATCTGCAGCCACACTTGCTTATTTATGAATACTTAGATATTATTTTTATTTTCCCAGAAACGACAAAAGCCCAGTCAGTCGAAACATTTTGTGTGTTGCAGTTCAAGGCCACGCGAGTAGTCTGTCCAGACCCTCGGCGATAATGTTCGTGTTGATGCTGCTTCCCATGCTGCTCTGCAAGGATTAGAGAAGGAGAGTGAATATAAACAGCTGAGGATATGTGAGAAAAGACAATCATTTACTCCTCGACCAGACAAACAAATTATTGGCTTATCTCATGGAAGTAGTGCTGAAACTCAGAGGGTACTTTTTACTGTTGTTTTTTTCTTTTTCACTTTCATGCAGTAGATCGCTGATGATGCTGATGACAGATATCTGTAAATTTATACAAATTAACGGAAAACTCATTACTAGGTGTCTTTGTTTATTTTTGCATAGCTAAGCAAGGTAACAATTTTCCCCTCTGGCTGTGCTGTATGGAACGTTATAAGCGCGCATACGTTAGTAGAAGTAATTGACAAGACAAAAAATTATTCTAACTTTATTTTCTTTTTTACAATTTCATTTACTGTAAACTGTAAACATTAAACAGAAGTGATGATATTAAAATTGGAGAGCATAAATAATTGTTAATCTTGTAAATTATAAACGATGTAAGATATCGTGTAAAATTATTCAAGATTTCCGTAACCGTGAACATATGCTACACGAAAACATTTATGTCACAGTATCGTTTGTACATAGTACATGAAGAGAAATTTATGCCACATAGCCATATATCCACATACACATGATACGTGTACATCATACGTTTAAATGAAAGTAAGGATAATAAATATATTACGTGATACACAAACCCAAAAGAAAGTATACTCTTATCTAAATACGAGAAAGAGAAATTGTGTACTCCCCCAGTGCGAAAAACACGATGAGGGTGAGGGTGAGGGTACATGATTCCGTATCAAGAAAAAAAAAGGAAAAAGAGAAAACCATCAGACTGTGACCGAACGAGTGTGAGGCAAGTCCACGATGATGGTTGCTTATCGTTTAAAGAGAGACGGCTTGCGATCATTTTAATACAGCCGTGACGCTTTACCACGTCATGCGTGTAAGCAAACATGCAAGGAATGGGGGAAGTAAGAAAATTTCAATGTACGTATGGTAAGGGATGATAAAAATAAAAAAAAGCAAAAATGACTGACGTCGCGTAAATTGTGTCAGGCCCTCCCGCCCCTATCGTGCGTGGTTTATTGACATTTGTTTCTCCTCGTGTAAATATGTATGTTTTTGTAAGCTCCGTAAGGCTACATGTGTGCGAGGCTACGTGAGTAAATCAGACTAAACTCGCATTTGGTAAAACTTGACTGGCACTTCAATAAGCTTTGCTTTATAGATCAAATAAACTCGGCTGGACCCTGTTTCTTTCGGATATGAATGTTGAATTTTCTTTGACCTCATCAATGTTGTTGAACTATATAACATAACTTTAGTTTACGCACCATTTTTACATACGTTCAAAAATATTACGTTACTCAGCTGATTTAATACATTTTTATTTAATAATACTAATAACTAAAATTGGTTGCAGTCACTCCAGTTTGTTTTGATTAATGGGAAGTAAATTTCACCTAATTAATCGACGATATAAATGCCCTTACTTTCTTTCAGCTAACTGCATGCCTCTATGTTTTAACGATACCTAACATATTTTCTCTTTTGTAATTAAAAATTATATGTTGCTTTTAGAAGTTGTTATAAAATTAATTCGTTTTTGTAATTAAAAAGGTGTTGTTAATCGCTACACGTCCTGCAAGCAAGTTCATTCAGAAACGGAATTTTTTAAAAAACTACTATTAAAAATAACTACAAGTAAAAATTCCATCTACGTAAGATGAATTTGTTGTATAAAATATTTGGGCAGATTTAAAATTGATGGAGTAATAGTTGCGTGCAAAAATAGTTGAGTTCGAGGTTCTATCATGATGTACAAAAGTATTTCAATCAGAGACCTCAGTGTTAAAAGTCTCGTATAAAATTAACAGAATCACTCCGAGGTTTTTTAGGACATGTCAACCTATATTTATACATGTACTGCATACAACCCGAAAATTTTACTGGCCGCCGTACCAAAGTGCGAGTTAATTCTGTTGAGAATCCAAAATTTATAAAAGGAATCACCAAAGATAATAAAATTGGGTGAGTGACAAATAAAAATTGTTTAGGTAAAGTCCAAAATTTATATAAAAAAAAAACCAAACTAAACAATAGAATAGAAATATTAATGCATTCAAAATATGTATATATGTAAATATATGTATGATTACATGAGAAGAGCATATAGAGATGTATAAGGAAATAAATTTAATATCGGATGGATTGCAGCGTCACTGCACCTGTCGAAAATCACCATAGTATTGCGATTTGTTCGAAGCTCACGTGTCATTGTATATGGGCATCGTTTGTATTGCTGTAAGTGTATAAAGTATGTGGAAATAGAAAAAAAATTACATTTAGTTGAAAATGTGTCGACTGAGCGACCTAGCACCTTCTTACACTTTAAGTTATAAATACCTGATCGTAAAACAGTGAAGTATTAGAAAAATCCTTATCATTTTTTGAACCACTTTTATCTATAAACCATCGTATAAAAACGATTATTATTCGATTAATTGAACCCAGTAAAAGTCTACTAAATTACGGTTTTGTTTTGTAATTCACATTTTACACCAGGCTCCATTGATGTACATCTATTTATAAGTTATTCATCGTAAGAATCCTGAGAAAAAGTGTAAGTGCTTATTGTATTATCTTACGTTTTGCACCTTGTCTTCCAATCTGATTTATAAATAAAAGCAAATATAACAAAAATGGTCAAGGTACAATTGTATGTAAATAAAAAAATTTTTTCAATAAAAATATTAGTTTCAACTCAATTTTTTTCTCTTTCTGCCTGTTCTGTGAAAATACATTTCTTTGTAAACGCTCGTGTATTCCTTAATAAAAAATACCGCTATTTAAATGCAGCATTTGAGGAGAAGCATTTGCAAATTAAGAAATTTATTACATTTTGGTAATTTTGTGTTTTTTACCAAGATTAAAAAAAGAAGATCCTAATTGTATCAAACCTATTACTCTCATAAACCTTATTAGTTTTTTAACAATATAATTTGAAAATACAGTTAATACTGAAAGTTTGGAGATTTCCAATCAAAAATTTCGACAGCAGAAGAATTTTTCCCCAGTAAAATCTCATTAGGCTGCAACAGCGGCCCAAATAGAGAAGAGCAAAGCTCCCACTTAGTCTAAAAAACGATCACCAAGCCCAAGCAGTCGTTAATTTTTCCACGCTCCAGAGCAGCCAGCGTCGATAATTTGCACTGGCAAATACGGCGTGGTGGTTAAAGTTTAATACAATATGTATTCCAGGATGGCGCGATCGATGGCAGAGCTGGCGCTGCTGCTATCGGGGGACTCAAAAGGCGATTAATGCTAATGGGGCAGGAACCAGCCAGCCCAGACCACGAGGTTATGGTGCTCGTAAAGTATGTATTGTTGCGAATTCCACGAAGCATGTGTGTACGTGAGAGCGTGGTACGCTCACCTTATCGCGAAAATTTACCTATCGTTGGCTTCAAAATCGAGCTGTTTATTGGTATTGCTTCTTGGGAAGGTGATGCTGGTACTCTATTTATCCCAGGTGAGTAAATTCAGGTGGTGGTTCACGTTGATAGGCACACCTATTCACACTGACTCGGGCGATTTTAGGAGTTTGAATTTACAATGGTCGATTTGGGAAGACACGTACTACATGAATCTCGTAACGTTTGTTTTATGTAAATTAATTGAGTATTTTTTTTTTTTTTTTTTTTTCAAATCGCTGTAGTATATAAAGAGGTGGAATAAATCAGACTGACGCATAAAGTCAATTATCGGTTGAAACAAAATTTGTAAAAATTAAAAATGAAGAAAAAAGTAGAAGAAAATGGTAAAAAGTGGACAAGTGTACGTACATACAAACGAGGGAAAACTTCTCGCAGAAGTTTTGAGAAAAAAGTTTTCGATAGGTGTATGCAGATGCCCATCGTAAAATAGAAGTGCACACGTGAACCAACACACATATGTACATATACACCTGAAAGTCAGATAATCAAAGTTTGACCAAAGTTTTGCGATGCTGGATGGATCTCCAGTTCGAGTTTCCGAGTGATATTCCACATCACAAACTCACCTGATCCTTCTCTTTTGCGTTGCTTTGAACTGCAGGCAAACCGTTTTTTTAAACAGAAACACTTTGTCTTTGACGACTTGGTTTTAACTTTTAAAATATTTTCACAAAAGCACAGAGGAAATTAGGCATATCAAAATTTTATTTACCTCTCTTGAATTAATGAATAAAAATGTGACTAAATTTCTTTGACGTTGCAACACTTAAATCAGATGAATCCGCGAAAATAATGACAAAACCAGACAAGCATCAATCAACTGTTACTTAATCAAAATTAAAAACAAATTTTGTTTTTAAATTAAAGCAATAAATTCGATCCAATTTTACTTGAAAAATATTCAATTACTGTACGTATGAAGTTTCATAAAATCACGCATCCAATTTTTCAAAAGCTGTGGTAGTCCATGCAGGCTGAGTTTCATTGATGCATTGATGTATAGCTGGCATCAAAAATTAAAAGCCTGTGCGGATCGTGTCACCAAAGTAAATTTTAAATGGAGACATCAACAATTTTATCGGGTAAAATCGTATCAAAATTGAGTATCACATCAATTCATAACTTTTTCCCGTGGACGAAAAATATCTCATGCTCTTTAGTAAAGTGAAAGCTCCTGGTTGTGCACGTAGTTGGATAAAAAAATATTTCCACGTGTGCTTATTCACGTTTTTCTGAGAAAACAAAAAATTTTAAATGTAGGTTGCTGAGGGTTGGGCAGGGGCATCAAATGAGATAAAATTGCTGTCCTTTACTACAGCTTGTCACTGTACATTGCAGGTTCACCAACCCCGTGATAATTTGATATTTTTTTCAAGGTTTTCCTCTGTGGCTGTAGTCTTTCCTGCTAATATTTCTACATTCACTTCGTGTTGTGTACGATTTCTGTATAACGAATTGTATTTGCTGGAGTATGAAAAATATTGCATTTGGTGATTGGTTGGGGAGAGGTTGAGAAAGGCTTTTGTATTGTTGAATGTATAAATGGACCGGCCGAGCTTTTAGCTCCGACAGGCGATTTTTTAAAATACTTTTGTCTCACGTTACTGTAGTGGAAATGAAATTTTTTTTAAGTAAAGTGCTTTGTAATTTTTCTCATTTTTTCGTGCACTATGTTCTGCGTGGAAATAGGATGAAATGTATGATGTTATTCGCTTCGTGCAGAAATTTGAAATAGCCCCACTTTTATGGGAAAATATGTCGATACTAACAAACAAGAGTACACCGCCTCCTATGGACAATGATCTGTTATAAGTTTTTATTTCAACAATGATGTATTTTTAACAACTAAACTAAGTTTTTTTAGTCCCAAGTACCATGTTAAGTTTTTTTTTAATTTCATAAAAAAAAAGTAAATTTTAACTTCAACTTTTTTAAATTTACGTTTCGTCTGCTTATTTATTTTATTGACTCCGGAACTTTATGAAAATTATTTCAATTTTTTTACTTTGACTCAACCTTATACCTACTTGTATACTAAATACGTTAATTCAAAATTTTTGAATTCGTACCAAGTTAATCAAACCATTTGTATTTATTAAAAAGTACTAACCACGAGCTTTAAACTTGCAGTATCAAAAACCTGCTTTTATCATAAAGTAATACTATATCTATTGCAAGTCGAAATGACAACTCAATTCTAACAGTCCAATTTCTATTTATAGTACCAGATGCTTGGAAATCCAAAGATTAAGATACTCAAAAACTTCTAAGCCAAGATTAATTAGTAGTACACCCATACTCAAAGAAATGCAGGAAGCACAAGAGAGTGAGGTAGCGAAAAGTTCTCAAGAGCTGATTTGTCTTAATTCGATACCATACCCAACCGATAGCTCTAAAAAATTTGTATTCTTTTAACGAGATTCCGTAAGACCTTACCACTTGTTGCCCTCCATATTTCGCTTTAATTTCCCTCATACACAGTATCTAAATAAATCTTAATCAGCTTGTTGGAGGAGATCTGAGAGGTAAATTATCTGCTAGTGAGGAGTAGAGTAAGCTCTTAATTAAATTTCTTGGTTATCACTGCTGTACTATCCTCCATCTTCTTTTCTTGGGAAAAATTTGGCTCACCCTAAAATTGCTTTTAGTTAGAGCCCTCTTCTACTTCTTCTTCATCTTGATCGCGAGTTTGTTAGCTGCATCCATCAAGTTAAACATTTCTTGGATATTTTCAGCTTGTTTTCGCGTAAGGCTTTATGAACTTGTTTTTGTATTTCCATTTAATAAGTGCAAATTTAAAAAGTCACTAGTTAAGTTTTCTGATACTAAGTATCATTATCTGTAAATTAACGTTTAACACGTGCATGCTAGACAATTTTTCAAAATATGCTAGTATGGAAGCATGGTTTATAGATGTACGCAATTATTTATCAAGAACATAAAAATACAACAAATTTTTTTTAATTAAATGGCATATGTACATCATAGTAAGACAGCCCTTCAAGAATAGTCGCCATTAAAATCTTTGAAAAATATGTTAGAAACAGAATTTTTTAAAATCAAGTAGTATAGGTCGATTACGATCAGACTGATTACTTTTTTAAAACCATTCATTCTATACTATCATTATCGTTTTGGAATATCTTAGAATAATATATGTTTTGAATCAAGTATTATGAGTTCAGTAAAAGTCGTAATTGTATATCATGAAGAAGGTCTTTCGGTAGTATATTACAAATAATAATATATGTTGCACCTTCACCAGTTTAGTAAATTGTATAAGATTTTACGTGTAATTATGTCCAGGAAACAGTTATGTAACGGAGGAAACAAAAAGTAATAGACTTTCGGCAATAGACAAGTAAAATTGGCTTTTAAATCAAGTAGTACACATTGATTATGGTCATACCAAGCATCTTTTAAAGGCCATCCGTTGTATTTTATTAATATTGTTTAGAAATATGTTAGAACAAGGTCTGCTTCAAATCAAGTAGTATAAGTCAAGTATAGTCAGCCATATATTTGTTGAAAAATTTTACAATAGCGTTATCTATTGACACTTTTCAAGTAAACGATATAATATAGGATATTTTTTCAAAATAGGTAGTGAAAGTCGATTATAGTTAGAAATCATTTGGCAAAAGTCAGTCAAAAAGTCACGCATCCCAAGTATTTACACATCGTACAATGAGCCTCTTCTCTGCATGCGACCCAACTTTTATTGCTTCATTTTTTTGGCATACTATCAACTATGGATTTTATTTTGATAAATAAATGTGCAGTTGTGTAGTTACATTCTCATCGTTCTCGATCAATAATAATTTTTCTTTTTTATTTTTATCTATAGTTAAATTTCTTGCCTGTGGAAGTTTAAAGCTGTGAAAATGTCGTGTTATCTATAAACAGTATTTCTCTGCTTTCCATTGAGTAGGGAAGAGCATGTTTTAATGATTGATTTGGCAGCTTTACTCCCACCTTACAACTTTAAAGCTTGTTCTGGAATTTGGTAGATACACACATGTTTGATGTGGGTACGACGAGTTGAAATTTTAATGGAAGCTCGAAGCTCTGTTTTGCTTAGGTTGTATAGAGTGACGAGGGAGTTTTGAGGCTATGTGTGCGCAGACAAGTTTGCGGAAAATGTAAAGTGACAGAATTTTAAATCAGCTCTCACTGCGCAAATATGTTCCCTTGTATGACTTAGCATCCTATTATCTTTTTTCTTTTTCAGTAGAGTATCTACTGCGAAAGCTTACAATAAATTACGCGAGGCAAAAGTTCGATGTTGTTTCACTTACAAAAAAAAAAAAAAAATTCCTACCCTTCATCTCCTATACAGGACTAATCAATAAGTACCCCCGTAAATCGGCTGGATTTGCGAGTTGTTACTTCCTAAAGTAAAGTATTCGACTATTTATTTACCCGCAACCCACTCACGGGTAGACGCATACCTTTGTAAAAAGCTCGTGGCAGTAAACATTCAAGCCAGAGCAGCCATCAGTCTAACTCTTGGCGTAAATTAGCGCAGATTAATCGAGGGAGTCGGGAGGAAGGGGAAAGATGGTACTTTATACGTCCGACGTCTCAACATGGATGGATGAGTTGTAAAGCACGAGTCACGTTGGATCAGATCTTGCCCGGCAGTAGTGGCAGTTTGCTGGTAAGTAGGATTATACTTATACAAAAAGTAAGAGAGAGCATACACGCTGCATGAAAAAGACCTAACCACTTCAATCTTGCTCTCATACTCTTGGGCTTTAGAGCAAATATGCCCCGTTAACCACCTGGAATGTAATTACCACGAGTAGACTGAACGAAGCTAGTGCGCTAAGTGCGTCTCCACAATCTCTGTAACTCTTATATTTCCTGGTACTTTGCTTCGAACAGGCTCAACTACATTCACTTTCTCTCTCTCTCTCACACACACACACATAACTGCTCATGCAGCAATTGGATATTATGGCCAGTGGGCCTCGTATTGCACTGGCATTTATTGTCAATGTAGATTTTCTCTCTGCTTTGTTTGGTATTAATACCTATTATTCTTTTTATTTTTATTTCTAAGATTTTTCTCTAACAGCTAAGAATTTTTTGCATTATCTCTGGCCGTGTTTTCAATTTTGGCTCCTCTTCTGTTTTTCAGAGGCTGATCGTCTCTCCAATAATAAACCAAACAATCGTTCAATACAGGCATCATTTGTATTTTAATCGTCGTTTCTTATCCATTCCATGTGAAAAGATAAAATTTAAAGTACTTTAACATAGGCGAGTGATACGGTGCTAACTTTGACATGTTTCAAGAGACAAAGGAAAAATTTTGAACTAATGGAAAATTTTTAAGCACCAATTAAACCCTTGAATTCCAATGAGCTTCATAAACTCCATTAAATTCCGATTCCCAACTTTGATGTGCAAAGTTTGTGCATTTAATTAAAAATTTAAATTCAACCTAAGTCCCTTGTGTACGACTCTAATGCTCTCACAAGCATCGTCTTTTACGCACACCCATACAACCCATCCAATTCTATTCGCATCCACGTGTAAATACTCCCAAAAGTGAATTAAAAACTTCGTACGTATAGGGGTGGAGCAGAAGCTGAAGAAAAATATTTGATAATGCTTTTTTCAATTTTTTTGCTTTCCTTCCATTTTTGCAAGGACTTTTAATAGTATTTTAGTTATAAGAGTTCAATGTAAATAGTCACGTAAGTGAAAAAATCCTTTTCAACTTCTCTCTATTTCTCTACTCGTAGAGGGATTCGCAATGGAGTTTTATGTATGATAAAGAATATGGTTAGTTACTCAATTTTTTTGTTTTATCTAGCAAAGTACAACGAAAAATTGTATGTAACACATTATATTTTTTAACTGCAAGCTCATCACACTCGAATGTCCTTCTTCAGTACTGCCATGCTGTACTACGAAAGAAAAAATCAAAGGCCAATCCAAGCATAGCCTGGACCAGACTGTAGTTGAACTAAAAAAAAAAAAAAAAGAAATGCTTGTAAATTTGAGCATCTGAAAGTATCATTGGCTTACAATAGCCAACATTTTAAGCACATTCTGGATGGATGGAAAAAATCTTCAAGGGCGTCAATAAAAAGCTCGTCATTATATTATGAAGTCCTTGTTAGTATACGTATTAGGAAACAGCTCATAATTTTGGAGATTAGATACGCGTATATGGTTATTTTTTATTCATTAACCTAGAAACGCTGTCATAACTGACACTTTATGAATGTACGCCTCAACCCATGGGAGTAGGACCTTGACTATAGAGTAACGGAATGTCCTTTCATGTTGTTATCGGTGGTTACATTACCTGAAAACCATCACCCCCACAGTGTACCCCTCGACAGTTTAGCACGTGTTGGAGGGAGGGAAGTGGGTGGGTAAGCTTGTGAACCTGAAGGGGAGCTCGGTTCGTTTGACTCGATCGAGTGCTAATATTGGGAGTATGTATGAGGGCACACAAGTAGTGTCAGACGATCTACCACATGCTCTACTTGAACTGACATTGATGTTACTAAAACTGGGGTTTGGATTGTGTCGAAATATTGACTCACGTGAGTTTGATAAATGTTACGATATACAATCTCAGTACAGTGACGTGTCAATCAGGGGTGAATTAATTTTAGGGATTAATGAGATTTGCTTTCCAGTGAGTAATTATTTAGACTCAATATTTCCGGACTAAGTATTGTATTATTATTGATTTTCATCTCTCATAAAATGTTAAGATATGTGTGATAATTCTGATATAAATATTTTCAGTCTTCGTTAGATATGATTAAAAAATTTCATCCAACTGATACAACGGGATACAGATAAGTCAAAAGTATCTTTTAAATAAATAGACGAATAGGTTCTTACATTTTATGTAGAGTACTAAGACTTTTTACTTATATAGTTTTTATGAGAAAAGTTAAGATGATTGTAATACACATAATTTTAACAATTCTCCACAGATTAATTTTAATGCGCTTGAATATAGATACCAAATTTTTGAATAGAATAATAATCTTGCGTCTTTATCTTTCTACTTTTGGAGCATAGAAATAACAATTTTTTTTCACATAAACGTGCACAGTTTGTATCACTCGGACTGCACCTACATATCTCAAATTCCAAACTCTTTTTACACAAAAAAATTATAAACGGCTTTCATCCAGTTGTACTCTTAGCCAAAATAAACATAGATACATAACTAGATATACTTATAATCATAAATAAACAATTATGAGAATTGCATTGCAATTTTGGACGTCCCACCAGCCTGACCACCGACTGCACAGGAGGTTAGATCTAGAAACATGAGACTTACTGTTGCTGCATTTGAGTGAGAAACATTTCATTTATTTTTTCTATACTTATCCACACATGTTTCCACCTCCCTTGTTACTGCACGTACCACTCGCTTCGTCGCTCACGGGTTGATTTTGCCAGACAGACATTTAATTAAAGCATTTGACCGATGGAGCCTGACCAGAGGACGAGCGGCAAATGAGTACAGTCACCAATGCTCCACTCTCATTTCTCTCTTTCCGTTTTCCCTGTCACCGTATCTCTATTTTATTTCCCGTTTTTTGAGCGTATCATTTCGGAGCTCTCGGAAACTTTTTTTTTTATATTCCTTGCAATCCTCGCACATAGAGAGAAAAAGTTCACGCACGCGTTTGCACAATGGCTCAGTACAAAGGGAAAAGTTGGTTGGTTCGGCAACAGGACAAAAACGAATAGGTGATGGTAGGGAGGATTGAAAAAGCAGATGTCACCGCAAAACGAGGGATGTGCGTTGCCACTTCACGAGAAAGTTAGTTGCCCTCGATTTTTAGGACTAACGAGCTGTGCGAAGATTACAAATGGATGCACGTTTCAATACCACCAGCGTGACTCATTGTGCAGGTATACTCTTGCTTTGAGTCTTTTTTTTCACCAAAAGTTTATTTATCAGATTTTATTGTATACAAAAAATGTTACAAAGAATTTTTATGTTAGAAAGAATATGTAAAGGATTAAAGAAAAAAATTTCTACCGAGTAGTATCAGGACGGTGATGGAAAACGGAATGAAAGTATTTCAGATAGTATTATGCGTATTGAAAAATTTATTTAGTTTTATGGAAGTTAAATATATTCAATGATTTTTAATTTTAATATTAATATTACTAGTATGTATAAGGGTTTTTAGTAGTTAAAAAATATATAAATTTTAGCCAATTGGAAGATTTCTCATGTACTGCGAAAAAATTTTAATTAATTTAAAAAAATTACGTCACATACCTAGAACGAAAAAGTTTTATTACCGTTTGTGGTACAAAAAAGTATTACTTTTGTGCCACTATTCTATAGTATTAGAAATTTTTATATTTTTACATTTAAAAGTCTTCTAATCTGAGTAAGAGGCTCGTAAACCTGAGAATATAATTTTAAAATATAATCGAGTTTTAGAGTAGCTGTGAAACATCCCTTTTCAAAGTAACTCATACCGTTAAAGAAAGTTATGCCATAACTTGTGATTGTCAAAGATGACGTTTTGTTTTATTGAATGCCATTTTGAAAACTTTTTACTCTCTTTTGACTCTAATCCTCTTCTCCTTAGGCTTATGTGCTTATAAACGAACATCAAAAAGTATTAATTTTATGAGAATTAGATTAAATTCTAAAAAAAGCTGCTTGAAGTATCTAAAGTAGCTAGTCACTACGTCTTTTTTTGGATTTTTGGTGCAAGTGTTCTCTTTAAACAATCAACAAAGTTTAAAAAAATTGAACTTGTCACTCTCTTACTTGTAAGAAAATATGTGATTGATTAGGTAAAAACTCTTTTGAATCCACTAAATAGCCAAAATTAGCAAGAAAAAAAGCTGATTTTCAATTTAAATCCCAATTGTATAATTACAAAGACTTTTTGGACAGTAGTTGTTTAAGTAAATTTAATTAAAAAATCTAAATTAATTTTGATTTCAAATTTAGTCTGGATTAACAAATCTAAATCAATTCTATGATGATCCAACTTTGAGGAAACACTTTAACATTTCTCTTAAATGGTACGTATGATCGTCCGAGTCACGTAAGGAAATAGAGCACAAGCTGCTATAGTTCTGCAAACTACTGTTAGGTCACTAATGCAATTATTGCGTGCATCTCTCTTCTTCACTTACAAGTTCTTTTTTTCATTTTTTTTTGCTCTCTCATGGTCATCATCAGCACCGTTTTCTTCTTCTTTGGCACGAGGCTAAATTCATAATCGATGGTAGTCTCGGTTATATGTATACACACGCAGAGAACCAGCGCGAAGATGCGCAACTTTGAGAGGCAGAAGAAATTCAAGCGATTTCACGTTTTAAAACTTTCCTAGAACTTTTTCTTTCCTTCTTATCCTCCGTTTTTTCCTCATTTAGAGCTTTTCAATTAGCAGCATTTCGTTAAATCACAAATGAAGACATTTTTTTCGGAAATGAATTGCAGTCTTTTCAATTTCCCAAATAATGTGCAAATTAGTTTAAAATTATGAACACAATAAAGCTGTGCACAACAACTCTTGACGAACAGAAAAAAACAACGATTGTACAACTTCGAAACAGTATGCATTTTTTGTTTAGCCTAAAGTAAAACTACCCAATGTCTACGACAAATCATATGCAAGAACGAAAGATCTTCAAATAAACTCTGAACCTCACTTTTAGCGGATTTAATAGTGGTATGAATAAGAACGAGGAGTACAGAGAGGAAAAAACGAAATTTCAAAATATTTAGGTGCCAGCACGTAAACGTTTCTTTTCGGTATGACTATTCTCCACTACAAATGTAAGTGTATTCAAAGATATCATGCTCGTACCGAGCCTTGGACTTAAAATGTTCACGGACAATTGCGTGCAAATATAAATTCAGGGATCTCGGGAACTGTGCAGTGAATGTCATGAACGTACATCAAAATGTAATGGTATAACTCTAAAACAGTACCGAAATGCCAAGGGTCATGCTTTCCTTTACCATAGCCTCAAAATTCCGACAAATACATAATATTATTCATCTACTTTTTACTCCAACACATTAATTAGAATAGTTACTAATTTTTTTCAAATTAATATCATGCCTATAGAGTTGTTCAGTCCATTCAATGTTAGCAAGTTGTATGTTGTGGCTGAATAGGGATGGTTTAACCACATAATTTTTTATTAGATTCTCATGATGGATGATAATTTTATGCGAAGAAATACTTTAGTTTGGAGTGGTCTTCGATAATTTTAGATGCGAGAATTAGCTTGACATTATTGTGCTCGTTCTTTTTTTTCCACGATAAAGTAGAAGCAATAATATCTATATGAGCACTAAAAATGGCTTTTTTGGTTCATCTGCTTTAATTTAAAATAACAGTTCAGTAATAGGGCCGTATTGCCCAATTATGTTATGAATAATTACAATTTACATCCACGGTATTGCAACACGTAACTCATGTCCCCATATTATGTTCTACCTCGTGGTACAACAGAAACGGGGAGGGGACCGGTCACTGTTTCATACGTTATGCATCTAGTCGAAGTGTCGAGTTCCTAGACTCCCCTGCATGAATACATAGAGCTAAAGTTGCGGAAAGAGAGAAATGGAGCAGGAAGAAAGAGCATAAATGTACAAGTTTGCTAAATATGAAGCTACGGCGAGTAGGTGGGACGGGAGACGTTGTTGCTGTTGCTGTTGTTGTTGTTGTTGTTGTTGTTGATCGAGAGGGAGGCGAGGACCACAAACCGCAAACAGTTTGATCTCATATAACGTATATCTACGCAAGGAAATTCACTCCAGTTAAGATGCGTCCATAGTATGAAATAACTAGTTGCTTTTGCTCCAATATCTGCAGCTATGTATAACTTGTATTGAGGTCCTAAATAGGGAGGTGGAAAGTGTAGGCAGGATGAAGTCACACAGTACCAATATTAATGCTCCTATTGGCTGATTAAACAATCAATTAACGTTTTGCTGAGGGCAAATGTTACATTCTTAAATGAAATTTATGGCACTGACATTGAAAACTATTTGGCACAAAGTATTTCAGTGAAATTATTTGCTAAAAACATCGATTGTGTATTCACGTACACGTATATTATATTTAATCACAATTCATAAGGCATTTCTGAAAATTCAACTATAAAAAATTCTTGCACGAGTATGAGGGATGTGCCTAAAAACGTGTTGTTCTGAGTACAGATGCAATCGGGTTTCTTTCCAAGCGCAAAGCATCTAACCCCGCGAGAAAATACAAGTAGTAGCAGTCAAAGAAAAAAAAGAGCTGTAGCTGCATGTAAGGTGTTTTAGGAAAAAAAAGGGGGACCAAGAGAGTCAAGTCATGCATTGAAACTCTGTTTGTTTTTCGTTAGGAGACTCTTTTCCCGCCTCGTGAATTGTCCCTGGAGCTCAACTTTTTTTTTCTCAAGGGCTTGGCAAACTACTATTACCTACGACTTTCACCATATTGAGTGTATCCGTGTATGAATTTTGGCGCATGTTTGCTCTTCGCACGCATGAAGTAGTACAATTGCCCCCTCACCAAAGTGCGTAATAATACTTGAGATTGGTGTCTCATGTTTGCTCTGGGCTTCATTGAAGCTGACATTAAAAAATATGAAGAGTTGACGATTTACCTGCAGTTTATCCGATTTTCTTTTAATCATCAATATTGAAGTGATGTACACATTTAAAATTAACCTTTCTGTGTCTATAACTGTTCACTGTGACGTGAGACTAATCATCATTATTAAATCTCATATAGAGGGTTATAACTGGTGAGTGACGTATTAATATTATTACTTTAAAACCCATTTTTTAGACACTCAATCTTGAAAGTTTTAGTTTCACAACCAGTCATAGCCAATAAATCTTTAAAATTTCTCGTTTGACCGTTCATTACTAAATGAGAGTTAATTGCGCGTGAAACCATGACATTGACCACTACAAAACCTTCCAAATCCACTTGGTCACACGCGCAAGAGCGATTCGTATCAGATTACCTGCTGTACTTGTACTAAAATTAATTAACACTTATACCGAGCAAACGTCAACAACACACATGAAAATACGCTTAGTAGGAAATTTGCTGGTGGAAGAACGACACTTCATTACCACCGAGTACGTGTTCCATTAATTATAGTCTCGTCACGCCCTGGTCAAGTACTGCTCCCGTCATGCAGGAATGGACAAGGACAAAACAAAAGCCAGGTATAAGCGTGGGGTGCAAAATATGTCACACCCTTTCGCTTCCTCTGTTTTGAGAGCACTTGTCCTCTCACATATGTAGTATAGGTAATGTAGGTGTACAATACGCTTGGGCTTTGTGCGCAAGCATGTTGTGACTGTAGTGCACAAACGTCCCTTGCGAATGTAAACTATAAACAGGAGATCATGCAGTGCAAAATATGTACAACGTCAGGTGCTTGGAACTTGCTGGTTGTTTCAACAGCAACAGAATTTCGAGAAACAAAGAGGTATAAAAACAGTCGACAAAAAAGAGTGTGTGTGTGTGTGTGTGCACTAAAAATTTTCATGTATGTGTCGTCTCTGAGATCGTATTGTCTTTGAATTTTTATTACTTGTATGTGTGAATGATTTATAATAAGTAGAGATAACTTTTAGAGATTTTGTGTTCTTTTTTTTTGTCCACTCCTTCAGAATCTTATTGACTCGCGAAAAAAGAGGGTAGTTAGCAATGTAGAGTTTATTTATTATTCATGTTTTTTTTTACAAGATTTTGTGATAGGTATATCAGTAGTACCATCTTATTAGACACGTCACAAGCTAAAATTTCGTGTTACTTTTAATTTAAAAAAATATTGTTTGACTCAACAAGACCTTCTCCGCAGCTGTTTCCGAATGCCTATGCAACAGAGTTTTTTTTTCACTCCTTATCCACTTTTATGATTAAATAAGTCACAGTGAAAAAAAGTTACCTTTTTAATTGTTAAAATACCCCTAGTCAAGCACATCATATAAACTTTTTTATGTATGACCTTGATCTCCCTCGCTCATCGAATGATACTGCGAATAAATGATTACCAATACTTTTAAAGATGCGTGCAAAAAAAATTTTCTGCATAAAACTCCACTAACTTCTGATTTTTTGAAAATCCAGGGTTTGCTCGCACTTCTATGGATACATCAAAACTGTATGTACAGAAATATTCAATTCACCGAAAAGAGATACGTACTTCATCTCACCTCTCTACCATTCAAGTGCAGTACCGATGTTGTCAACATTTCAACTTAGAAGAAAAAAATTAGGGAGGGAGAGAGAGAGAGTATGGAGGCTGACTATTTTTCTCCCAAAGCCATTGCAATATTACATTGGTTTGAGAAAAGAGGTACTTACGTACATGCAAATTAAAGTGAATGGATGACTTACCCGTTTGATCTACTCTCGAAAGCACTGTGCAGTCGTGGTATTATGGTGGTGGAGGGGTACGAGAGACGAAGATCCGCAAATACGCGCTAATGCGATTTAAAATGTCCCTCGTGCGGCTATCAAACATTGCCACGGCAAATCCCCTTTATAGGTGAGTGACATCGGTATACTCGCGTACGTGCACTACTCCCTCCGCTTCCCTTTCGATGCGATATTCTAATCTTTTGCGATGCGATTCAACGGGAAGCCCCTCCCTTCCACTCGACGATTCGCTGCTGCCACTTTAACCAGTTGTAGCCACTGTGTGTTTGTACTTGGGCACGATTTTTATTCATACAGACTGTGTGGGTGTGCTTCAGTGGTCCCTATCTTCTTCTCGATCTTTTAATCTGTCCGTGGCTTTTGGGATACGTAAATGAGGCTCGATAACTACAGCCCATCAATTGTAAGATCATTGAATAGTAATCAATGTCATAATGTTTGTAACAAAATGTAATATCTTTTGACTGCAATAGCGTATTTGATTCCGATATTACATAGATGATGATTAGCTTACTAGTCTACAAATATTAAAACAGTGCGTGTACCATAGAGCCGAAATGTCACAAGCTTTTGAAGTCAAATGAGTGCAATTCCACGTGGATTTGATCATCTCATAATGTTTATCGTCATGATAACATGCGTGTGTATGCATGTCACCTAAATTGGCAAAGGTTAGGTGGTCCAATGCTCTATTAGTCCAATACGCTGATACATATTTAACATACGTATACAGGTAAATTTTCGAGTTACTGGAGTGTATTATTTATCTACATTAAACAAATATCGAAGTTGACATTCTGACGTTAAAGTTTTTGAAGAACAGTGCGCACAGTTATACACGCAAAGAACTTTGGTGGAACTGCTTCTCAAGAGGTGAAAAAAAGAGAGGGGCAATACTTTGTAGATCTCTTGTTGAAATAGAAGGATACCTCGATTTCAATTTTTAGTGAGTATTTTTCTCACTTGACTTGGAAATTTTTCATCACTGAATGTCCGTGTTCAATAGTATAATACCTTCTTCAAATCTTTCGTTTTTTAATTAATAACTTTAAATTCCAATCAGATTATAAATACTAAAAGTTATTATTATTATTATTTTTTTTTTTCATTTGCATAAAAATTTCATTATTTCTCTGCGACCAATGTCATAACTCAATCGAGCACGGAAACGTGCAGAAATGCTTTATCTGTTAAAAATGGTTTTTGAAAAACTTGCCTGGACTGCAAAAAAAAGCCATGCAGCAGCAACGGTACATGGGAATTCTAGAGGAAAAAGGTGACAAAAGGATAAAAAAAAAGAAAGAGAGAGAAAGAAAAAGAAAGAGAATAGGTTGTGCAAAAAGTTGGTGAAATGCTTTTGCACTGAGCAAAACGTGCCGCGAATTTTACGAGCAATCGTACTCACGATCTTCTTTATTTTCGTCCCCTGCAGCATAGCGCTACTTTTCCTCTCTCCGTTTCTTCGCTTTGAAAGCGCCGAGCCCGCTTGTGCGGCTTTTTTCATCATCCTTGTACACCCACCCGCATTTCCCATTCGCTCTATCGCCTTTCACCCGTTGTAATGTCATTAACGTAAAATAGACCTTAATCTTGATGGTTTTGGTTGTACCCTTTAATTTGTTCATGTGAGGCTGATTTTGTTCAAAGAGTGTTAATCATATGGTTGATGAAAACAGTCGGTTGCCATGTCTTCTTTGATTTTATGTCAAAAATCTCCATTGGAAAATTTTAACTTTACTTACATGAAAGCGACGAATGACTTGATGGGCGTAGGAGCGTTGGTGATGGCACAAAGTCCCATTGCTTCTTATCGTAAAAAGTTCACGGAAAATACCAGATCAGCAAATAATATACAAAATGAGAAAGTAACGAAACGAGAAAGACAAAAAAAGAAATAGAACTTGCTGCCTCTGCTGTACTTGCTTGGCGAGTCGCTAATTTGCATTTGTTGGAACATTACTGGAAGTCCTCGCTAAAAAGTAAAGTCCCTAAAGAACTGCCTTCGGAGACCTTTGCTCCACCCTTTTTTCCTGTCTCTACTGCTCTAATCCCCAGGTGACTTTGCTTTGACTCGGGGACGACATTTGATGCACTCCAAGTCAGCAAATTAAATATTCTTGGAAGTGGATCGTCGCTCAGGCCATCCGTGGAAATGCGTTTACATCATCACCGATTCCTGATTCGTTTCTTTCTTTTTCTCTCTCTTTCTTTCTGATACTTAATCTTTTTATAGCTACTACCCAAGACTGTTAATCGCAAATTTTACTCGAGGACTCGCGTCTTTATTATGAGATATCTCCAGTTCTTTTTATGTTTGTTTTCGCCGTAGTAAGTCATTTGTTTTCCAAATTTTAGTTTTATAAAAATAATTGATAAACAATGTGTGTAAGATAATACTGAGAATCATTATAAGTTGCAACAAACACAAACTCATGACACCTCTATCTTTTATTTACCTTTCTGATCCTAATAGTTCTAAATTATAATCCCTGTGGTGAACGTACGTTTTACCAAAGAGAATAGTATATAATAAGCGAAAATGAGAGAATTAAATATTTAACTAGCAATACATGTCCATGGCTCCGTAAGTTTCCATTTGGATTTAGCCGCAACACGCTGCAGAGTAATAGTCCTGGGAAAGTAAGGGGGGAGCGAACAAGCACAACCAAGGGTAGAAGGGGTAAGTTGGCGAGATAGCGAGGGAGACGAAGGGAGAAGGGGTGTAATGAAAGATGAGACCAGGGGTGGGCGAAAACATGGTCCAGTCCTGTTAGAGTGTCCTGGGGATGGATATTTGTTTATATTCAACCAATTAGGCAGTCGTTAGGAGTTGCCTCTGTACAGTGACCTGGCTGTCTGGCACTTGGATTATATGATGAGGGAGAGCCAATTAAGAATGTTAATATCAATAATCAAGTTCTCCGACAATTCACTTGTATCTCCAATTGATTGACAAATTCAATTGTTTGACACATCAAGTTTCGTACAATCAGATGCACATAATCTAACGCATTGCAGTTGTGTAGCGTATAATGTAGAACTTGATATAAAATTATTGAAAGCAAGAAATTGCAGGAGCCAACAATTTTCAACTAGGTACTCGACATAAGAAGGGAAGCAACAGTAGTGCTGCACTATAAGACAAAGTATGCTCCTACTGCTGTAACTAAGAGCCACGAGTAAAGAGCGAACTTGTATCGTCAGTATACGGTGAAGCACTCAACATGAGTGCTCCAGAGTTTGCCAAGAGATCAGAAGAGCTCGTACAGCAGTTGTGCGGTACAAAGTAGAAGGGTATATCTCGAGGAAGCTCCGAGCTACTTTTCACGTAAGCGACTACAGTCCCCTCGAAGTAACAAAGGTATGGTTTCATTTAATTACAGGGCCTTATGAAATATGAGTCTATCCCAAGATAGCGTGTAATATCATGGATATTTTGAGCCATTCGAACATTAAAAGAATATCGATAAAAAAGTAGCACACTGAAAGAAAATTTTTTAATAATATTCGTATATCAAGCAAAAATTTTGTTAACCAAAATTCTTTTTTTAACTCAAACTGCTTTGATACAAGAAACAGTAGCTCATACTTGAAAAAAATAAAAAAGAATCACATATTTACCTAATGATAGACATGCGATACATTTCAATACTACACGAAAACTTTTATCAAGTGTCTGCCTGACCAAAATTGACTTGTACTACTAGATTTAAGAAAAAATCTCCATCCCATCATTAAAAGTTCTGAATAAAATCTCGTATGCAGGTATTGACTTGATTCACATACTATGGTAAGTGCACTCAAGAATTGTGTTCATTTTTATTGTGCTCAAATTATTGTACACTAAATATCGCTTAAGTACAATATAATTGTCGTACATTATTTAATTAGACGAAATATTTGAAAATAATTTTTTCTAAAGATGTCAATCATTTGCAGTTAATGTGAATTTTTACTTGATCGCTGTCTAACTATATTTGACCTGAACTACTGAATGCAAGATAACACAATAATTTTTACAGCATTTTCAAGAAAAAATGTAATATCTTCGAGCTCCTGATTCATTGTATTAGTAACACTTGTGTTATCGTTAAATAATAGAAAACTTAAAATCGCTACATCATTGTAAAATTCAGATTTATTCTTGTCTGCGTTTGTGAATTCGTGGTTGGTTGCTGAGTTACTAACTTTAGAGTATCACTGTTAATCTACACTGACTCTGTCCGTTTCAGAAGGCCTCCAAGCTAGCTGGATTCATTTTGTTTTACTTTTCATTTTACCCTAGGATAAATGAGAATATCCTAACATTATCGAGTCATTAAAACGGAGAGTAGTGCTACGTACATAGTGTATACTTACAGTATCAGATCCTCCTAAAGAAGCTCGCCCTACTTTAAAAGGGTCATATTTCCAAGGTATTTGGTAATCGATACGTATCGGAATAAAATTTTTAAGCAGGAATCCTCTAGCCTTATACTCTTGGAATTAGGCCAGTATGTTTGTAAATTATTGTGGCGATCAAAATTTTCTATAACATCCTTGTTCATATAAAAAGAGGAAAGTGATTTTTAGTTTATTAAAAATTTTTAATTTAAGTAATATTAACGCAAAATAAACCTCAATATCACTTGAGTATCCGTAAAATACATAGAAGCTGAAAATCTAAGACTTCCTGAATGTTGGTGCGTTTTTGAGAGCATACATGAGCCTTTGTTTGACTGGGAATGTACTACGTACTGTTGAAAGGGCTTTAAAATTATGTTTTTAATGTAAATGTTATTGAATGAATTCTGGATAATCATTAACAACAATTACGTACTTTCACTAATAATTATTTATATCATTTATTTTATAAAACAATAGCAATATATTGACATGAAAATTTGTTAAGTAGAGAAATCATGGTTTGGTCAGACTTCAAAACACCCAAGCAAAAGGTGTAAAGCAAACTGAATAAAATAAATAATTTACATTTCGTTAAGGCTTCCACGCTATATCTCATCTTAAGATAGAGGCAGTTTTACTATAGTTAAACTGATTTTTCCACAGTATCTTGCTTACTCTTGGATCGTGACGTATTACAAAATAAATGTTTGGGAAGAAAAAAAACGTCTTTAGTCTGCACTCAGCACACACTTCATTTGTTTGAAATAAACTCTGTCTCTCACTCCGCATGAGATTTTCTCCCACACTATCTCACATTCTTTTTGAAATCTTGATGTGTCGAAGAAGAGATTAACCCTTGATAGGCTAGGATCCGAAGGGCCATTTGGTGGAAAGCTTCATTGTAGATCAAAAAGCAGAGGGTGGCTGAACTGGCTGATATTTACTGCTATCCTAAATCCTACAGGTGGTCGTTGTGGTAACTATACCATGGCTACACTCTCGCCCTTTCTCTTTGAATGTTCGTGCCCTAACAGCTACTGTAGACACGAACAAGCAACTCCGAATTGTCCTCTCTTTCTCTCGTGTTCCTGACTCCCATTTTTTACTACTCGTGTGGTCCTTAAAATTTTGGTCTATTAAAATCTAATAAAATGACAATATGAATAGAGAACATGAACACAATGTCCGATGATCGATTCAGCTAATAGTATTTAACATACCAAGAGTCCTTTTGAATAAATAATACGACTCGTGAAAGGAACGCCGCTGATCAAATTAACTTTAAAATTTATTATATNTTATTTTATATTATATTCGTACTATGCCTGTCGTAATAAAATAACAAAATCGTTGGTGTGCAGAGTAAAAAAAAATTGGTGGAATATGTTTTAAAAAATTTTTGAACGTGAACATTCCTACCTAGATTTATTTTTCTTTATCCTCGAACTCTTCCCAACTCGATGTTACGTGTGGAAAACTTTGAACAGAATAGAGGACCCGAAGTACTACACTGTGAGAAAGGAACACGCTCACATTCCTCTTGTCTGGCGTAAGATTATTTCTTGCTACGTCATGCATCGCAGTGGCCATTCAGTCACACTAACTTTTCTACCACCAAATCTTCAAACTATTTTCTCTTCTGCTGCTGCTGCCATGGCGACGTCATAGTCGTACATCTGTAATACTCCGCTGGAGGACCGCGCTCGTAATTTTTTTGCCATTCCGTATTTCACGGTAGAGAAGAAGAGAGGGAGTGATGAAAAATCCCGCTGCCGCAGGTTTTATAGACTCCCGGGAGTCCACAGGATTTTTCTTCTTTTTTTCTCTCCTACTGTGCTACTTTTTTTTTGTTTCAAGCTCCACTGTGGCTGAGAGAAGCTCACCCAGAGGTGGCGTTAATCTATCTCTTCCTCTTCTTTCATTTCTTTCTCAGCGTTTCACATGTGATATTCTATTATGAAAAAAATTTTTTTGGACGGATCTGAATGGTATTCGCTTGACAAGATGGTGATTTATTTTTTCCGTACATTCTCCCTGTTACTCTGTAAAATATCCCACAACGTCAATTGGAATTTTTTTTTCGAAGAATTTCACTCACCACCGATCTAGTGATCTTGGAATTAATTAATACTAAAACAAAGAATTCCCCACCATTGCATTTGGGTATGCTATGATTATGTATATTATTTACTATAACGGCAAAAAATTATGCAGAAAGAGCAGCACGTCTCTAAAATTGTAAAATCTCCTTCCAAAAAGATAAAGTCATTTGGTACTGTAAAAGAAAACACATGATTTAACCTCCTTTCAAAAAGATAAATAAATTACGATAGTAAAGTGGAGAAAAATATTATTTCAAGGAAACGTCCATTTATTTTTAGAGAGGGAAATAGTATCATTGCAAAAGTAGCAGTTATAGTAGAAATAGACAAAGGTCAATTGTTACAGCTGCACTTCGGACCATCGAGATTGAAATCTCGAGGGAGCTGCTGATGCTGGAACTGCAGAGCCAGTATCCCAGCCAAATTTACCGCACTGACATTATTTCGAGATATCCAAGTAATCAAGTCCTAATAGAAGAGAAAAAACAGACTAATTATACTTGTGAGTCAATCTCTCATTTGTACATATCATTGCTTTATATAGGAAAACTTTAATTGTATAAGAAAACTTTTTTTCCGCCCTCGGGTGGTTTTGGGAGGCTGTTACTTCCTCGGGCGAAAAAGCAGTTTTCCGGAACTCGTTCGAAAAGTCTTCTTTACGAACCTCGTTACGTCCCTCGCCTTCGGCTCGGGCCGCAAACGTCTCGGTTCGCAAACAGAGACTTTTCAAACTCGTAGGAAAACTACTATTTTTCCATACATCTGCTCAATATCGATTGAAAAACCAATAAATTAATGTTCAGACGTGTGTTTATTTCATGAGAAGAGGTAAAGATGAGAAAGACAGAGCTCCATTACTCGATATTGTAGCAGCTTAGCTTGTTCTTTTTCTTGTCACAAAATCTTGTCTCACTGGTTGAAAGATAAAATAAAAAATGATATCTAATAAGGAAACATTAATACTTTTGCAAGCTTCGTAATATCGTAATGGCCACGTGTAATAAATAAAATGACAAAACAAGAGTAAGGTGAGAGAGTAAGAGGGAGAATCAGAGCAAAGGTAAAAGAAAGTAGCTCACAAAAAACGATGTATCCTAATGGAAAATAATAGAAAGGTTTCCCTTTCTTCCTTCTATTTTTTGTTTCGCATCAAACATCCTGTGAGTAACGATCTCAACCGAGAAACTCTTATTTTTCTATTGTGTGCGGGCCCACTTGGCTATATAGGTACACTAGCCTAATTTGTTTCAAAGCTCGGAAAATCTTTCTGGGCTAGAAAGAAAACTGAAAAGAAAGCTGAGGAGGAAGTAAAAACCTGTGGCAAGTGAAATGCTGAAAGGCTAAAAGGAAATAAAAGACCAAAACAACTAGGAAGTGAGGATTGGGTCCAGTTAATAAAAAGAAAAAGTAGTACCAGCACAAGATTGAGAGTTTACTATTCCTTTCTTTCTCTCATTCTGTACTGCCATCGTATTGGAATGAATTAAAGACTGGAAACGCATTCAAAATATAGCCGTAGTTCAGATGACCTGGAAAAAGATACATGGGTAAAGAAAATCTAGTGTAACATACACTTCTACATTACAGCAGTACATGAAAAAAGTTAGTGGGTAGAGTGTAAGTAGGTGAGCAGTGCCAATGGTCTTGGACTGCCACGACCACTTTACGCTATATTTGTTCAAACTCCGTTGTTATTCTATACATGTTTCTTACTTTCATCCATACTATCCTGTTCAGCAAGAAACGAAGTCAAGTTAGAAGTCAAATCAACCAACCACATTAGAATGAGTATTAATAAAATTTTTGCAATTGTAATTGTTGATCTTTTTAATTTATTTTTGCCTTGCCATAACTTCATTTCACGTCTACATAATGACAAAGTTAGTGGTTTATTGAAAAAGGATTATAATTTTGTACACCTTATTCTTCTAAACTAACATGTGAACTGTCATAAAAACTTGAGAAAGCATATGGTCAAGTCAAAGTTTTCGATTAAAATGGTGCCTGGTATTCAAATGTCAAAGCATCACTAGTATTGATATGTCTGACACATATGTTATCGTATTACAATGCGTCACACGAGCAGATGAGCTCGATGTAATTAAAGCCCAAGCTGCGGTTCTCATGTTTATGTGTATGTCCGTGTGCATGTGTTTCTATTCAGAATCGAAAACCGCACATGTATACGTGTATGTAAAACATCACATGTACAGATTAAAACATCACCGCTTACAAATACATACAAGTACCACTTATTTTTTTGTCGTGCCTATTTGTAAGCTCGCCATGGTCCCATTTTGGGTGAAATTATAGATCAACTCCATAGACTTGTACGAAAAACCTGTATTCATTCATAAATCATTCAGTCACCCGACAAGTGTATACACTCTTTTGCTTAATAATTTTTTACAAGACTTTGTAGACGTTTGTTTGTTTATTGTACATATTAATCATACAAACAATGAAAGTAGGATCCGGCATTATCACTTGAATTTATTTCAGACATCTCATTCGTTCAACTGATTGAAACCTAAGGTATCCTACGTAGTAATTCCAATGATCCCATGGATCGCCGATACAACATTCGACTCAGCTTCGACGATTCGCACATTTCTCGGAGGTAATACTATCGATTACGGTATTGACTTCCGGAAATCAATATCAATTTTAAAGGTCGGTAAGTAGCAGCAGCACTTATGCATGAGCGTATCCCGTAATCCATGAGAGAGAAAGCACTCGTAGTCAATTGAGCCTACAGAGTTCCACAAAGAAATTGACTTTGCCCATAAGATTAAAACAGATAAGCCTCATATTCGTATACACGCGGTTTTCGGTAATGCCGTTCTGCTTATACAACCATGATAGCTTTTTAGCATCTTGCATATATACAAGTCTTCAATATTGCACAATTTTATTCGTATGGGAACGAAAATACTTCTATTTCACATTCATACAAGTATAATGGAGGAATGCATGAATGCGCCTTTGAGTCTCACAACCGAGCAAAAGGCATGTAGCCATTCACGTTGATTGTGTACGTTAAATGCACATTTTGTGCTTTACAATTCCACATCCCATTCTTATTGATTGCATACTTTGTTTGTTGATATTTGTTTTTGTTTGAAACTTTAAATGTAAAAACCCAAAATGAGTAATTAAAAAAAATTTTTTTCCTCCATGCATTTTTTTACACACCAGCGCACGGTTCTGATAAATATTTCACGATTTTTGGGTAAAACAAGATATCAGTGTATCTAAACGTGCATGATGGGAATTTACAGATATGGAGAGCATTTTAATACTTCTGGGAGTTTTTCTGTTTCAAAAATGCATAAAGTGCAATATTTTTCAGGGTATATTTTTTCCAGGCTTTTAATATGAAAACATCGTGTCTTTTTTTTTTCTTTTTTTTTTCTCTTTTTTTTTGCGTCAAAGTGAAATTTTTGTTTACTTGTGCGAGTATTGCACACATAACAGGCCACAGGATTTATTGAACTTTCAGTGAAATAAACACTGACGTGTCGATTTTATTCAATATGTAGCTGCGGAAAACGCCAAGTCTGACCACATCTAGTCTTTTCTACTGAAAATCGTAAAAGGAGTTGACTTACAACGTATTTCTATAAACACATGTATAAAAATTATTACTTGAATTTTACAACTGGCTTACTATAAACTCACAGGTGCAACTGGTGTGTACAATTCATTCAGACTCCACTTATTAATTGTATCATGATGGACATTTTTTTATTCTTGACCCAGTAGGTTCTTAGGTTCTTGTACTTACAAACATATAGCGAATCGCTGTGAATTAGTCGTAACAAAGAGTGACTTGATTTAACAGTAAGAATCCAATAACAAATAATCAGCTGTATTTTGCAACAATTCTAATTCCTATCAGACATGGGTATACAAAAATATATACTAAATTTAGTCATGGAGAGAGATTAAACAAAAATAATTGAAAAGAAGCAGACTTAGGAGGAGTAAAAGCTGTTTCAACAGAAGGAGAACTCACGAAAGGATGAATGAAAGGGACAAGGCAGATGAGAGAAGTCGCAAAAAAGCGTTTACTTAATTTGTTGCATTTTTTTTACATCCATCCTGAGACATAAGGTTCGAGATTAAATTAAAAAGCACTATTCTCATCTGTCATAGAAAAATAACGCTATTTATACGTCTTTCTATATCTTTCTCTATCCCTTTTTCTCTTTACTAAGTAGGAGTATAATTGTGTGAAAAAAGAAGAGAGCTTTTCGTTCCCCTAGCTTTCGAATAATGATCTCCTCGATCCTTCATTTTTTGCTCACTCACTCCAGAATACGAGAGCTGACATCTAATTATACTTTCCTCGAGCTCGTGCGCTCACGGCACTAATGCTCTACATATACCTTAGGCGTACCTGAGATTTGAGTCTCAGCAGTGGTATGGCACTCAAAAACACAAGTTGGTTTTTCTCTATCTCCTCATTTGTTTTTCTTCACCTTCTATAGTATAAGTACCATGGCGGCAGCTGATGCAACGTGGAGCAGACTTTTATTTTTCAAGCACGTAGCTTTTCTCTTGCACACTTATCTTCCTTCTTCATTTTGTTTTGACTTTTACATTTGTAGTTATTAAATACCTTTCGCTATATTAGCACGTACTCGTCGCCAACGTAACATGGCTCCTACGACGAGGCTCTAATTAGGGATCTAATTTGAGAATACATCTTACAAGCACTTGGAGACTCACTTCTACATTGACCGGAGAGTGCAGTTAGTACGGAAAATGAGATTTAGCACAAGTGCTTGAGGTGCTACAACTAATTTGTTTTATTTCCTTTATGTTTGGACGTTTTTACATACATACATGTATATAGATTAGGTAGTACTTAAAAATGCGGCTATATTAATCAAAGCACCCATTTAGTGAGTAAAAACTTGTAGTAAGGTATCATATTACAAATATTCTTACACTAACATAAAACATGTGGTACACAAGGAAATTACATTTTAAATTCTGTGCTTAAAATTTATTGTCCATTGGTTAATCTCTTTGACTACTGAAATGAAAGCCGAAAGAGATACATTCGATGCTTTCGAGGGGGTTTCATGACCAACATCAAATAATCAAACCCCTGTCAATTTACACACGAATAATCATTCCACACCCAACCGACATTAATACAATTGATTACATGTGAAACAGGAATCTGTTCGTAAAAATGTGCAAAAACATTACAAAGAAGAGGACAAGTTGGTGGGAGACACGAAGTGGATCAGTGAAATAATAAAAAAAAAAAATAAAAAAACAGTAACTAGGTATGCGTGTGCAGGGACGGAAGGCTGAATAATTAATTGTCACACGGCTCGGTTGCTACGCCAGAGGCCCAGGCCAGGCGCGATAAATTACCAAAGCAGCGGCGGAAAAAAGGAAGCGCAGCCCCTTCCGTTCTTTCGCTGAAAATTCTCGCGAGCACACGAGGCACGAAAAAACAAGCCCCGGATTACTAATAATAATTGCGCCCGAAAAAGGGAGGGTCTCGTGCACTTGGACTGAAAGCACGTGCCGTTGCAAGCCCACGCGTACGAGCGCAAAAAGAGTCCCACTTTTCTCTTTACGGATTAAAATTTTTTATTTTAATACTCCTCGCATGTTTTTTTATACTTAGCTTTAATTGCTTTTTTTAGATTTAATATTGTGTATTACTATACAAAGAGTTAATGGGTACTGATATCAAATGACAAGTTTTTTTACTTTGAATCGCATATTAACTAATAGCAACTTAAACGGCTGAGGGTCCTGTGATTACCCTGAATAAATGAGCGCAGGTACAAAATATACTTTTCTTTCATTATTTAGATTGTTTATTCAACTTGTAGAACTATCAATTTTATAGGTACTAAAAAATTTTCTATGATATCTTTGAATCTTTCAAACAAATGTAAGTGTTTGAAATAAGAATTTTGTATGTGTGAATCACTGGCTATAACGAAGGAATTGTCACTATGATCAGTATGTGTAGTTTGTATTCTATTTTACTCTATTTTCTGTAGTTTTTTTTACCAATAAACGATTTCTCTGATAGCCCCAACGAGCTTTCAATTGAACCAAGGTCTAAATTGTTTATCACAAATACAATCAATATGAGTTTTGCTCACTATTCAAATGAAATTTATGAATCAGTTGAAATATAGTACAAACACATATTCTCATTTTGATGCAAAAATCCAATATTTTCAGAGTAGAATATTTAATCGAGTTAAAAAAAAAATGGTTTCTATCTGCGCTCTCGTTTCACTATATCTACCTCTATTTGTCCAGGACTCCTTTATTGCATGGCAGAATATGTGCACATGTCTCTTTTTAACGAATTTCCCTCGAATTTTTTCCTGCATTTTGATAAAAAAAAAAATCAAGCATACTCATAACTTATTGATGCACGTATATTTACGCACAAACTCCAGCCAATCAGAGTTTATAAAAATGAGTGTATTGGTAAGGTTTGGAAAACTACGTCCGAATGTACCATTTATTATTTTAAATAAAAGTATAATGTCCAATCGAAATTGGCTGATGTAACATTTAACGCTGAATTTTTTTTTTAGTCTATCTCTTTTCCTCTTCACAGGTGATCTGGAGTAGGTATTTCACGACAATAATCAAATCGGTAGGATTCCCTCGCATGGCTTTAGAAAAGCCCGAGCTTTATTCGTGCCTAACGTAATTCTAGATTTCCATAATAGCTGTACGTACATGTGTCCACCCGTTTTTAGCACGTGCGTGCGCTCTGAGCGTTAAAATTAAGGTCGATCGATTTATAGACCTCATGGCGAATATTCACCCCTTCCTTCATTTGCATGTACTTCATACTTGTCCACCCTCTCGCACAGTACATATAGCCTGATCCCTCTGCGTCCTTCGTGCAAATTTGAACCGTTTGCAGCAGCAATCGAGGTAAAAGCTCACGCTCCCGGCGTTGCTTAACCCTTGACTGGCATCGCATGGCACGTTAACCTCCCTCTTGTGCATAATATTGCTGCTGCCACTCGCAACTGATTGGATTTTCCATCTAAACGCACACATGGTCAGTAATGGAACGATGCACAGCAAAAATGGTATAAAAATTTTTTAAAGATATTTGAAAAGCTTACTTTGCAAAAAATGCATATTTTAATACGATTAGTCAATACACATCTCTTATCTTTTTTCTACGATTTTATAGATTTTTAAAATGAGTTTCTTTTCAACTAGTAGTGTGGCTCGTCGTATAGTCAGACATGTGCTGCAAATTACTTTATACCAAAGAAAATAAACGATATCTAGCCACTTACTTACTGTAGACAGAAAAACATAAAATATATATGTCAATGAGCCTAATTGTAACACATTAAAGGAGATATTTTAAGGAATATTATATAGGGTAATATGGAGTAAGTCATTAAATTAAAATAAGGACTTATTCAAAACTTTTATAGAAACAATTGAAAAAAAAACCTTCTGATAGAAATTAAGTATTAGAGACATCCCGATCAGACAATTCGTAACAAGAGAATTCAAGCAGACAAGAAAAATATCTCATTTTTTTCACAGGCGATCTCATACATTATACTATGCAAATTTACATCATAAGGAAAAAGATTTTCAAGAAAAATAGTCAAGTTAACACTGATAACATGTATGATGACTTATTATTATTGATGTTAATACTTTTTTTTCTCATGTTAGATCAGAAATATAGATTGTCTATGCTTTTTGGGAATTATAGGAAGAAAATTAAGGGAAAAAGCAAATATCAATAAATAAAGAGAAAAAATAAGTGCAACATTTAGGTATATTATATATTTTCTAATATGAGTGTATTTTTTGCCTTTTGCAAGTAACACTTACGTCAATTATTCCTACATAATTGATGAGTCTATGATAGATTATTCTCACATAACTGTGCGTAAAATATTCAGTCTCATAAATATGTAATTAAGTTTAGCCGCTTCTCCGTGCAATTGATTGTTTTAGTTTTTTTATATTATTTATTCCTTCAAAATTGAGTAATTATAACGATGAATACATGATTACGTGAAAAAAGATTGAATTTTTTTCACTTCGCTTTGTTTAATTAAAATATTGATAATCAGTACTGAAATGATGAAAACGTTTCATAATAAACTACACAATAACAATAATAATAATAAAAATCAAGCAGTTTTCACTGTCATACATGGACGTATATAACCCGATATAGATTACTTTATTCAATGAGATAGACATGCAAGTTCATACATAATTAACATTTATACATAATACATCAATTTGTAAAATGGTAAAGCTGGGCAGCTCCATTTGTCATTTAGTAGTGAAGTGAATTTTTTTTATTATTCTGACAAGCCATATATTTAATTATGAATATCGCACGTCACTTGGTCGTGAAATTTCTGATGTGCAAAAAAAGAGGAACAAAGGCAGCGTAGCATCTAAAGAGAATGGGATGAAAAAAGGTACGAATAAACCAGAGGCAGCAGCGTTATGAAATAAGCTCTTTCACAGCTCCTGACCTCACGAGGGAGAGAGTTGGGACTCCAATGTATTTTAATTTAGCCGGGGCGACCTGTGGGAAACGGATGAACTCACATATACATGTATACATTCTCTCGGAATTCTCTGATGTATCATTCCCAAGGGGTGCTACTGCGTATAAAAGCAAATCCACAAAAAATTTACAATTTTCGACAAAAGTAACTGAATCGAGAACAAATTAAGCTTGTATTTTGGGGTGACATATAACTTTAAATCTAAATTTTATATTTTTACTGACCAAATTTTACATTATGAGTTGTTTAGAACTGTGAGATAAATTTTCATAAAGTTACTCGCGTGTCAGGGTAAAAAAAGAGGTACGAGAAAAGCAAGCGATCGAAATAGAGAGGAAAGTCGTGATAGGCTGTATGTGAGTGTTTTTGATTTGTTGGTTCCCAAGGGTAAGGGGTGAGAACAGAGAAGAAAAAAGGGAAAGATATATAAATGTTACGTGCGTGTGGCTGGGTCAACCACACATTATGTGATTTCTGCAGGGAGCGAGCTAACTTTGCGATTGAATTGTAAAGCGACAACAGCCACGGGTGCTAAGGCTCTACTTCTTTCCAGTAGAAAAAATGTGGCCACTTTTTTCAATCCCTATACTCGCTCTTCTGGCGAAGGTTTTGCTATTTTTTTTCTCAGTATCACTACTGAAAAAGCTCCTATTTTCTTTCAATTTTTTTTCTACTAGTGTTGATGTGGATCAACTTACAGTTTCTACTGCTGCTGCTTTTTTTAAGTACATCCATACTTTTACTTTTTACTTTTAGTTGAGCCGAGAGGAGTTAAGACAAAGTGATGTTACCAAGACCTAAATAAATGCAAAAAAGAAGAGCTTAGTTCTGAGAACTAATTTCAACTTAAACTGAATGACTGCTGATTCAATAACACTGTCTCGACAGGCAAATTATTTATTGAATTATACCAGAGCTCACATTTTAAGCTTTTGTCAATAAGTAGATCATCGCATTCAGGCGTCAATGCAGTTTAGACTATTAAATTAGCTAATAGATGTGTTATTACTTTTTCTTAATTGACGCATGAAAATTTAAAATGAATTAATATTTTTTAATCAAATAAACCAACTCTTTTTCATATTCAGGGCGTAGAATTTAAAATTGAAAGCTTAAAAAAATTATTTTGAATTTATTTTCAAGTACATGCTTTACAACATTCATGAGTATTATAATGTATAAAAGAAAACACAACGAATAAAAAACAAATTCGTTTTTAAAATGTAATGAGGTCAGACAGTCGTATGCTAATTAATGTTGTAAGTAATTTATTTTCCGACGATCTCGTTTTTCATGCGCGTTTGAGGTAAATGAAATACCGACCTGATTGGAAATTCTAAAAGTTTTTGCACAGCAATAATATATCGTAATGCTTTTATGCTCCGGTAAACTTTTCAAAAGTTTTTTCTATACTTAATTCGTTTATCCTTGGATATTTTTCAATCAGAAGCATCGATATTCCAAATTAGCTGATATTCAACGACTATTTAAATTCGATACAATTTTAGTTGGACTCTCAATTCAGGCAAACTTGACTCTATTCGGTAAGCTAAAATGATCGACTCACAGCAAAGAAAAGCCAGCGGAAACATTGATTTTCAATTACGCGCATACTGTAATCACGCATTCGTGACTTGGCACTGTGCTCTCCTTTATACCGGCTTCTCATGTACGTGCCAACTTTTCCATCCTGTATATGCAGGCTTTAAGATTATAAGGTGATTTTCCCATTATGAGAGTAGATACTTTGATTTTTTAGTATTATGAATGCATCTTTTTCTAGCCTAACATTTTTTGAGTATTCTTGTTTATTTTACATGCACATTGTGTATTCGTAACGTTTAATGAATACAGTTTCATAATAATTAAAAATGAATGCTAAAATACGCACCTTTAAACATAAAAAAACTATTGTTCGAAAAAAAGTATTTTCTTCTGGAGGGAAGGATACAAATACAGTCCAAACTAGAGCTGTGAATTTTATGACGTAGGTATCATCATTAAAGATGCAAGAAATAGATTTCAGTCAACATTAAACCCAAATGACTTTCATCTCAATCTTTTTTTTTTGTCGTATTAAAAATTATTTTAGCCAAGAAATGAATCGTGGAATCTTACAAATAAGAAAACTTTGGTGGCCTCCGGAGGTAGAAAACCAGAGGCGGCGCTCAGGAACTTCGCTTACAGATCAATCAAACTTATGGTAAATCGATGTTCAACTGTACTACACAACATCTCAGTACGTCAATCAATCAGCCACAATATAATACGCACTTTGTTAAAAGTTTAACGTCAAACACGGCACGTAGGGCTACTCTCTAGATCTACATAGCTAAAGCTCCTTGATACTAGCTCAAGCTGATGATTGATATCAATATGATCATCTAGACTCTCGATATGTTTTGTGGAATAATTTCGAGGTTATTTTCGATAAAGTACACATGGCACTCCCAAATTTCTTTCACCTATACATACATAAATGCATGAGCATACGTTTGTTCTCTCATATGTCAGAGCTTTACGAATAAGTTGACGAACACACGAGTCATTACCCGCACGACATTCTGCAATCCTCCATTCTCCCCCTCGATCTAGTGCTCTTGTATGACATCGTAATAATAGCACGATACCCAAAAAGGTAATGGTTTTTTCTTGGGTGAACTTGTTTATTATTTTAACATTTTTTTACTTATTCAACATTACCGTATAAATATTCTAACTGTTTCCATTTACCAGATAACTTTCGATTTATGCGTTTCCAATTTAATATTGTACTTTTGCTGTTATTGCCACGCAATCGGTGCTTCTCAATTCTGACCTAGAAAATTTACATTCATTTATGACCTTCCAAGAAATTAATCTGCAGTTTTCCTTATAAAAATCAAGTTCCCATGAGTAGACGAATCATTCTTTATCAGAGCCCATGATTGTTTTTACCGTGAAAGGTGAAGTGTTCGTGCAACTTACATCAAATATACGTCCATCACTCATTTGAACTGTGCGCAGGAGGATAAAAAGATAATAAAATTTTTCTATCGTTTTTTTTTCATAATTTATTTACTGTTGTAATAATTTTTTTCATAACTTTATGATTACTCACAATGACATAAATTTTGTTAACTAATAAGCTATATTTGGTTATTGAGTCATGAGGTATTACATTCTATTAATTACCATGTACTTCCCAAGATACGACTTTTCACATTTTAATCATCTAAATACTACACTATTAAACTTCAAATATTAGATATAGTATAATTTTTCAATTTTACTTACTATACCAAGTATATATAGTCTTTGGTTATATAATATTCACTTTATCCTTGATTATGTGCGTGACGAAACTTGGGAAGATTTTCACAATAAAATCAAAAGCTACATTACGAAAGGAGCTTGCACAGCACAAAAAAGGCAAAAGGGCGATAATAACATGAGTGTTACATTTGTTAAGAATTAGATAATTTTTTTCATTCCTCAGTATTATTGAATGAGTTGTAATCAGGGCGTGCTGTAAAAGCTTTGAGTGACTAATTTAATTAATAGTTTTTCGATCGACGGGTGCACCGAGGGAGCGTGGAGTTTAGGTGTACGAGAATATCGTAGGATCACTGAACGTTTGAGTTAGTGCGGAAAATTTTGGATAGGTGCCCCTGAAAACATAATGGCATAGCATTAAACTTGCTTATATACGTACGTGTGTACGTACGGTACACTAGGATCATGAATTTCACTCACAACTGCGGCTGCAGTGACAGCGAGGCAGAGAAATCGTGTAACGAGACAAAGCAAACGGGAGTCAAGAAGAGCTTCGTGCGCGTGAAACCTCAAATATGAAAATTTATAGATACACGTGTTGAAGTTCATGTCGGTGTTATACAACTGCAAACATCATTTTCATGCGCATCGAACGTCCCCGGCACTTCCTATCCGTATACTCCGAGTTGGTTGTATCGCCGTGTCTCCCTCGTTTGCACGTAGAGATCCTTTTACGTCTGGAGTCTGTTCGCTCTGTCTCGCACCTTTTCGGCCCCACTCATCTTGTCTCTTTTTTTGTACGTGAAGCTATGCTGTAGCTATACAGCCGCGTCGTTAGGGGATGCGAGACGTGACTCTACGTACATGTATACACACTCTCACCGTGAATATTTATGACCAGTGTAGTGCCGCTTGCTGGGCGGAATAAAGAGTCCTGGAGCAGAAACGTACATAGGAAGAGATTTTTTAATTTTTTATTTTATTTTAAATGAGTTTTTTTATGCCAAGGACATTGCGTCTGTGAGGCAAAAGATAGAGAGAAGTTTCGGAAAATACTCTCATTTATTTTACTCGAAAGGAAAAATCGTATTGTCACGTAGAGGAGTGATATAGAAGCCAAGAAAAAAAATGCCATTGTGTCGGGTTAATCGTGCAAAAAACGAGAGTGACGACCAAAGGGTGTGAGATGGAGAAAAAGAGTTGCCTGAGCGAGGAAAGATAAAAAAAACAGCAATTACCATCATCAAATTAAAGAGTGTACATTTATAAGGGTTGATACATGATTTTATTTCTTCGTAGCAAAAAGTTTCATCTTCTAATCGAATTTTGGCACTTTTTGGAGATTGGTCATACCTTTGCCTTTGTCTCTTCTCAAATGACTGAAAACTGTATAGTTTATATTCTTTCCTACAGACAACAAGGGTAAAGACACGACTTTTTCGATAAAAAAAAAAAAAAAAAAAAGAGAAATATATTGCTCACCGATACATTTCGAACAGAGGAGGAGAAACAAGAGAATCATGTGGTATAGTTCCACATAGTGAGATGCGGATGCGCTGGGGCGCGTAAATAATTTACGGTCTCCTGAGTGCCTCTAAATTCTTCGTTATCACTCGAATCGCGCGCTCGAGTTCCTGCAAACTTCTCTGGCTCCAAAGAGAGTCGCGTGCAACTCTGCACATGCACTCTTATTGTACATAGCAGGGGTGCGTATTATGGTTGGGGAAAAGCGAAAGGACAGATTTATTGGGTGGCCCGGACCTTATCTCCGGAATTTCAATACGCCTCTCCTCGTAGTACGTGTGTGAGTTCCTCCTTTTTCTTTCTCTTTTCATTTAAAAGCAAACTTTTCAAAGAGCCGATAGCCAAAGCTTGGAATTTCAGGTTCTAGTAACTTTGGGACACAGCTTATTGGTGTTGGTAATGTACTTCTTCTTGTTTTTAATTTTTTTTTTTTTTTTTCATTATTTCCTTATTCAACAATACTCAATCTATATTTTAAAGGGTTATACAAAATATGGTAACATTTATATATTATAACCTTAAGCATATACAGTTAGCGTTCGTGATCCCTGCCTATAAAGTTTTGTAATTAATATGCTCAAGCCGACATGGACAAAGTGTCCGTAGCTTTTAATAAAAATTCTGACTTTCATTCTCTCTCTCCCTCTTTCTTTCTTATTTGACTTACGGTTGGGGTATCTTTTGTTGTGCGTGTATGTATTAGTCTTTGCAGCATATAGGTGCACTTTTTTCCTTTCGTGTCCTGCACACATTACGTCTTTATACTATCTAGTCTTTTATTTTATGTGATCCTTATTTTTTCATCGTGTTGTGGCCAGATTTTCACAGGAGATATTTACATGCTCGTCAAAACGTCAAACGTACGAATGAAATATTTTAGTTGTTTTAGCATACTACTTATAAAGAAAAAATACATATTTTCCACAGGAAGATCAAATATTAGCTATTGTTAGTACGCTCACTCTCAATCTCATTTGAAAATCACTGTATTTAAAACTTTTTCCTAATTCTTTGGCTTATTGAAAGAAAAATGTATATTTTCATTTGTTATTCACCTTAGTGCTTAAAAAAAAAAGTTTAGTTCCAATTTTAGGAGACGCCGCATTAGGGCTTTTTGAGTACAGCATTGATCAGATGAAGGTGCAAATTAATATTTTTTCAAACAAGTATTTAACCAGCTAGAATTAGCACGCCCGAATAAGATGTGCAACAGTCTACTCGCAAAAAATCAAAATTCTGGGGTCCAGATGGTGAATTCAACCATTCACCAAACATTCGATGCAGGTGAATCATATTGCGATTCAATGGGCGATTCCGATTGCGCATTGGCACATGAATATCCTTCTACTTTGTGCCCGTTACCTTGTATGGGTTTGTGTGGGCAATGCACAAAGCTTACTCTGCATGCACATGTGTACTATAATACATACGCACGACGTGGCTCAAAATGTCAAATTTCACATGTGTGCCACTGTATGGCTGGCCAGAACATGTAGCTCCTGTGGCTTTTTCTCTTCTCTGTCGCTTCGGATACAAATGCTCTGGCTATGTTTGATAAAACCTTTGGATGAATTGGATAATTTCGCACATATAGAAGATGTTTGAATTGGACTAGTATGTTATTTATCTTCTCAAGTCAAACAAATATGATAATCATAATGACAATGATGATAATCGAAATTTGGGAGCTTATTTGAAAATATACTGAAAGGTAATTGAAAATGCATACATTATCAACTAGCCTGTCAATATCAGTTAATCATGGTTATTTTGACATTGGTTCAAAAGCATTTGGATAACATTTCAACTAGTTTTGAATTGTCATATTTATGTTATTGAAATGTCTTTTCAGTTATCAAATCACTCGAAAAAATTGTTTTTTTGAAATTGTTGTTTTTATAATAAACGAAAACATTAATGTCAGAAAAAAAATTGTTTCAAGTAGTTGAAAAATAAAAACAACAAACAAAATTATATTATAGGATACGTAGCAACATAAATATTTTTTTGGTATGAGGTAATGTGCGTATTGAAAGTCGTTACGTATTATGGAAAGTAGAACGGTGAGGATACCAGATCCGATTCATGTTCGTGAAGACGCCAAAGCATGGCACGTAACCCATATTTCAAACCGTCGTCCACGTATGGCTGTATACACTAAATATTGCAGCAGCCAGAGGGTGAGAGGACGTTTTGCATCTCGGGTTACCGTAGACCAGTGAAACGTGCGAGGAAATATGTATGGAAGCCAAGCACATGCATGCCCCTACGTTATGGCGTTGTATGTGACTTGCACGAGATAAAAAGTTCAAGCTCCTCTTCTACGCCCCGTATATAGCTACGTTTGGAAAGGAAAAAAAGCTGCTGTGCCCTATTTATCGAGAGAGAACACATACGTAGCTGAAAGACATGGCTACGCGAGGTTGGCCAGCGCAAAGATACAACTATAAGCACTAGCTAGAAAAAATTTATTTAGCACACCGAGGGTCACTTTTCTGTTTCTGCTGATCAGTTTTCGCGCATATTTTTTTCTCCTTTTTTCGACCGTTGAATTTCTTTTCAGCTTTGAGTCCCATGTTATCTATTCAATCGATTTACGATTACGAATGGATTTTTTTGTGGTGTTGTACTGTTCTAAAGTATTCCTCCAAAAGTTTTCTTGCCTATGCTTTACAGATTTATGCACGAGTTTTAGAACATCAATTACTTTTCTTCTATTTGTAATGCAATTCAAACGATTTCAAATTATTATACAAAAAGTGAAACTTTTTTAGACGACAGTGTGGCTTTAAATTATTCACGAGGCTTAACAAGCCATTGTCCATACTATCCTCGTATGTCGAATTGAATTGAAAAAATATAATGATGTTATTAAAGTGACAGTTAATGTTTGCTTATTAATTGATGAAATGAATCGAACACGTACATATACGATGGTACTTGTGGAGTCGTGACACAGTCATGTACGAAGCTGTGAAACTTAGATCGAAACATATTTTTACTGTTTACTAATTGAATTGGATTCTTGTTAAACGTTTAATTTAAATGTTGTATTAATAATAATAATAATAATAATAATAATAATAATAATAATTGAATGGTCGAAACAGTCAACGAGATTTCATTTTTTCAGTTCTTTCAGGCACATTTTGTTTTAACTGTGAATGGCTACAGTTATCAAAAAAATATTCTAAACTGTAAAGTAAGGAGTTATAAATGGACTTTATGAGACTGAAGACACCCCCTATTCATTAGACATAAGATAAGAGCCTCTCCATGCTTATCTTGGTTAAGTAACAGTGATGGCAGTAGTGTAAGTCAGCGCTTAGTCAGACCAAACCATAAAGGGATAATTAACAATAGAAAAGCGAGTGCATAATATACTTAGGCCAACGATGAATGAGAGGCACATAACGTTTCAACTTTACTGTCCCCTAAGCAAAGGTGATACGATGCTTATCAGCCCAACGTACTGCATTGCCTTTGCCGTTCAAAAAGAAAAATTGCGACTCTTTGCGCGCGGCCTCAATCGCGTTGTTATTTTAACTCCATTTCTTTTTTCTTACAGTCTCTTACAAGTGGCACGCGATTTATTGAATCGTCGATGTTGTCGAAGAAGTTTTCAGGTGCAATTACTTTAATTACGTTTTCATGCAACACTATTTAGCATACATACTCGTACTATATAATACTGTTGGTCTGTATGAACCAGAAAATCAACTAAACGCCTTCAGTTAATTTAACCACACGCTCCAGTTAAAATATATACAATGGCAATCGTGCGAAAGAACCCCTCACCCTTCCCCCACAAGTGTGCCAGAAAGCGAGTCACAGGGATGTGTCACATTGAAATTCTCAGAGAAATTTTAAAGCTGCACTCACTCACAAACTCTCGCGCTTATCGATGCGTGTATGCAAACGCGCAGCTGCTTCTACGTATTTTCTTCCTCTGGCTAGAATGGCTAACCATACCTTCGACATGCACACTTGTGAAATAAAGCTGATGTGCAGAGCACAAGGATCAGCGTGTTATGAGTGGCGGTGAAGCAACGCACGTGAGCTTAGGCCTTGGTACCGAATTAGTTAACACAAGAGTTTGGGAGTCGCATTGGCCAGTGAAATTCGCAGGAGAAGCGAGTGTGTGTGACAGATACTCTGCTCCTATTTTGTTGCTGCTGTTTTATACCCTGAGAGACCATCGATAATGACTCAGTGTTATTCTTTTGCCGATTGTGTCTGGCTGGTATATCGGTTATTGTATGTTTTCATTTCTGTAATTTTTACCAGTGTTGTTCATGTATTGGTAGTTTGAACTATACATTCATATCTTATACTGCGCGTAAGCAAAGATTGAAAGATCTACAAAAATTGAGAAAAATGTACAGGTAATTTTACAGGTAATTTCTATTCTATTTAGTTAAATAAATCGAGGAGCATCAGCTCAGTGCGACAATGCCCGTTAATATGCACGTGAGAGTCCTCTTGATCCCTGCCAGTGGGAGGGTATGCATATTCAATTTCATAGCTGTGCTGGTATGCATAGGGTGCAGGTAAACACATCAAAGGGGATGGATAGAGGCACCTTTGACCTCGGAAATCGTTACACTTGTTGTGTCCATTGTCGAGAGCCAAAGTTGGAAAAGGATGGGAGGGTGAATGAGTGGGACGTTTTGAATAATCATTTTCGACGATTCCACTTGATCGAGCGCCTCGCAGTTACACTACAAACAGCTACGAGACTCGATATCGTTTCTCTTCCTGTCTGCAGTTGGAATAATTACGGAGCTTCGTCGCGCGTCTCGTGGCACGCGATGGAATTATTCCATTTGCAAATGATTCAGTAACCAGTCGAGTGCGGTCCCCTTGTCAAGCTTCATCACAGCTGTGGGAAAGGGTACGGGTTTGTGAGACATGGCTGCCTCTCTAATGTTGCCAGTGTTTTCAATGCTCCTATAAATGTTGCTGGTATAAAAAAATTATATGCTTTGACACAGATATGGACACACGCTCTTTTTAAATTTAGAAGCAATGCAAATAAAAATTTTATAGTTATTAGGTACGCATATACTGATGTTGTAAAGAAAAACGATGCGAAGCCGATAAAAGCGAAATATATTTCCTTTGTAAACCTACGTTGGACCAGCGAGGAACTAGTAGCAAGAGATGGGGAAAAAGGGACCAGCACTTGTGTGTATTTTCAGTTAAATCAAAGAAAATACAAATAGGGATCGAGCTTTGACATATGTATATGGTGGCAATGGGTGACAGATACGAGAGTTTGGAAATAGAAAAAACGATTCTCCGTAGTGGTGGTTTTCTCTTCCAATTCCATGGATATCGCTTTCAAATTTCATTTGAAGCTTGATCGTAGGGATTTTGCTTACGTTTTTTTGTTTTTTTGGAGGATATTTTCGAATCTATTGTTTCTTGCAAATAATGTTTATAGGTGAGTGATACTTTTTGATGAATTGATTTAAATTTAAAATTTATCGAATTTTGCACGTCACTTGAAAAGCACATAAATTTTTTGTTAGATATTTTGTATTAAACGCGGGAACTTACATCACTTCTGTAGCATTTTTTAAGTACACTCGAAAAATCGTTTTGGATATGTATAATGTATTAAGAGTTTCAAGAACTTGAAAGGTTTAAATGAGTGTATAAAGGATGCAATATTAATAAAGCACAAAATCGTGAAAGCTTAGACTTAAAAGACCCCAATAAGGATATTGGCAATATTTGTTTTTTAAGCGAGTGAAAATTCTTCTAAATGCGACATTAAGAATTTAATCTGAATTTTCTAATTCAAAAACCAAACAAAATCATTGCAACCACGTATACATTATCCATCTAAATATCCAGTAAGTAAGATAGCTAGTTTTAAAAATTAACTTATTGAAAGATAGCGCACTTATACCGTCCGTCTGACTGTACGACGAGTCATACTACTAGTTTGAAAGAAATTCATTAAAAAACGTATATGAAATAGTAGAAAGTTTATCTAGCTTATCACATAAAGGACATATCTGGTCTCCGTCTGACCACATGGTGAGTCATACTACTTCTTCGAAAAATAAGTTCATAAATGATATAAAACTTATTTTAAAAAACTAGTTTAATATATAAAAAATGAGCATTAAAATATTATATTGAGTCGTAGTAAATTTGTGTGCAACCTTCGTCTTACTATATTTTGAGTCGTACTAATTGATTATTGAATAAGCTTCACTGAATTTTGGCATTAAAAAGTTAACTTACCCATGCCAATAGAACAAAAACTTTCATAATGAGTAAGTGTCATGAAGTAAAATGATTGTAACAAAAATAAGAATGGCATTTCCTGCTTAAAAACTTTTTATGGTGACTAGAAAAAAAATTGACATGAATAACAAACGATTGGTAACCGTGTACATCAGCTTCCACTGGACTTCAAGTTCGTCAAACACATTAAATTTTCAATCTAGAGCAAGCACTTATCTGGTCTAAAGTTAAAAAGAACTAGCATCACTCCAGCTTCGTCAGAAAATAGATAACCAGAAAGGGCTGTTCAAGAACGAATTTAATTTATTTTTAATTTCGACTCCAGCCGCACCTGCAAATTGCTACTAATTGTTTCAAGCTAGTACTTTTTACGTCCATGTGGCCCACTTTATCGCCTATCTATCATACCATTTTTCCTTAAAGTTCATTGTGCCTTTTTATAAGGAATATTGAATTACCCGCGAGATGCAGGTGCGTATCTTTTACAGGGACCGGGAAAGCTTTTTCCCTTCAATTATTTACAGATAACTACACAAAAATTACTTGCAGCATCAGGCACTTATTATTTCACGTTTCGATGGAGAGAAATGATGCAGATGTATAGTATCAATACGCAGTCAGGATGGGAGGATCTAAAACAGAAGGGGATGGGGTTGTTATCTGCCATCAGCGAAAGTCCATTATTTGGTCTGTCTCCCTTTCCGTGAACGCGTACACTGCAATGGATATTTCCTGTTTTATTTGCTGGTGAAATTTCGACTCCATTTGCCGATGAAGTGGAGTCATCTGTTGAGTAATGGCATTCCAATAGATGAAATCTTTGTACGGCTTCACGATATACATACATTATACATCATATATCTACTAATGCTAGCAGTTGAACACATAATCGATATCTCCATTCAAACTACTTCATGGAAAGTTATCGTAATCTTCGTGGAGGAGAAATTGTTAAATGAAAAAAAGTATTAATGAACAAGTTTATGGGCCAGTTATAAATTCAAAAAAATCATACAGGTCAAGAGTATTATTCAACAGCACTTGGGGGTATATGCCACGAGTTTTAATGGATAATACACGCTACTCATAACTTTTTGTACGTACCCACACGTAAGCTACATGAATAATCGATGAACTATTACCCCCAGACGCATACAATTTTTGTGTAAATTTGCTCTGATTACATCAGTTAATTCATTGAGAGCAAAACTATGGAACTCTGTGTTTTTATTGCTGCCTCAATGCTGCGTGAAAAAAAGTTGGTCTATTCGTTTTTCGTACAAGTGCACTCGAGAGCCTCTCGGAGCACTAAAAAGTTTTCCTCATCCCAGCCCCGCAATGAGGTGTTAGGGATTTATTCCTGTTTTTCATGTTGATACACGTGAAGTATAATTATTTTTACAATGTGAATCTGGTAATGTAAAATCTAAATTCAACACAAATTTCTGTATGTATTCATTAAACTGCTGTTCAACGAAAAGGACACATTTAGAGTCAGGACATCTGCTTTTTTAGATGTGACCGCACAATGGGCAGGCTCGACGACAAAAATTTAGAAAATCAATCTCACACCATTCATTCAGCGTGAAAATGCCATTTATACATGCAATGTGGATATAAAACAGTGAGTGAAGCAAGGGATAGTCTGTATCTACGGTTGCCAAATAGTTGCCCCAGTAAATGTACACGAATACGCGAGAATTCATGTTATTGCACTAAACATTTGATACAGCAAAAAAATATTTATATCGATTTCTTTCACCAATATAATATATTAAAAACCTGTAAACCAGTGAATTTCTAGCATAGGTAATTAAATTATTCTGGCCCCAATAAAGATTTAACGATGTTGATTTTTTTTTTATCATTCCTCTGGAAGCTATTGCCGAGGAATTTTTTAATTTATAAGCCTGAAATTCTCACAAACCAGACGCACTACGGTAAAAACAGCCGAGATGTTGTGGAAAATTGTTCTCGCTCGGTTGGAAAGGTATTCCGATGCTGGCGGTCAATTGAAATTCCATCGGACAATAAGTCCCGTCCAAGCGCTCCGTTTCTCTGTACATTCCACAGTCAGTTTTTCGAATTTCATGCTTCCCTGTTGGACCAATACTAAATTCCTACCTCCGCTCTTTGTAAGTGATTGAAAAATTGGAAAATACTTGTCAAGCGAAAGAATATTTACTCAATTTTGGCAACAGAAGAGTACCAGTACAAAATACATCTCTTCGGTAAAAGTATACGTGCATTTACAAGAGCAGAAGCAGCGACCGTGTAGGTAATGGGAATTTGTATCAAAACGTTGCGCTGTAGTTCTACATTCCGACAACTAACGTGTTATATGGTACAACAGTCATATTTTCACTCGGGACAGAGAACTCTATCAGCTTCATGACTCAGACTTTATTTTGTCAGATCAAGAGGAGGCAAAAGAAAAGGTGGTATACTTTGGCTCCCTTCGAGGATCATAACGACAAAAATCAGGTGGCTCCTTATCACTACTTGAAATTTATCGCCATAAAAATGGGGGATGAACGAGACCGCCAACCAAGTCTTTGTACATGCGTTACGTATGTCAAAGCCTTGGGTGCCGCAGGCGGCTTTCTCTGTCCTCGCACATTTTTCATGCCCCTCTTTTTCCGTACACTTTTTGTTTTTGATAGCTTTAGTCAAGTTGTTTTGAGAATCGCTTGTACATGAGATAAAATTTGGTGCGAGAGAAAGACAAAGAAGCAAAAATAAGCGAGCGAAATGAGGCGCTTAAGCAATACAGGTTTATCACGGATTTACGGCCCATGGATCGGATCTTCTGACTCAGTGGGTCATTAAACTTTGAAAGTCCTTTAACTCATAACTCAAGTGCCATCAGAGATTTGCTTAAGCTACTTGCGGCCTATTCTCTGTAAACTCTGAAAATGTTACGCTTCTTCACGTCCCCTCTTCCTTCCTCCTTGTAGATGTATGAATGTTTTATATTTTTTGACAGCGATTGGATCGGCACTTTATTCCAACGTTTGATCGACATTTATGAGTATTTGTTTTACGATTCCGTAATGATAAGAGAAATTTTCAGGAGGCCGTAGTTGGAGTCGATCCATGGCCTACCAGGGCGTAAGAGCTCGCGTCATCTTAATATATTCTTGCGTATGCCGAGAGGAAGTCGCTCAGCAAAACATACAGCCTAGATGATGCTTATACTATTCAAATCTATGAAGGAAATAATTTGAATACAATAATGGAATGATGTCGTAAAAAAATTACTTAAACGTCTCATTCATACATGTACACCCACATTTTGATGAATCGTCGTACAACATTGAAATTCAAATGACCACTTATTTTTGAATCAATTGGAGTCACTGCATGAAATTTGTACGGAATTGGTTGATTCAGTCAGTGACCAATCACCGCTAAAATCCAAGCGATTCTCATTGGCGATATCTGATGGGAAAGAAAAAAAAAGTGGAAGGGACCCACGCCGTATATTATTCCCAATAGCCCGTCCCGATCTAATCTTCCTTGTCACCTTTCACCTCTGATTAACGATGAAAAAATGTAAATTCCTATCGCGATACGTGCAAGTATGGTGGCCGCATGCGCGCGTACCAGCGGAAAAGCATGTAATCGTAAAACGCAATCTCGATACATTAGCGATTCCGGATTCGCGTAGACTTACTCTGCCACGACTTTTTTCACCCTCCTCTTTTGAAATATATGTTCCTGGGAGGGATTGTGTAGCGTGACTCGACTTGAATACATGTATTTGTAAATACGTACATGCGCATGTATGTTCCATATACTTTTTAGCGTACACCCGTCGAACAATTCATATTCACCCACCTGAGCACGATGTTTGAGGAAACGCGATAAAGGAATAAAAGAGGTGGAAATGGTGAAGAGGAATAAGAAAAAGGTAAAATCAATGCTTGTAATCGTCCAAGTTCTTGCTGGATTTTACAAGTGGAGGAGAGTCGGCTATTTCAATATAAGCAGCAATCTCTGGAAGGTAATATGGAGAGAAAATTGCTTATTCATAGGTAAACGCTGGCTTTCAAGTCAGTACTTGGGTTGGGCTGAAAAGTTTTGCTTTTCAATTTAATTTCAGACTCTCCTATGTGGTATGCTCAGAATACTCGGTTGTATCGCAGTAGCCGCCTTCCTCGCTTGTACCTACGTTCTATTGAAATACATATTAATAAAATTAACGTAAAGCACAGCATGAACCTTCTACTCTATTGTTTGTTGTAATGAATATATTCTTGATAGTGTGGAATCGTGTATATTATTGTTTAGCATAAAGGATAATAAGCATTGAAAATATAAGGTAAAGGTGAAAAATCGATAGTCGTCGTATGTAAAATTATTGTTTTTACTTTTTTATGTTCTGCTATGGGACTTTACTAGTCCCTTTTTGAGCAAATGCACTTAATGTTTAGTTGGAGGAAAAAAAAAAGCAGGTTGGAGGCACGTAGTTGGAGAGAGTGGAAGACCACATTCAGAGAAGATGGGGACAGAGAGAAAAAAGAAGCCGTAGCAGCTGGAAACCTGATTGTGCCGCTCAATTAATCGTCCAGTCACGCAGGTAGTTTCGTCTAGCAGTGCTTGAAAACCTTAAAACTTGGGAACAGCAGCACTGGCTTCGTCTTCCACCATCGTCTTCTTCTCCTAAAACTTTCGTGTTCGGCTGATTTAGTTACGCACACCCGCCCATCGGTTCCAGGACTAGTTTTGGGAAGATAAAGGATTTTTCGACCTCTCCAAGTTGGTCGAGCACGCCGAGTTTGAAGAATATCGTTGTGGGACGAGGAATTCTATCTCAGACGGGCGGGACCAGCTAACAAAGAGCTTTAGCCGTGGGAAGTTCTCGAGGCGCTCGAGCTCGAAACAAAACGAGGATGAAGTGAGGATCCCTTGCAAGTAACGGTTAATTTGTGAAACGTCGATCAACAGTGCTAGATTTTTTAGCATATGATTTTTGGGAGATTTGACATTTATGTAGGTGTTACACTGTATAAAGTTACTTAAGCACAGCAGTTAGTTAAAGCCTTTTTCGTCAAATATGTAATGAAACAACAAGTCATGAGATGTTTGAACTGGGATTATGATTAACCAAACAATTATTCGATGGTTAACGAATTAAAATTATTCTTCACGATTAATTGAAAGTTTCAAGAAGGACAGATGAAATTCTGTACCGTCAGTTAATCCAATTACAATAATTTAGCTTTCAAAAACGAATTCAAAAGGGAATAAAGAAAGGACTCGCTAGCTCGTCTCGCACAATGCCTAAGTCGCGTCAGCAATATTGCGATTCTCGCAACATCACCATCTTTTTGGTCACAGCATTTAACTATTTTTGAAAATTCTTGAAACGTGACTAGACAACTTTAAACAGAGCAGTGCCGAAAAATTCTGCAATGCTGCTGTGTTCTACTTAGGAGAAAATTTCACTGCACCCTTCACTTCCTTGGAAGTAATTTCTATAAGGATATCTTCTTTCTTGCAGTATCTCCTGGAGTTGTTTCAACTCCCAATAACAACCAGAAAACGGTGTCAATGCTTGCAGTTACTTTAAATCTTGAATTTATTTACTTTTTTTTGCTATTATTAAAATAAATAATCTTCAATAGTTACTAAACAAAGAAAAATAACTTCAAAAACTTGAAGCTATAGTTTCACAATTTGTGACTAAAAATCAAACAGCAAAGATATCCCATTCCACGTCATTATTTTCCTTCCCAGACTCTTTGACGCCTTTCACTCGAGGCTCGAGAGCTGGTGCTTGGCACTTGAACTTTACCTCGAAGGGCACGCAACACCACTACATACGTACAACAGCACCACCTTTGAACTTTTCCCTGCCGTTATTTGTGTACACGCAGTTATAACAACAGCAACAGCAGCGCGACGCAGATCGTAGATAACTACGCACCTGCTCGCGAGAGACGAGCGAAAGTTGCAACGTCAGCGAGGGACTTTCAAAGCACCCCGATCAATTGCTCGCACGCAGGATCTACTTTCAGTGTAATCAACCAACCATCGCTTCCCTGCTTTGGTGGGAAATTTAGAGTTTTCGTACAACTTTGCCGATTGACAATTTACTGTACTCTTAGTATTGTGTTTCTTCATTACTACATTATTCTTATTACATTGAAGAGCATGTGTTATATTTCATACGTACTGAATACGGAATCTAGAAGTGTATAAGCTCTTAAATTTTTTTACCTTACTTCTCTAATACTATCAGAAATAACAATTTTTTTGGTCAAATATCATGCTATTTTAGATAGTTTAACTTGAATTTGAATTTAAGCTTCACCACTGGCTTGCTATCTCGTAGATCCTGTGATGAATCAGGTTGGATTAAATGTTCATTATCAAAAAAAGTAATTTTACAAACTCGTCTGGAAAAATCTTCCGAAAAAATTCGTGTTATGTGATGGATTCACACTTACTCAATATTTTTTATTAGAACGAAGTTCTTTATTCAGAAAAAAAACAAAAATCTCATAGTGAGGAAAGCTTCAACCACAACCAACAAAACAAAAGTTTGTTATAAAATAAAGATTNACTTATATCTACGTACCTTTACTCCACTCGAGGCTATCCCCCCAAAAACTGTTCCTCAAATAGCGGAAGTCCTTGCATTTTGTGGAGGATGATCGTGCGGCTGGAGATAGTGAGGAAAGCTTCAACCACAACCAACAAAACAAAAGTTTGTTATAAAATAAAGATTTTTTCTGTTTAAAACAATAATTCCAAATATAATTACAGATAAAGTACTTTATCTTTCTTTTTCTCTCTCTTTATTTACCCGATTTACCGTACAGTCAGTAAGCTTCAGCCTCTTTCAACTGAGCCTTAGAAAAAGCTTTTTAACTACAATAAAAGTGTTTATAAGTGCTTCAACACCTGAAGAATAAGTACTCCAAGTAATTTGTGGATACAGATTTTTGGAAAGCCCGAAAATTTTGCAAGTGTTGTGGTAGGTAATACTAATTCTAACAGCAGATACTTAAGAACAGCTTAGAACAATGTCAACAACAACAATAACAAGAATGAGAAGTGTAATATGTCTCGATTAGCCTCGTCAAAATATCTACTCCAACATCAACAGCCAATATTCTTGACATTCATCTCGAGTATAAGCACGACGTGGATTCTCAAGCGATACAAGAGGGTAACTCGAGGGATTTCGCTGAGCAACTCTCGTGGCTTCTCGTGCGACCTAGTGTGGATATGTTGGTTGTATCTATAAGTCAAAATCTGCCAGTCAATGCTCCACGTGTTGTTGATGTCGCATACATAAGTTACATGAAAAACATACTATTATATCTAATGTGGCTAAGATGATATTTCCAGTCTTTGTCAAAATCTGCGGAGATAAGTTTTCAGGTGATAATGCTCAACTGTGATGATGCAACATGACAAAATCTCCTTCGACAATATAAATTGTCAAAGTTAAAAATAAGACGGAATAAGCAATATTAATACACAATTAACAGGCATAAAAGTCCATTAAATTATTCTCAGAAATTGTTTTACATGGTTTTAACCATCGCACAAATCTATGATTTTTATGCTTCCTAGTAACATTTTCATTTTGAATATATCAATAGTACATGGACAAATTTGAAAACGTCATTTTTTGAATTGCACGTACGAGTTTGGCTCTGATAAGATGTACTCCGTGTCCTGGTACAAGGACAACGTGCACATCTACAAGTTCTTGAAAAAACAACACAAAAAGCTGATTTTCCATGGTAATAATGTCATAACTGAATTAGTTTAAACTATTTCTCTCCAAGTTAATTTGATCCCTCAAAATGTTAGCAAACATCTACACACAGTACAAAATCTTTTGTCATTTTTACCATTAAATAATTGGATTATACGATAAATGGCTATGCGTAAAAGAAGAATTTTGCTTTACTGCAAAAGCCAACTTAAGAAACCATCTCTGAGGCTAAGGAAGGAGTAATACCGAGAATTCACTATAAGATAAAATTGAACGGCGTCGACGACGCCTCGAGGACTTATGGCTCTGTGGAACGGAAATTTCTTCATGAGAGCTTTCTCTCGTATCGAGAGATTTTCATTGGTTGCAGGGTCATGGCAAATCGATAATCAGTTCAAACAGACGGCAATAAGACACTGGAGTAGTAGAAGCCCGTGTTTGGTCAGACGGCTTGCAGGTGCTAAGAGATATATCGTCTGAGTATCTAATACTCTCGTCGCTTGCCTTAGGCAATAATGTATTGGATTTACTCGTTGCAGTGTTTTTATTTATACAAAATAACGTCACTTCATGAATTGTATCAACCGCTTTGAAATTCGTTTGAAGAAAAAAGAGAAAATAGGGGATAGTCGAAAATTTTATCATATTTAAAAAAAAATGAAATAAATCAGAAAAAATTAAAAAGTTTCAGAAAACAGGAAGCAGGGAAATTAAAGGAAATGCCTTAATTGTTAGATAAAGGAGTATTGCAGTAGAAGAAGCACCAGCCAGTGAACTTCTTCGTCGATTCTCGGGAATGACAAGTCAGGCCAGCTGTGACACCAGCTTATCTCCTCAGATCTCCTCTTCCTCTCGGCTAATTATCATCTTCAGATTTATGAATGATTAACATTTTCATTAAGAGGATTTAAAATAACAAACGCCTAGATCTCATAGTGATGCTCCGCTCATCTAGTGCCTATTTTAAAAACTAAACGCCTCTGTGTAGACTTCTTTTTTACTCTTGAATGTCTAAGGAGGTAGGTATACCTATGTACCTGACTGAGCCTTCGAAAAGGGTAGTAACAAAAGTTTATAAGAGAGTACTAACCATATTTCTACGCTCATTAAATCCACTTTAATTTGTACTTGTTTTCATTTTTTCGTTCTAGGTAATGGTTACATAAGATGTCCCTATTTCCCAGCAAATGTGTCTCGTCATTGATTGCATGCACGAATGTAAATTGCTCCACATACGTAGAACAGTTTATAATTATCACGGTCTCTGTACTTATATAAGGCATGCAGAGATGATTATACTAGTGTAATGACTGTAAAAAGGTGTCTTAAAGAGATCCTACTTCTGTTTCTTTTTAGTATCATTAAGATATAAAATGGAAAAAAAATTATCCGTTAATGTAGGTTAAAGTTGACCATTGTGAATTTAATATATTTATTCTACGTGTAGTTGGATTATCGCGGGAGTTGCGAGCTTAATATAGTCCTAATCATGCGCTTTTACTCTCGTATTTTGAGAACCCAGTCATGAAAAAATTATTAAAAGGTCCTCATTTATTAATTTCACTCTATCTTAATTGCGTAGCAACATCCTTCGAAAATGTAAGGCATCGTTGAACGTTGGGGCCACTAATCACCTAACTATTATTTCTAGCTTTGACAATATCTATAAAAAGCTCAATTTATCTCTTATACTTTTAGTCAACATTTCGCAAGAATTATAAGTTAATTGAGCAATTCAATTTAGATTCATGAGGCCCTCCCCCAAGGTATAACAGTAGACAACGTTATAATTGCATGGAGGGCTGTTGTCCAGTATTACATCGCTGCACGAGTATACGGGGGATCTATTACGACATCGATCAACTTAAAACTCTTCCTGTCGACCTACGCGTCACATGCAAATAATATTAGCGGCTCACCAGCACGAAGCTCTGCATATAATAACTCCACTTATATCTACGTACCTTTACTCCACTCGAGGCTATCCCCCCAAAAACTGTTCCTCAAATAGCGGAAGTCCTTGCATTTTGTGGAGGATGATCGTGCGGCTGGAGGATCCACCTGGGAAATAGACGTCCTCTCGGACAATGAAATCCGCAGGGCAGTGGAAGTAGAGCGCGTTTGCATAATTTCAGTTGGGCGAAAAACGTTTTTCAGACGAGCTTCGAGCAGTGCGCTGCATTGCTGCTCAACTTGGACTGTGGGGATCATTATTTTCCAGTAACATACAGAGTGAATCTGACGTACAATTTTTGTGTTTCTGGTATTATTTTGTAATTTAGGTGAGATGTGCACATTATTTTTAAATCTTAAAGTGCCGAGACTGTACTTTAGTATATATTTACCATAATTGCAGGACATGAAGCGAAAATACAGTGGGTTACAATTATTCAGAGAGTTTTCTACGAGAAGGAAAAAAAAAAATTAAATAAATCTCATGTAATTATTTGGCTTTTTATAATTAATATTAGATAGATTAGCAATTTAACAAAGTGGATCTTGCTGTAATGTCCACTGTTAAGTACTCGTTTGCCTTGAAAAGAAGTATATGATTGAACGCAGTACTTACTTTGATTGCAAATTTTTACTTTATTTCCACATTTACATATAATTAAAAAACTCAGTCCGTCAAAAGGACTAAACGTTCGTAGTTCCTGTCAAATGAGCAAATGAGCAGATGTACAAAGCAATGGACGATGATTGCATAAACATAAAATCCCGGACTAACGACCGCCTGTTTGTGCAACATAACATATGCGAAAAACGAGCTTCCACCCCATCATGTGGGACACCCTATGTCATATGTGGAGTTGATACAGAGCCATTATGTAGAAATACGTAATGGCTTCATCAAAAAGACCAAATGTGCATGCACCTGTTCGCGTATTATCGATTTGCTTTACCCTACAAAGAGATTCCCATGGTACATGGGGACAAACGCAACAAACGGGGCTCATTCAAAACAAGAGCGCATCACATGCAAGGACATGCACCTGAATCATTTCGCACGAGTCATTTGCCATGTACTGACAAAGCCCAGATAGAATAAAGCTGTACTGCGATTGGTTGATTATTAACGATTTAGAGGTACAGTATGGAAATCGTGGAGCAGCAATGCGGCACTGAATGTCCAGTGTGAAACGCCACTACTATGTCATCTAACCAACTAATTGTTGCATTGCTGCTAACTGCATGCACCTCTTTCATGCATAAGACGTTAATTTCACCAAATGGATTCCTCGTCTGTATGTGCGTATCAAGTTATTTTTTATGAAAATTTATGATTGTATTATCTGAAAAAAAATAGTAAACTTTGAACTAAGTACGAGAAAAAAAAATTTTACAATCTCCGAGTGTAAAAATAGGACGAAAGAGCTCTACTGGTCAGTTGGGCTCTGCACCTTGGCACTTGAATAAATAATCATAAATCAAATCAAATCAAATTTCTTTTTTTTTTTTAGTGTATTTGTGTATGTAAGTGATTATGATGGTGATTTAATTTTTGAGTAAACCTATTTTCGTACTACATAGGAAAAGAAAAAAAAATCAATTAATAAAAAATGAGAGATAATACCATACAACTATGGTTGAACGAGTGCGAGGTAAATCAGTCAGATGTGAAGCTATAATAAAATGTACATATTCTTATTTTCCTTCATAGCACTTCTCGAATCTTCAAAATTTATGAAAATTCCGATGCTTATAAATATTGATCGTTGTATCATAACTCGATCAGATTTTGTTTAAAATAATGTAATGCATGAAAATTAATTTTAAAGTAATTGAGTAAAATAACTGAGGTATAGTTCAATTGCTGAATCCCAACTCTTAATTGCGAGTAATGAACACACGGGCGTACATACAAAAATAGATTTAAAATTAAGTGTTACCAGTTTTCTTGAAGTTCAAAATATAAAAGAGAAAGTAAGGTGAGAGGCAAATGAAAACAGCAAAGAGCAAGAAACTCCAAGGAAGAACTGCTAGAGTAAAGTTCTGAGAAAAAAATTTGAACAGGTATACATGTATATACACACAAGTATGACGAAAGATAGCTGCTATTAGATAATCAAACTTTGACCAAAGTTTCGCGAAATAGGACGGTTCTCCTGCTCGACTTTCTCAACGACATTCGAATTTACTAACTTATCTCTTTCTTCTCAACTATGTTGCTTTGGACTGCAAGGTAATCTTATTTTTTTATATATTTTTTTTTTTTTTCAGAAAAAATATGCTGAGTTGCCTTTGACGATGAGATTTTATGATTTTTGACTTTCAAATATACTAAAGAAAGCACAGAGGGAATTTTGCGTTAACTTTCATTTACTTTTTTTGAATCAACAAACAAATAGATGAGCCAATTAACTTATTGTTGTTTAATCCAACGATGCTTCAGCTATCATAATTACCATAAAAATTACCCCAGCACTGTTTGTATTGTAGAGAGAAAAAAAAGAGGAAAAAAAAATTCGTAAACAAGCAAACAAAGAATCAGACCCAACGCCAGTCACCGTTGGAAAACTAATCCATTACTGTTTGTACAAAATTTAATATAATCATACGCCACGCGTTTTAACGCAGCTGCAGCGGGCAATGCTTAGTTTTATGTTGTTTTGTTTACTTGTTTATTTTTGTCATGCCAGAAGATCACACAATAGGCATTGATAATAAAAAAAGCCAACGTGCATTGTGATAGGTCATAAATAAAATCATAAAATATTTTGTTGGGTATTATCCCGTCAAAATTGAAATATGCTACGTTTCATCATTCGTTGCCGCGGGCAAAAAATACCCTGGACGAAAAAGACAAAAAAAAAATGTCGGCTCCTGAAGGCGGAAAAGAGAGGGCATCGAGTGAAATAAAATCGCTTCACTTTCAAACAAGCTTGTCACTGTGCTCGGCAGCTATTGTGACTCACGACTCGTTCACAGGTTGGGTGACTGCGGAATTCTGATGGCAAAGTGCTTTTTACGAGGACGCCTTTTTCCCTCAATGCTATAGCCTGCCTGTGATTGTTTCTGCATATTTTTTGCAGTGAGCGGTGTACGATTTTTATGTGTTGCGCGGAGAGAACTATGGCAAGGACGAGTGAAAAATTTGCATTCGATGATTAACCGTAGACGGAGTGAGAGACTTTTTTCTATTCTTTGACCAATTAACGATAAATCCTTGATTTATAATTAGATGTCATGACGTGTGGCATCGCTATAATGAACGTATCTGAAGCCTTCAAGACGAACAGCAATTAGTGGTGCCCTCATATACGTAAAGAGATGCGTTAGAAACGAGAGAGGGAGATAGGGAAAAGATCTGGTGTAGCCCTGACTCAGCACGCTATCCAACCAAAAAAGCCCTGCAATGTGAATCCTCCTAATAATCTTCCTTTCAATTTGTCTCCCTCCCTATCTGTCTTCTCTTCCTCATGTGTACTGCATAGGAAAGAAACCGAGATGGCTAGTAGAAGAGGACCGAAGAAAGGAGTTAGCAGCTTGTAAAAGGAAGAATGAGCTTTTAATTAAATTTCTCTCAGTGACTTCTGCTGCATTATTACCTCACCCTTAGGAGCTTGAACTCTGTTTAGCCTAAATATATCTACTTTTGCTGGTTACTTTTAGCTTTGCGATTTAGCTTCGTTCTGTTTGGGATCTTCTTGGCTTGGATTGATTCAGGTCTTTTGTAATAATCTAGCACTTTTTTTCTCTAGTATATGTAAATATTCCAAAGCAGCAGCTTTTTGTCAAAACTTTCTTGTAATTGCATTTTTGTCAAAACTTTATTGTAGGATTTTTTTGAATTCGATGCCTGCAATTATGTTTCAATGAAAAACCAATAACTATTAGAATTGCAATTAAAACTGCTGGTCGAGCATGGAATTTTCATAAATTAGGTACCTTATTATTTTTCTCAAAACGTTAATAATAACATTTTCTTGAATCAAGTAGTTCAGCCCAATTATAGTCAGACAGCCGTTCATTTAAAGTCGACATTCAGCGGTCCATTTATTTTGTAATCATTAGCTTGAATCCACTAGTACAGATTATTTATGGCTAAATAGATATATACATGATGTTTTGTGTACAATAATTTGTGCACATTCAAAATTATAATCCTTGTGTACACTAGACATAATGAAGTTACAAAAGCATCAAGCAGTAAAAGTCAATTACAGTCAGCCAAGTAATTTGACAAGAGTAACTATTGTTTTACGATTTAATAGTATTAAAATCTTTTTAACTATGTTAAAAAATGTTAGTTTTCGTCAATGTGTGTATCTCATCCAGGACGATCACTGGGTCCGCGTACGCTTGTACAACAACGCCAGAGTGGATATAAAAAGTACACTAGCGGTAAACAGCCAAGCCAGAGTGTCCATTGGTCTGACTCTCGGCATAAATTGGCTCAGATTAATCGGGAGCCGCGGGAGGCTAAAGGGGGCACCGCATACGTCCGACGGCTCAAGATGGATGGATGAGTTACAAGGCACGAGTCACGCGGGCTACGTATCTTGGCCAGCTCCAGTGGCAATGCACCACCAGCGCAGTATAGAAAAGCCCCAACCACTTCTGTCTCACTCCTACTCTTTGGGGCGAATGCACGTGGCCCCGTAAATTGCCTGGCATTTAATTATCGCGAGTGGGCTGCACTGAACTGGTACCCCAAACGCGCCTCCGCTACCCTTATATTCCCCGGGTCTTTGCTTCGTACATGCAAATGCAGGCCCGCGAGGCACCGCTAAATTAGACACCTGTGCTTTCTCTCAGCAACGGATCGCGCTCGAGTGGCGCTTCTGTACGTGCTGGTTGTATCCCTTCGGCTCTTTTGGCCCCCACTTGCGCTGTGCTCGGTTACCTGCACCGCTTGCATGCGACGAGACTTTCCGTCCTCTTGGAGCGATGCTAACTGGCGTGACATACTCTGTACGGCACAGCGACGGGGATGACACGAATGGGCATGTGCATTAAGAGTAGCCGCGGGCCTCTAATTGAAAGTTCCTGCCACTGCCTGGGCGGATTTGTCCACTGAGCAAACCTTCAAAAGTGCTGTACTGTATCTTAGAGCTTTTTACTCTTTAGCCAAGAGCTTTCCGTTGTCTGTCGCCTTGTGCTTATTTTTTGGAAGCAGAGAACTTCTTGGCGTATAGTGAAAGACTGATGAGAGCTCTTGAATAAAATCTTTTTTTTGAGCGTGCTCAATTAAGTCTCTGCCATCAAGCATTGGCCACTATTTTTTTTTAATTTTTTTTTTTTTAATTGAAAGCGTGAAAAAGAAAAAAGAATTGACTATGTTACATCTAATTATTAGAAAAAAGTCACTCACTTCTGCAGATAATATAGGTTATGTGTTTCATTTTACTATTTAATGTCAGTAACTATGAGCCGATACACATAACCATTAAATGTAGAACAGCTGCACCATAGCTTCGAATCAAACATTTTCACTTTTCGAGAGAGGTCCTAGTCGTCTTTGTCTTTTTGCCTGAAAATTCTAACTAGGGTAGCTCTGATCCCTCGGGTAACTATGGAAATTGGTACACCAGAAGGTGTGCACTTGCAAGTAAGTGATCGCGTGTGTGGGAGAGCGATGGCTGCGCAGTTGGGCTTATCTGAATATGCTCGTGCACTATGGCACTTTTATCGCAAACGTAGAGCGAGGCTGACTTGTATTTTTCTGCTCCACAGCTGGCACGGCCATTCCTCTTTTCTTTGGCTACTCGCTCAGTCGTCCCACTGAGCAGTGAAAGACCGAGTGACGAGAAATCGGAACATCGCCGAGGAATAATGTTCTCGTCTTTTGAAGTACTGATTTTCCTTTAATTTGTTTTTGGATCAAGTGTCTTTATTTTCATCAGAGCTTATTAACTGTTTATCATACTCTCTCTTTTTTTTCCTTCAAGTCATAGCTAATGAATGAAAAACATTAATTTTATCAATTAATACTGATTTCTATTTTGATCTTGCATCTTGGTATAGATACATCCCTGGGATTCATTAATAGAATAAGGATAGTAGGAGTAGAGGAATAAGGACACTATGAATAATCCCTTTTTTAAAATGGAAACGGTGCCCTCCATTCATACCATAATACCATAGGTAGGTGCGTTTCCTCGCGAGCACCTCACCCCCTTCCCCATGTTTTCTCTTCTCCCTCGTGGTACAATGGAGCGTCAGGCTTACTCTCAACACGCGATGCATCCAGTCCAAGTATAGAAGCAAGCCAAAGTTATCGAGGTTGTTTCTGGACTCTCGTGCGTGGGAGTATGGGGCTAGAGTTGCGGAAAGGGAGAGAAGGAGGGGATGGCAGAAATGCACAAGTTCGATGAATATGAAGCTGAGCAGAGGAGGTTTGGCGAGGGATGCTGTTGTTGTTGTTGTTGTTGTTGTACTACAACAAGCAGTTAGATCTTGTGACGCGTATACCTATAATATATGTACCCGAGGAAATTCATTCCGATTAAGATGCAACCACATCCTGATGTAACTATAGCCACTTTTGCTCCAATATCTGCAGGTGTGTATGGCTTGCGTCAAGTACCTAAATAGGGAAGTAGAAGGTGGAGAAAAGCAAAATCACACAGTACCAGTATTAGCGATTCCATTGAGTCTAATTGATTTTGTATACAAAGTGACATTTTTTAAAATCTAAATATTAAATGCATTACATCCAAAGGTAAGCATCTCTTAAATTTGCTAGTTGATCTTTTAGTAAAATGAAAATGACAGAAGAATAAGGTGGCGTGGTGAAAACATCCATTACTGATCAAATTTAAGGTTTGAGAAAAAAGGACTGTGTTTTTTATTGAAATATTCCCTCACTTCCTGTATCTAAAGGGCTTGGCAAATCTACGCATAAGCTTTCGTACTTATTTGCCTTTCACGAATGGGGTATAGTCTAACTGTGTGGTAACTGTTCTCCCGCACAATAGTGTTCGTATGTCAAAGGCGAGAAAAGGAAATAAAAAGGTGATTTTAATTTCAACTTCATATTCTGCTGGCTCTATAACACTCAAATTATACGCCAAATGGCATAGCTCATCCAATCGATTTATCAACACACTTTTGCATGTTAAGGTAAATCGATAATATCATACTTGTAAACAGTGTCCATATCAATTTTTTTATTTTATCCTTGACTCAACATGTCCCTGAATCGAAGATGTGTGACCGACTTATTAAAATCCCAACGTGATTTTTTTCCCATCAAAGCTCGTCAGATAAATGCATGTTACACAGTCAAAAAAAAATAGACGTTGTTGTGGAAGAACACAGAGAAAAATTGAAAACTACAAAAAGGAAAAAAAAGCAAACGTTGACTGGCAACCAGCATCATCCAATCAAAATTTTTCTGAAAACAGCGTAAAATCAATATTCTCGTCAATGAGCCATTCCCTTTTTACTCTTTGACGTGCCATCCACCTTCAGTCCATTTTTTCTTACGCATACAGTCCGCCTTTACATGCTCGTCGAAGTCTAGTGACAGGAAAAATATGAAAAAAATTTCGGTGGACGACAGGCCGATGATGACAAAGGCCGGTGGTCAGACGCGTATGACCGTGGAATTGAATCTCGCTCTATGCGACACGTGATTCAAATCGAATTGACATCCACATGTGATCTCGTATACTCGTTAACCCCATCAGAGTAGCAAAGACTATTGGCCTCGTCAGATAGTTCGCATCGACTTAAAATTGAAAAGTCTATTGATCTTTAATTGTATTATACGCTCAGAAAAATTTTCTGAATGATTTAAAAATGGAAAATTCGGCGTGAATGATGAAACATTTGTTGATACATTTCGTATGCCAGTTTCCAAGGCATTTACATTAATTTACATTAATTTGCGAGAAATTATACGGAATCTCGATTTATCATATTTATTTAGTTGTAGCTTCGAATCATACAAACCTCTGAAATATTCATCATTTTTCTGTTATCTGAACAAATTTGTACCACAATGTTTATTCTGTGAAAAATGGTTTTAAGAAAAGTAGTTTCAACTGACAGAATGGGAAAAATAAACATTTTACGTTTGTAGTACCTGCAGAACCAAGAGGGAACTTGATAAATTTTTGATCATTTGCTTTTTCTCCCCCCGTTTGTGTAAGGTGCTGTCCCTTTTCTGATTATCTAGTAATGAGCGAGTACTTTTGCGCAAAGCAGCAAAGAGTATACACTTTTGCCGGTGTTCCAGCTGAGCAGATACTACTTTTATTTACCCACGCGTTTGACAGACACATGAGAGAAGCTCAGGGAGACAGGGAATGCCTGAGCCTGATGTATTTGGAAAAGCGTCTCCGAATTGGAATTTAAAATGACTGGGTAGTGTGTTACCATGTGGCAAATCTTTTTTAGGTCTTACGGTGACTAGAATTTTTTTCGTCCAAGCGTTTCTGAAATCCTTAGTAGTTTTATCTTTCACTTGGTGTAATGAAGCAAAATCATTTGGTGCAGAGTGATAGAAGTATCAAAAAATATACATCGTTGAAAAAATTGAGGGTAAGGTTTTTTGTCGAAAAAATACAAAACTCATAGAAAAACGAAACAACTTACAAGGTCTCACTATGTTGCATAAAATATTTTTTTTTGCTCTGAAAAATTTATCCGACGTTTTTCAATACATCCATCGATTTTGATACTTCATTCAGGAACATAAAAATAGACTGCATATGAAAATAACTATCAAGATAACTTAACACTTTTTTTTAAGCATATCCAAATTGATACCTTTTTCTTTCCATGCGACAATTATACATAAAAAGAAAGAAAAATAAATAAAATTGAAAACTAAGTGTTGGCATGGCATTTTTTATATATACAGCATAGTTTTTATCTTCACTTGAAAAAACTATGCAACCGAAAAAATTAGCCTTATTCATCTCACTTTACTTCTCTCTCTAAATAAAAGAATGGAGGGAGGGATGAAAAACTTGGGGTGCGATAATGATTGCGACTGGGAGGCGAGTATCTCTAGATATTCTACATCTTTTCTTTCACATTATCTCCGTTTAATCAATCATCTTGCGCCCAAAGAGTGATGATACCGACTCTACAACTCCAGGATTAAATTAACATGACTACAGTGTTGCTGTGGCCCCCGAATCGGATTCGATGTATCTACTAGAGTCATAGTCGATCATCGTATCACTTTTTGACTCGGGACTCTATCACGATTTGCTTAGCATCAAAAGTGGATAGCCCATCCCCCACATCGAATATACACGTGTATCGAGGGCCTGAGGCGATTTTCAATTGTAGGTGGTACCATTTGTCTTTTTGACGCAGGAAATATTACGTATGATTAATCGTATTTTTACGTGACTGGTATATCGTTGAAATACTTGAGGAACATGGTTTGCATAGTTAGAAAAAAATAAAAGTACCATTTTCATTGAAGAAAATTTACGGGCATCTAAAACAGTATAAATAAACGAGATATGACGCCCTTCGATATTTCCACGAAGCAGTGTACTGATGGTTCACTCTGTAACAATACGTCGTTACGGACCTGTGCCGGTACACACGTACAAAATTATCATCCACTGATGACTAACATTATACTATCCCTCGCAGGCAGCGGTTTTAGCACAATTACAATCGATCCACCTGCTCAAATGTACGTACATTATGTATGCATAATATGGACGTGTTTGTACGGGCACGCAGATAATCATTAACTCGGTGCAGCTAAATGACGGCTTGTCCCTGAAAATCCAGTTAAACTCGAAATTGTATGAAAAAAACATGAAAATTATTTATTTTTCCAACATTTCATACAGCTATTTTTGGCAATGAGTTTTTTTGGAATCATTAGCACTGTATGTTGTTCTTGTTAACAATTTAATAAATAAATGGATCGCTCACAAAATTCGTATACACAGAATTATTAAAATATTTAAAAATTTTTTTCGAGTTTGTTGAAAATGGCCACTATGAGTCATGCGTCCTGCAAGAAAAGCGAGCACTCACGTTTTAGTGGAATATAAAGTTAGAAAAAAATTTTCAAACGTTAGTATATCTAGCTTAGGTTCTTTTCCCCAGTCCTCCAACTCTTCCGACTTTCGTACGGTAGGTATGTCAAAAACTTTGCGTGTAATACACAGGCCCCGAAGTGCCACACCGAGAAAGAGAGAGAGAGAGAGACATGACCTCATTCTTCTTGTTCTGCATTACAGTTTTTCCCCGCTGCACCTCGAAGACCATTCTATCACACAAACTTCTGTGATACCGAAGCGTCGAACTGCTGTTGCGGTAGCGACGTCGTCGTAGTCGTGCAACTGTAACTCTCCATTGGCTGGTTACGCGGGTCATTTTATTTTTTTATTGCTTCGTGTTCTAGAGCAGAAAAGGTAGGGTACGGAAAATCTCGCTGCCACAAGTTTCATGGAATTCCGAAAAGCCACGAGCTTTTTGCTTTTTTTTTCACTCTCCCATTGTGCTGCTTTTAACGATTTTTACCATGAACGAATGGAGTGTGCAGGTAGGAATGACGTAACTCTGCCTTTTCTCCGTTTCACATGCGTCATTTTAGTGTATAAAATTTAAACTCCAGGTCTAAATGTTACATAATTACATTTTGCGTAGCTTCATTTGATAATTGATAATTTTCATACATTTTTCCTATTGCTTGGCACAATATCTAAAAATTTTTCTGTGAAATTTTGCCTCCAACTAATTGTATGATTAAAACAAGAAAAAAATAAACTTTTACAAATTTGCTTTAATTCTGGAACTGTACAATCAACTGTCTTTTGCTTTTTTCTGAGAAAGCAAAATACTTTGAACGAGTATATCAAATTTGAAAATCGTAACAACGAGTCCAATCCAAGTAAAATGATGAGATAGACTGATTCCCTTTTAATAGAAAAAAAAAAAAAAATTATAAAAAATTGTTGATAGCAATTCATGTTATGACTGTAAATGACTTTTTTCAAATTATAAGGATTCTTTAAAGAATTCGCGGCAGAAGAGAAACAATGTTTATTTGTGTACATTTCAGAAAAATTAGAGCAAAAAAAAAACGAAGCTTCATTACTTAGCATTGCAGTGATTTTTCTCATTTTCTTCTAAAATTCGTTGAAAAATGTAACAAAAGTAAGTAGCCCGCAATGAGAGATTAATATTTCTACTGGCTTAATCCGAGCCTTGTGTATTAAAATGTAAGATGCCAAACAAGAACGGATCAGGAGAGCAAGTGGGAATAATAAAAAAAGAGGGAAAGAGGAGGTAGCTTTTAAGGAATAGAAAAAAAGCTCCTCTTTGCGTTTTTCAATCCACATCAGGTGAGGCGTAACTTGCAATCCTTATCGATAAATTTTCATTTTTTCTTTGCACGGGGGCATATGCAGTACCACCATCCTAATATCCTCCGAAGCATCAAAAACTTCACTTGGTTACACAAACAATGAGAAAGTTGAAGTAGAAAGAACATCAGTAGTAACTGGAAGGTTAAAAGGGTTGTAAGAAAAATATCGATGATGAAGAGCTCAAGTTCCGTAAATGAAGATAAAAAAAGAAACTACTACTCTCATCGCTTTTATGCAGAAAAGGTAGCTATCGTTTCCTTTTCATCTCCATCATATTGGAATGAATCATAGAATGGAAATGGAATTGAAAAATTACTCTTCATTCAGATCAATTTAAAAAAAGATAGAGCTACAGGAAAGCCAGCATCGTTGACCTGTTCCTTGTTAATAATTGTACAGGGTAATAATTTGCTTTATTAAAAAAAAACCTGTCGTTTCATTTAGTATGTTATTCATTTTTCTCTGTTCAATCCTCCATCACAGTCGGTTTGTTTTTAGCATACATGTGTATGTAAGTTAGTCAGTTTCCATATGATATTTAAAGTTTTGAGGAGCTCCAAAGTTAGAGAATTTATCGAATAATTGTGTTTATCTCTAGTACATCCTCAAATTACAATATAGGATAAATAATGATGCACTTGTAAAAAACAAATGGATAAAAAAAATTGATTTGGCTACACAAACATAGCCATACTCTAACCAATGTTGGCTGGGGTAAAAAATATAGGTAATAATAGTTGTAGTAGTGCTCGATACAATTTTTTTTTTATTCAAGACTTCCTCGCATCACACATGAGCATCCATCGTTTATACACACGCCTGACTTGGCTTTTATGATGCAAAAGAGTGAGAAGGAGGCCCTCAGCCTTTGTCACATATCAGCTTTCATCGATCACCGGCGTATCGCACGAGCTGCATCTGTAATGGCCGGCTTCCATTTTACATAGTAGAGCGAGGGAAAAAAAGATGTGCATATTTAGATTTTTGTAAAGACGCATCGGAGTTTGCATGTTTGAAGTAACAACGACTACAAAAAGTTAGCATGAAAATAAAAAATAAACGATGGAATGAAATTGCTGCACTGAAATCTTTTGAGGAAAACCGTAAATTTTTTTCCAATGTACATATATACATATCAAAAGAGCATCAAAAGTCAACGCAATAATAGGATGAAAAGGAGATTTTATGGGATCCAGGACATCGTAAAAACCCTCTTTGTGAAGCTGAAATAGTTGAACGAGTGACGAAGAGAAAATAAAGACATGATATTTGTAAAGCAGCTAAGCGAATCTGTTGGAGTCACGCTTTTTTAGAATGGAATAGAGAGAGCGAAAAAACGAATATCGAGTAGGGTACCTCTACCCGGTTATAAAACACAATCGAAAAACGCGAGTGAAGATTTTCATTTGTTGACTTCACTCTCCGTCTCCACCATATTCATCGAGTGATTTTTCCTTCCTTATCTTTGCTTTTTTTTTACTTTTTTTGACAGACGTATCTAGATTCCTGGTTTATTTAATGACAAGCAATAGATACAACGAACTGAAAATCAGACTACCACTACACAATTTGAGCTCAAACTCAGTTTAACCAAAGTCAAATATGAATGGAAAGTTAAGGCAAGTATTCGACTGATAAATATTTTATAAAACAATTAAAAAATTATTGCACTAATATCTTACATAAAAAAAACCTTAGACCCCATTTCTAGATTTCAATAAAAGCTTTTATGTATATTTTCTCCTACATATACACTTTAAGAGCAACGTGAATGTAACTTTTTTAATCGCTTCTTTGAAGTTCACTCGTGGAAGTATAAGCAATCCAATTTTCAGATGCATTTTCCGCAATTTTTCAATAAAACTACTTGCCATTACATTTTTTTTACCATGCCCATGATAGAAACTTGCAGGTATAGAAGAAAATTAAATCAAAAGCTTCTGTAAATATTCCGATGTCGAAAGTGTAAAATGAAAGTGTTAAGTGCTGTCACTTGCATTTTCATCATTTATTTTACAAGGGCTTTTCTTTTTCTTTTCAAAAACTTTAATTTACTGTACAAAATGATATCCCATAAGGCCACGTCTGACTAAACTTGACCTATTCTACTTAAAAATAAATTATGCTTATAATTACGTTATTAAAACAGTAAGTGGTTTTATAACATCATACTAACGTACTGATTCAAAAAATTAAAATTAGTTTTTTTTACTTGCTTAAAAACTAATTATAAAATAATAATATATTATCAAAGCCACATATCTATGTGTTCGTACAACTCATACGAGCAAAATTAGTGGCTCACAACTGAATGTTTCAAAACTTTCTCTGTTGTTTATTTTGCATTCCAAAACAAATTAGCACCACTTTTCTCGTCCACCTACCAGATTAACAAGAGCATTTGGACCAACCACGTGTACGCGAGTCAGTGAGCAAAGCAGAGAAAAAGAGAAAGCTTCGAGTCGCCGGCTCTCACAAATGAAGAGAGATTTAGCAAGACTAGATATTCAAATATCTCACACATATGCAGGTATCATCTAATTAGGAAACGTAAATAAATCCAACAACGAAGTTGCGTCACGACCTCACGCGCTTCTATTTATCTTCTTGACACCCAACCCCTTTTTCTTTTCTCCTCTTCCTTCCTACCCAGAGTTAATGAAGTGCCGTATAAACCCACTAACTAACTTTGGATGTAAAAAAAGTACTGTTCGCATTTTCAAAAGTAATCTAAGTTGAAATTTCTTTAGACTAGTACCTTTAAGGGTTTCAAAAGCATTTTTAATCGAAAATCAAGAATAAGCTATCGACCAATAAAATCCACACCTATCAATGGTGTATAGAATTATACTTACAACGATTTTGAGTTAAAAGAAAACTTAGCTGAAAATCAAAAAAATATTTTATTCCTTTAGATTTAAAATTTTGTTTTCCATTTATAAACAATTTCTTCCCTACGTAACAGAGGTAACTCCGATTCTTCATTTCCTTTTTCCGTATTAATAACACGTGGATTATTACATTATCGACGATTATTTTTGTATGGCTAACTCATCAATGATAATACCCATTAATTTTTGTCCCACCAACTTTTCCAGTCAATATTCAATCTGGTTAATACACCATTAACTTCAGTTGCGTTAGTTGATTAATTTTTTTTCCTTTTAGAAGCTTGAATTATCCCATTCAAACAGCAATCAGTTCACAGTTTTATAATCGAATTTACATAATTGGTCTATTTGATTTGAGAATAAACAATTTTGCGTAAACTTTTATTAAATATTATAAATTACACTCATACATAATACATGAGTTTCTAAAATGGTGAGAGCAGGCAACTCCATTCGTCATTCAGTAGCGAAATTTATTTTTCCTATTATTTTGATAAGCTACTATATTGTTGTATGCTACATGTGTTATGCAGTGACATCGTGAAGGAACTGATACAAAAAATGTAAATGAAAAAAATAATGTAAAGAGGTAGCCAATGATGTAAAGAAAACATAATCAAACAAAAAATAAATAATCAGTCACTGGTAACGACGTTACTGAGTAAGCAGTACTGTTTCTTGACCTCACCCTCACCATCACGAGAAAGAAAGGGACGGGTGGGACTCCAATTCGAGTCTCATAGCACGTGGGAGACAAATAAGCTCAGTATATTTGTATGTACATGCATACTTAAATTTATGTAACTTATTGCCTCCCTGATAAGAAAATCTTAATTAACAACTTTCACACCATTTCTCTAGAAACTGATGTAGATTTACGTACATAACTCATATCACGAAATCTGAGATATCATGCAAGTTGTACGTGGATAGTTTTCTCAAACCCCAAACCCAAAATTTTTAACAAAATATTAAGCAACTCGTGTAAAGTGAGCTTTGGATTAAAATGATTTTAGTTTAAAATCAACGCCCAGATTAAAATTTGCAGGTATAGCTCAAATTAGATGTGACGAAATTTAATTATTTATACAAGTCAACTTAAATTATTCGCAATTTTATTTAATTTATTATAATATAACGGGATGTAATTTTTGATTTTATCGTCCGTTTTCGGCTACACAAAACTTATGTAATAATTTATTTCGCGCAATGGTGCGTATTTTCTTGGAACTGCTCTTATGCTCTCGACCCTTGATGTACAAATTATAATATATTTTTATGCGTATACAGTTAGATAAATGGACTTGGGGGCAAAGAAATAGGTGGAGGAGACAACGAGGGATCGGACCGGCTGGGATCCTTGGGGATGTTTTTGATTTGTCGGATCCCTCAGGGAAGCCAAGGCGACGACAGAAGACAAAAAGAGAGAGATGAATGTTGCGTTGCGCGTGTGGCTGGGCCAACCGCGCATTATGTGACTTCTGCAGGGAGCTAACTTTGCGATTTAATTGTGAAGCGACAATGGCAATTCGGCATGGCTCAACTATTATCCAGTGATAAATATGTGGCCTCTCTATTTGCAATTCCTACACTCAGGTGTTCATCTGACGAAGGTTTTATTCATCTTTTCACACCCCACCACCGCTAGTTTTTTTTTTTAGGCATGATTGCTTCACAGGAGTGTCTTATATTATAATCGGAATAAAAAGGTATTTTTGATGTGCAGTATACGTCAAAAAACTGCAACTACTTAACTCAAAAATAAATTTTATTACAACTTACAAAATGATGGATCGTTATGATACATTGTATTCTTTGATTCTTTTTCTGTTATCCTAAGTATGCTGAAACTAAAATAATTTTTTTATCATAACTATCGTATCTCAAATATAATGGAGGAAATATATGTATTACATTTAATTCAGTAGTTAAGAAATTTTGTTGTTTTTGTTTGTTTCAATTTTTTTGCATGAATAAAAAAAAAATTTTTGAAAAGGGCCAACTCTGAGGGAAATTTTTTTTGCTAAACTTGACGATGAAAAAACTTTACTTGCACGTTTACTAATTATTTAACTGCATCGACATGTGTACGGCTAGATTAAGTGCACCACTAGAATTTTAATGTGCTCAACTCAGTAATTATAATTTTGAAAATTTCTTACAGCATATTACTACCACCAACACGTTAATAATCCAGTACAGTAACTAAATTTTCATCCCATGTTTAAGAAGCTCAAGAAAGTCTCCAGTTAGTTGGTTGCTGCTAATTGTATACATACAAAAATTTGTCTCTTTATAAGAAAATGTTTTAACATAAAATTTTTAAAATTTTTTATTAAGGAAAATATTTTATTAAACTATTGCACTAACAAGAAAAGTATACCTTTTTAGGAGTAGCTTTTTTAAATCATATTGATTTTACATTTTACAAGTTAATGCACTAGCCTCTTTAAAACACTTCAAGCACACAAATATGTATTACAAAAGCAGAAATTACTATCTGAATAGGCAATGAAGAATTGGATGAAAAAATTCACTCCAAAGCCACAGGAATATTTGGATATATAGCCTTCCAACAATTGTCTAAAGTTTAAGAAAAACAATAACTTTGTTTAACAGATTTTAGATCTAAAAAGTAACACGAAATATTTCTTTACCATCTTTTTTATACAATACTGATTTGGGCCTTTGTTAAACGGATTTTTAAGTGGATACTGTCCTAAAGAGACCACGACAAGACTGATAAATGTTGATTTCACGATAAGTTTTTCAGGATCTGCATTACGAATACAAATGCTATGTTTGAATGTATTAATTTACTGTATGGATAATAGCGGAGAATTTTATTCGAGCTCTGCTAGCATTTAATGTTACGTAATCAATTATTACAAGTTGAAAAAAAACAACAATGAAAAGAAAAAAAACAGTGCTGCATTTTGCGTGAAGTTGTAAAACAAGAGAAACTTGTTAAAACTTCAGTGAACTTGGAAAACTTGCAAAAAGCGAAGGAGCTTTATTTACAGATCGATCGAACTTGCAGGGAATCGATCTTTAACTTTGTTACACATGCGTCAGACAAGCTTCCTTGGGTAACACGCACTTCGTTAAAAGTCCAACGTCAAGCATGGCTCGTACGATTATTCTATCTCGTTCTATTCAGCTACTCCACAACAGCTGCAGCCAATGATTGATGGTAGTACATATATACGATTGCTGTAAGATCTCCTACTCATGAAACCGAACGCTTTCGAGGGTATCTTTTAACGAGCACAAGCCCTAACTTTCTCTTACACGCGCGTTCGTGTGTTTATGAGGAGACCGTTTGTTCTCTTGCGTGCCAGAACTTCAACAACAAGTTCTTGTACTAAAACTCTGACCTATATGTCTAGCACTTGCATTATTTTGTAGTGACAGCTCAAAACTACAGCCGTGATAGACCCTTTCGTGATTAAAACACTTTTTTCCCAACCCATCATCGCACTTCATCAACAATTGTGGCTGAATTCATATAATGCCGAATAACCTCAAGTAAAAGCTTTTTAAAATAAATCGTTAGTTTTTACCAGAACAAAGTATTATCATTTTTAAATTCAATAGTGTCTGAAATATTACTATTTCTAAAAAAGCACAAGCAAATGCACATTGTACTTTTTTGTGTATGGACATTTTTGAAAATTGAATGAATTCTTGTAAAGTTTTGCTTCATCGTAGAGGAAGGATTTATGTCGGACAAAAATAAATTATTTGTAAAACTTAGTTGTGCAGTGAATAAATGGAAGTTACCCCTTAGATGGAACACTTCTCTATCAAAAACTGAGATGTTATCTTTCCTATTATCAAAAGTTAGATACTATTGGCTAGTTAAATCAGAATATCTTATAAAACATGCATGTGATCTTCCCTTATGTGATTTGAACTCAATTAATTATGAACAATCAAGTACGTCTCAAGAGATGAGACTGAAACAGTGAAGCATTCGTGAAAGAATTATAAAGAATTTTCTGCGTCAATAATCACAGGGTAGTCGCAAGCTTGTGCAAGTTGCAGAGACGTTTAATTCATGAGCTTTGATGTTTCATTTATATTTATGATTGCACAAGTGTTTACGTAACTACGAGCTGGAAGCTCGATTTGAAAACAAAAAAAAAATCCGATGCAAGGAGAAAAATATCAGCAGAAATGATTAAGGCGTGCTACATATACAGAAATGAGGGCCATTTTCGATAGGAAGTGGTGGAAAGTGCGAAAAAGAAATCAACGGTTAAAGAACGAAATGAGCTTGCATGGCAAAGAAAAGTCAAACGATCGATAAATAAGCGTTAGAATTTCTTCACGGCCGGGTAATTTTTTTTTTTTTTTTTTTAATTAGTGAGTTGTAATCAGGGCTCACCGGGTGCTGATCTTTTAAAACGTCGAGCAAAAATCTTGGAGCGATTAATTTAATTAAAAATTGTGAAACAAAGCCAACTTTGAAGTTTTTACTTATTAATATACATTTTGATTCGAAATGTTTCACCAACGCCCAAGCGAGAAATCAATTAATAATAAATTAAAAATTTCTCGATCGACAAGCGCACTCGAGAAGCGTTGGATTCTGGTGGGCGAGAATATACTTGGATCAACGATCGTTTCTGTTGATGCGGAGTATAATATGTACGAGGATACACCTAGAAATTCGATCGCGTTGTATTAAATTTGCGTACATACATACATGCAGAATATACGAGAGCCAAGGCAGCCATGGTGGTGGCGGAACAGAGGAGCCGAGCAGACAAAGCCCCAACAAGTCAAGAGGCGTTTAATACGCAGACAAGACCTCGATTATGGAAATTTATGGATACGCGAATTGAGGTACACGTTACCGTGTGGTTGCGAATCTCATCTTTCTATCCCATCTCCATCCTCAGATCTCTGTATACTCTCACCCACGGTATCGCCGTGTCACCAAATTCGTCTGCCTTCAGTGCGTATAAGTTTACTATCGCACGTTTTTCTCTCTCCGATCTTTATTGTTTTTTTTTTCCTGCTCAAAGCTACCATATATAGGCTACGCAATCGTTAGGGGAAACAAGACGTGACTCTGTGTAGATGTGTACGGATTCTCCTACTGTGAATGTTTATGATTAGTGTAGCGTCGTTTGCTAGGTGGAATAAAAAAAAGGAAATATCATATTTTTGCAATTTCAACAAAACGACCATTTAGAATTAGTCATGATTGAATATACGTATACGTCAGTTAAGCGCTAGCATAATGTGCTTTTAAAAACAAGGTTACTTACATCTCAAAATTTCGTATGTATAAGAGTTATTTCATTAAATTATGCCTAAAATACGTGATAAGAAAATAAGTTGTCTATAAAAATTATGAGTTTACTGATACTGATTTTGTGACGATGTATGAACAAATGATGCTATTTAAGTATAGAAATATCGGGATGAAGTAATGTAAAAAAAAAAAAAAAATTTATTTTCCCTGCTCTGATAGATAAATCTGATTTCAACTGAAGCGGAAAGGAGAAATATGGGAGCTGAGAAAAAATGCAATTATGCTGGGCTAATTGCTCGACAAGCGAAAATGACTACCAAGGGGTGGAAGGAGGATGGATTCCTGGAATGAGGTACTCGTGACTCTATTTAAGACTTTAATTTCCCTGGGTGTCAAGTTTTTTATTTTCCTCTTATTTTCTCACTTTCTCGACCGTCTCGTTACAGCGTTGGATGACTGCCTTAATTGCGTTAATTTTTCTCCTTTTTTCACTCTCAGTGATCGTCTGCTTGTCCGTGAAATTGAAATTACTTTACACGATTATCAAAATATCTCTTCTGAAAAATAGCAACAGAGCTTATTTTGATTAAATAATATTAGAAAAATTTTGAGTAACTAATAACACTTGCGTAATGAGAACACATTTTCCAGCTGTGAACTCGGCCATCCGTCAAACGGACGAATATTATGATAACACGTGGGGTGACGAATGATTTTGATTGCGTGAGCACATGCACGTGCCTCCACCTCAGGTTCGTTACGTTGTACCAGTTTGTATGTGCGATGCACAAAGCTTACTCTGCATGCACATGTGTACTATAATACATACGCACGACGTGGCTCAAAATGTCAAATTTCACATGTGTGCCACTGTATGGCTGGCCACAACATGTAGCTCCTGTGGCTTTTTCTCTTCTCTGTCGTTTTTGATGCAAATGCTCTGGCTGTGTTTGATAAAACCTTTGGATGAATTGGATAATTTCGCACATATAGAAGATGTTTGAATTGGACTAGTATGTTATTAATAATCTCAAGCGAAACAAATATGATAATCATGATGATGATGATGATAATCGACATTTAGAAACTTATTGGGAAACCTATTGAAAGGAAATTGAAAATACATCCATTATTAATGATCCAGTCATTATCTGTAGTGTCTGGTTATTTGTACGTATATTTAAATATATTTGAACAGTATGCTGACGAGATTTTAATTATGATGTTTCATTGCAGTACTTATATATGATGAATCATTGCACAGAGTATCTGTCGAAATTGTCGAAAAATACTTGATTTACAGATCAACAATGAGTAAAAAAAGCATCTAAAACTAAAATTTTTTTCTGCTGACCAGTGAAATGATTGCACCGCGAATCTTACTTAGACAAATGGTAATTAAATTTTGACCTAAATTTGAGATAAACGAGAAAATATTTGAAATAAGGTTATTTTATGCCTACCACAGCATTTACATGTGTCCATACACCTTCTCTGCCCTGGACCGTAGTAGTAGCAGAGAGAAGGACGGTAAGAAGGAGTGATAGGCAAGGCAGTCAAGCCCGAGACTGTGGAGAGTCTAGAGATCAACGACGGAGAGTGAAGACGAGGCCTGCGGCAACACTCGGGCGCTTCTTCCCTCGATAGAGTAAATGATAAAATGATAGCAACGTTCGAAGTCTTAAATATTTACGCAGCACCACTCTAGCTCTAAGAAGCCCACATAACACATGGAACAGAGTCTGAAAAATCGCACCTCGTAATAAATGCATATGGATTCAGCAAGGCGTTATTTATATAAATGACTACATATCACTCGAGGCAACGTGGGTGAAAGAAAAACAGCGTGGAAAAAAATACATATATACAGAAAGTAAAATGGTCCTCTAGCCAGTTAAGTGAATATTGAAGAAGAGAAAGTATGGGCAATATTTTACGAGTTTTAACCTTACACCTTTACTGGTTGGTCAAACTCGTGCAAGGAAGTTCCTGCAATTGAAGGATTTAATCAAGTATTATTAAATAAATTATTCAATTTGTTAAAATGACAAAAATTCCAAATTTATACCGTAGGATCCTCCGTGAACAAACACACCAGCCAGACAACTTATCAACGGGACCATTCAAAATTTAACAGCGAGTAAGGCTCGTCCTAAGTCATAGTCTTTATCCACCCCTGCATTGCCTTAGGTAGTTTTACTCTTTAAAAAAAAATCAATATTACTAAACTGCTTAACTCGTAATTTCAGACAGGCCTATGTGACTTATAGGGGCGTAAGGCAAGTTTTGGCCTCCTCATACCTTGCCTACAATGTTCCCACGGGCACCTGTCTTGGCGCACATCTGGGCGTAAAATATCGTTGCTCATTTCGCCTTGACTGCATTTATCGATCAGCCTTGAATATTTTAAAGCTCCAAATGGGTCCAGACCCAGTGCAACAACTTATTTAACTGCTGTTGACAATTGTATATTAACTCTTACATATTTCAATCAATTCTGCCTTCTCCTGTATTTGTTGGTTTTTCATGAAGTTTTATGTGAATTTCGCTCAGCAGACAATCAATAAGTCATTATATATTTCGATATTTATCAATTGTCTACTAATTTTAGTCTCGTCGTTTGAATATTGGCTTACCTTATTCCTAGACAGACAAACGATAAAGTAATAAATAATTACAATCAATTGTTTGTTACTTTAATACTATTTTCAAGAAATCTGTATAAAAATTACAAATACAATTTGTCTTGAAATCAGCCAAATTGACAAACAATGTCGCATTACCAAAAAATCCAGAAAAAAAATTTTACGAGTTCCTGGCAGCTCAAAGTAGTATCGAACACATTATGCGTGCTAATAGTCGTCAATCCTCTAAAATCGTATTCTAAATTTATTCGTCACTACCAATTTTTCTCCATGAAAACTGAGCTTTTGAGACTCTTATACACCCCTCCCTCCTACTGTCAACCCATGAATCGTCGTCAATCGAGTTCTGAAGGGATATACCTCTTGAAGCCTTAAAGCTAAATTGAACGACATCTGCGTCTCCTTTCAACATCTGTCGGTACTTGACGCCACGAGTTTCCTCGCAAAATCCATACTTCGATAAATTTAATTTTCAACAAAATAAGCACCCAATTCTTCACTTCTCTTCGGTACAACCACTTGCCCGAAATCACACTCCTAAAGAACCAATGAGCAAAGCCATAATTTCTATCAGATGAAGCATTGATGTCCGCGTTGGAATAAAAATCGCCACTTTGTTTTTTTTTCTCTACAACCGAGAATCTACTCGAGAACTTTTTCCCGCGCGTTAGAGACTTCGATTAGCAAAGCTACCGATCGACTCCTATTAATCTCTGATCTGTCCAAGATAGCGTGAGCTGCTACTTCCTGATTCCCATTTTTTTGTCCCAGTGAATTATGCATCGGCTCACGGCTGTGGACGAGAAAATATCGTACCTTAGCTCTTCGACAGGTTGGCCATCCTCACCTCGTCCTCTTAATTCGCTTCTTTATCTCTAGGGTACAGTAGTAGAAAGAGAAGGAGAAAAGCCACGTCCCTGAAACGGGGCGAAGGTGATCTACTTAATCGCCTCCTTTTCCGCGGATTTCCCGGAGACAATTCCCAAAGTCGCGTGGCTCCACTGGCGTGGGGTGGGAAATATCTCTCTTACTGTGTCTCTTCTGCTGAAATATGGAGTCGTTATGGGGGACCATCGATGCTCTCGTTGAGCGTAAAATTAAAATTCGACTAGCCATCCAAGACGAGGTCGCCGACTGAGGCGCGCGATAAGACAACTATCTGACCCTTGATTCTCAATGAAAGTGGTTTAATTAACAGAGACGAAAAAAAAGGTCCATTTACAGCCAGTCGAGTTTTGCAGTGACATTTTTTACCCTTGCATGAATCAGGAGTTTTCCTAATGACCTCTTAATTGGATGTACATTAAGGAGAAGATGGAAGGTAATGTGGTATCGCAAAGAAGTTAAAAAGACCTCCCAGAATTTTTCATTATAACTAGTAAGCAGCAATTGGATGAAAAATCATATTACATGACACCCTGATCGATTCAGGAGGAAAAAAGAAGTAAAATCGACGGCCACAAAACAGTGATATAAACCTGAACGAATACCCATAAGCTTTTCTGGAGCAATTAAGAGATTAACAACGTGGTCGTCCGTTAATACAGTATTAAACGACTTTTTGAATCTGATATGAGTATCTGATTCCAGAGGCTATATCTTATTTTCTTTTTGATGCCAAAATGAGATCGAAAGACAAAATTCTATTGTAAAAGTGCACAGACGAGGGTGAATGTGGATAAAGGAAGGAAATACGGAGAAAGAAAAATTAAAAAAAAAGATGTTGCTTTAGAATTGAGAGGGAAGTGCCCAGTATCCTTAGAATTGCCCATCGCAGAACAACACAACAGCCAGTCTAGCGCACTGGTACATCAGGAATCGATTGGTCCACGAAGATGCCCCCATCCAGTGTGTACCCAAGTGTATACACAGCGATCCTTGGTCTCTTTTTTTCTTCTTATTATTTTTTCTATAGTGGCTGGGGATATAAAAAAGGGGCATCATTCGAATCACACTGGAGCTAGAGACTGATAGAGCCACTCTGTTCCACCCCTTTCTAGTGTCTCTGGCCACGAGGGGACCAAACGCCGAGGCTGCTCGCGCCTCTTCTTCTGCTTCTTGGCTCTTTCATGGCACGTCTCTTCATCCGGGCTGTCCCTCTTTATTCCAGACTCGAGAATTTGGAGGCTTGGATTTTCTCTTTCCTTATCCCACTTTTTCTTCAATCTTTTTTTTTCTCTCCTAACTCTTTCCAAACTCGCCTGTTTCTTTTTTCTTTTCCCTACCGTGGAACATACCTTTTCGACGCACTTCCCTTGTCTTACCGCATTAAAAAAAATTCAAGTGCAGATATTTTGCGATAAGGTACTCCCTACAACTCAGTATTGCGTAAAACAAAATTAAAGTCATACAAAATTGGGTTCAAGAAGGGGGCGCAACACATCGGCTAATCCATAACGAGGCCCTTATGAGCATTACTCCGTGGCTGATGACACTGGCTGGCACCTGCAAACTGAGTACGTCCAGGCTAGTCTCGGACTCTTGAGGCAAATACTACTTGCATGCATGTACGGCTTATCACCACTGAAAGGCAGCAAAAACAGACACGGTCCGAGACAGGGGCACTGCGACCAGCTCAGCAGTAGTAGAATGCCGTAAAGCTCACGCGAGACCCGGATAATCTCGTATCTCGAACTTTGGGTGGTAGAAGAGGAGGAGAAGGGGGTGAGCCCTTGGAGACGGGGCTACCCACTGAAATGAACGGGTGAAACGAGACGGTGAGGATGGTTCGTGCATATTATAAAAGCAAAAAGAGACGAAAATACAAACAAACAAGCTTTTATCCACACATACATGGGTCAGCGTGTCCTTGCCGTTTATTTAACCTAATCCTTCTCTGTTTTTCTTCTGATTTTTTTTTTTTTTTTTTTTTTTTTTTTTTTTTTTTTTTTTTTTTTTT
>NW_019379680.1:396134-461483 GCF_000648655.2 Copidosoma floridanum
AAAACGAGGAATCGTGATAAATTTAACGAGTCGAGTGCTAGCCTCACTTAAAGAGTAGGAGTTTATTTGAAAGTTTTAATAAATATGCCAAGGGACACAACGGAGAACGCATCGTCGTCCTTCAGGCTGTGGACAAAGGTAAACAAAGACACAGCAAAACCACTGCGTCACCGACTGGTTTACAGCCTTGAGGTTCGCAAACATTTTACATAATTGATTAAAGACTGGCGTGACCAGCACTACTCTGTATACCACCAGCTGTGTGCAGCCGTTTATTGTCCAAGGGGATTCTAGAGGGAAATTCGAGGACTGACCGTTTGACTTTTAACAAAATTTCGAAACATCTGGCACTTTGATTCTTCCAACTAATAAATTTATTAGACGTAAAGCTTCTTTGACCGTATGATATGTACAAGACCGATATATTTCACACTAGCAATCAAATCTAAAATTTCGGTCCACTGCACATTGAGAATATCTTGATGGTACAGTACAATCGTAGCAATCACAGTTATGCTCTGGGAGTCAGGTGAGTAACAGCAGAAGTCCGAGTAGTTGACCAAGTCGAGTTAAGCCGTACCTCGAGCAGCTCAAACGAAACGATGTGCTGGACTGTGGCGTATTGTAAGGCTGCGTACTTTCTCGGGCAACACAATTTTGACTGTCTGATGATTTTGCGAGCGTGAGACGATTGTTTGCTCTTACTTATATCCTCTGGTGAGCGCTTGCCCTTTAGCCTCTGTTGAACGGAATGAATGGCTGCGCTGAAAATTGTGGGGCTTTTCTTAGTGAAGTGAGCAGCTCGTGGCTATTGTGAATTTAAGTCAGTTTATTCAGTGCCTACTTCATTTTACTAACACAACTCCTGAACGAGGCATAGTGGAAATTCTTAATTTTTGAATGCAATTATCAGAGTTACATAAATAATAGTAAATAATCTCTTTTTCACATTTTGCCGCATTTGTGGGTATTACCTGAATGTGTACTTAATTAATATTTCCAATGATCAAGATGCCAATTTCTCTAGTGGAATATGAATAAATGTACAAATAAGTCAATGTGTGAATTAACATTGATTCGAACTACTACTTACTTGTAGCATTGTAAGAAATGGTTTTTAAGTATATGTCACGTAAAAGTTTAGTAGTAAAGTGTATTATTACAAATAAAATTCATGTACATGTGTCTAATAGTTGTGATATTTAATGTTGAAAGTGAAAAGAGTTACTTTTCCGAGGGCTCCTTTTGTACCTCTTCTCTTTATTTACGACTAACAGCTTATTATATACGTCCAAAGCAACAGCACTTTAAACTGTTTTATGAGTAGAATATGATTTTAGTTGACGTGACAGAAATACGACGTGCTCTAAAATACCGTTTGTACAGGAAACGGAGGGGAAGGTCCATTTGATACTTATCTTTAGTGAGCAACAACAGTAGCAGGAGTGCATGTCTGCGTTTAGTCAGGCAAAATGAGTGAGGAAGAATAAACAACCAAAAAGCGTGTCCATAATATATGTCCAACGATTTTAATCTTACGATGAATAAGAGGTAGATAACACCTCGAGCTTATTGTTTTTTGGATTTACGAGAGTTTGACGATGCCTATCTCTCTCAGACGCACGAAAGGGTTTCTGCTATGGCTCTACGTTATCTTCTGCGTATGTGAGCGAAGCTTTTGACTCAGCACATGGTTTCAATGGTATCTTACCTTAAACTCCCTTTTTTCCTATTCGAGTCCCTCATAAGTGGTACGCGATTTACCAAATTGTCGTTTACGTAGGAGCGCGTTTCAGGTGCAATTACTTTTATTGGGTTTTAGTGTGACCACTACGCCTTAGAACACTGTTTTATCCCTTTTATCTATTTCATGAGCTACTGTTTACAGGCATACACGAGGGATTAGCATGACGGTGGATTGAGGACGTTAACTTTTTACGAGTGTTATTTATTGGATATGTAGTTTGTCTTACGAGGAAACATCTAAAAATAAGATTTTTCTGAAGATTACATAAATTAAAATTTTAAAAAATCCCATAAGATAAAGAAATATTTTCAACTACTCAAATAAAGTTTCAACCATATAATAAGTTAATCGAGACATCGATGTAGCGTTAATGCGTTAATTAATCCTAGCTAAACACCGTCAGCAATTAATTCAGCCACACGTGTCAGATAAAATGTGTATAAAAGCACTCGAGCAAAGGACCCCTCGCCACACTTCCCCAACCAGTATACTATATAGAGCGAGAGTCACAGGGACATGCCCCAGCCGAGAAATTTGAAAGCTATAGCCTCTAATGTGGGCTGGGGTGGCTGGTGGTGTTAGTATCTCCGTCGTGCGCGCTTGAACGCCAACGCAAAACCAATTCAGTATAAAGAGTAGTGGAGAGAAGGTGCGTTGTACATAGTGCGGTACGACGCGCGTGCGCTCAGGTGTCGCCGCTGAACCAGCCAAGGCGGGAATCTCGTGTGTACTCGGCTTTTACGCTAGTCGGCATTTGTCCCTCGCGAGACGCGCACGTGTAACGGCTATTCTGGTCATATTCTGTTGTTGCCCTGTTGTGGACGTTGGCTGGCTGCCAGTGATGGCCCAGTACACGATTACCGATTGTCTTTGTTGACATTTGTGGTTTATTGCTTATTTCGATGTATTTGGATTTTCATCGGTGCTGTGCTTATGTGCCAGTAGCTTTGGCTGCAAGTCGTTGCAATTGTTGGTTAATTGATGATGTTTTTTTCCTTCGAAAAATAGTTTGATGTCACGATTGTGCATGGAGTTTGTGACTTAAGTGATGAGAACGAGAGTTTTGGTGGAGAAATGTGAGGATCGCGAAAAACGAAGATGGAGAAGCACAAAGGACTGCTGAAAAGGTGATTAAATTGACCAAATTTAATAAGCGTGAAGCTGTGACAATTAAATTGTGCTTCAAGTCACGAAAAAAAATTTCCCTCAAGCTAAAAGATATTTAAGAGGTATTTCCATCACATCCCGTTTGTACTATACATTTTGTAAAAAAATAATGAAAATTATTTTTTTTACGAAATTAAAGACTTAATCGTTGAAATTTTAGAGCAATAAACACATCTCTCGCTAACCACGCGATCCAATCGTTTGGTGAAACAAATTTTGCATCACATGTAATTACAGTATATGCGAGCACAGTTTTGTGTAAAAATTTGTCGTATTAGTAGTTTTATTTCGTATAGGCTAGGCGTTACGTAAGGCAATCTTTTTAAAAAAGTTATTCTGCTATTATTAACACAGTAAAAATTATCGTTTGTAACTAATGTTTTTCAAAGTTAAATCTTTAAAGGTCCTCTTTTTTTTGTTTTTAGTTATTATACAATGTGAAAACTGTTAACAACAAAAGAGTAACTATGAATTAGAATTGAAACCTTTCATTACTAGTTATTAATTATATTTATAAAATGTAAAAAATTATCTCTAATAACACGCATTTAAACGTATCGTTAAAAAAAATATACTCTTAAATTTTATCATTTTCATATTTAAACTTTGACATAAAAAGGATCACCTACCGATCCTTATAAAAAAATCCATGTACAAAGTAATTTTTTATAAATTTTTTTAAATAGCTTATTTCTAGTACCAAAATTTTTCAAAATAATTATTCTTTTAATCTTTAATACCATTAAAATTCTTTTTTGTGAAACAAACAGCGCCATTGTACCAAAATTATATAATCGAGAGAAAAAAAGTTTGTTATTTATTAAAGCAGACATAAATATTCTTGTACAACTCTAGTCCAGAAAATATTGATTCAATTGGACAACAAATGAAAAATATTCATGAAAAACTTGCGTTCTTTCTGATATGTTGATATTCAAGTATTGCTACGTACAATTTCTCTTTACCATCTTGCATAATCAAGCAGTGAATATTGATTCCAATCAAGTACAAAAAATCAAAGAAGCGTATTTTTTCCAATCCTATTATAAAAGGGAGATATCGATTAGGATCAAATTAAAGGTTTGATTAAATCGAATCGAACCTGAGATTTTATAAGATTTGCTGAAGTTAGTTATAAGATGAGATGTCAAACTAACCTTTGGTGCGCATCTCACGCCCTTCGAGGCTAGTTTTTTAAAATTTACACAAAGCCACCAACGCGATCTTTTTGATTCGTTGGCTCGTCTTTTTTTATTTCTTCTACGAAAGAAATGAAATTGGAAGAACGATGAAAAAAAACACTCGCTCGAGTTTGTACGTACCTCTCTGGGATACTACATTTTAAAAATCCTTTTGCTGATGAGAACTGCACAAATTTTGCCTCTACTTCTCGCGGCTCCTGTTATATCTCTGAGAAAAAAAAAATCATAATAAAACAGAAATTACATTTCTTTTCATCTGTTAAACTAAGCAAAATTTTTTTAAAAATCAGCTCTAACCATTGTTTGGCTCACGATTCAATACGTGCAACAACATGAAACAATGCTGTTAATCAGAAGGTGGATATTTCTGAATGAAAGAACTGTGCAGCGAACAACAACAGCAACTGGAAAATCCATTGTAATAATTACCTTTTCCTTGGCACTTGAATATTTTGCTATTTTGTAATCCTCTTCTTTTAATTGTACTTCGTGTATCCATATATTTCTCAGCTCAAAGTAGAAACAACAGGGTCTCTTTACTTAATACACGTGCCAGAAAGAATACGAAAAGAACGATATTTCATTGTCACGTGTTCTTACTTCCTGGACCATCTGCTAGTGGATACTTGTACGTCAGTTTTAAGATCTTCCACGATTACAGAGCAAAACTTATAAAATTGTTGTGAAAAAAGAGCATATCCTCGTTTTACGGTCAAACTAGTAAGTAACGTGCCGTGAACACCTATGACTAATGATTTCCTGTTACTGAACCTTTTGAGGGAATAAAAATTTGGGCATTAGCAACTTTTATTAATTTTACATGTTACTGAAAGAGTGATGAAAATCTATTTCACCAGAAACGAGTATATTTAATTTTAGAGTAATAACAAAGCAGAAAATTAAAGACGAAGAAAAAAGGATTGGTGCGATAAAAAAAATCAAACATCTTTCATTAAATTAGCCAACTACATATTTTAATAAAAATAGTTATTTCATTACTTCAAGATATTGTAATAACAGATGTTATTTTGATTTGACTTATATTTCTTTAAAAGTATATTTAATTGTAATGGTAGTACTTCCGAAATTTTTGTAACGAGAAAACCGTTGTTTATTTAAAGCTTCGTTGGTGGTACAAATTAAGGAAACTGTTCTATGTTTTAAGCTGGTGGAATAATTAATTTGAAAAAAAATAATGCATCTTCAATGAAATAATAAACAGCTTCTGACATATTTTTAGAATTATTAAATCAATCTTGTGTATTAATTTTGCTTCAGGAACAGTGCCAGTGATGATAAAGTGGTGGATACGTGCAAGACTCCTGAGAGATATCAGCAGTAGAAGGTGGAAAGAAAGTATTACAGCATATACTTTTACGCAACACCTAGTCGGCGATAAAAGATACATAGACTAGCGAATTATGGGGTCTTCTTTGAAGTTGCTACTGTTATCAACGCTTCTTCTATTACTACTACTGCTACGGCAACAAGAAGGTGAGACTGTCACTCCCCCTCGTTATCCTCATTAGCTCGTGATCTATTTTTTTTTTCTTCGAATGCACAGAGTATTGTGCTCTTGGTAGAGAAAGAGAATTGAATTGAATTGAATTGAATAGTATCTTGGTAGAGAGAGAGAGAGAGAGAGAGAGAGAGAGAGAGAGAGAGAGAGAGAGAAAATTCCAAAATGCTTGCTGTATAATCAATTAGGATTGAAATGCACAGTTCAATGATTAATTTTTTTTCTCTGTACTTGTTCGATTCTTAGTGCTTAGCTCAGAATAATTGAATCTAGTTCGTGCTATTTTTACAATTTTTAGTATGAAATGTGCTCTGGAAGAAAACTATTTTGTCTGTCAGTTTAAAAAAGCACTTTTTAGAGTTATCATACTGTTCTTATTCTCAGAATCTTAAAAAAGGTCGCTGCTACAGAAGCCGCTTAAAGCTAAAGCTAACATTTTTTTATGGATTTCGATAAAAAAATGAATATTATTCCGTATTAAAAATGATGGATTGTCGTATCTCATAGTTCCTTATTTGAACTATCAAAGTTTCCTGTAAAACTGTCGTTAGTTTATTTTCGGTACACGTGAATAAAAATCCGTATTTTCGTGTCTTTTTTATTTACCAATTTCAACAAGAAAACTGAAATTTCGAGTCAAAAGATCTCCATTTCGCTGACAAATATTTCCGCAATTTACCAACCTCCCAAATCTTTTTAGAGTATATACTGATACTCTATCTGCCTGTAACAGCTTACTGAAATCACAACCTAAAGGATAGGAGCAGCTTAGGAATTCAAAAAGCTCGACAAGTATCTCTGCTCGGCTTGGAAACGTTTATTCTCGACTCCCATCGCACGGATATACACTGGAACATCTTTTTACAGATTTCTTATTTTTCAAATAAGGTATAAATTAATTTTCTTCAAGAATAACTTCCAAACTTCACGCAAGTTAGTGTCAAAGTATTTTTATTGGCTCACAATGAAATGTGACAAGCAAAGCTTTACCATTTCTAATTCTAGAGAGCATGAACAGAAACCAAACCAGTTGTAGGCCATTTGTTGCTAAACAGAGTTTCTCTTGGTTTTACCCATCTAGGTACTGCAGGATCACAAAATATAGAAAATAATTAGCAGTGGGCAGGCGCAGTGCGCAGGCGAGCGTGAGGAGTGTTGAAATGAAAATTTGAATATAAGCGATGCAGATGAAAAAGCTCATGGCCTTAGATAGGAACATAAAGTAGGATAAACCTGAAAACAAAAAAAAAAGTTCTAAAATTTTGTGCAGTATATGAATGAGAAATTAACGGACCATAGGATATTATTTTTAAAGTATAGCTATTAAAGCGCCTCTAAAGTCCATACAGCGACTATAAGTCAAACAATCTTTATACATGTAAGCTTATACTGTTGAGCATGGTTTTTTATGCGCAAACACAAGTACATATCCAAAGCAGGGAGGGTAGATACATGTGCAAAAAATATAATTTCAGAACTCCAAGAAGTTGGTCGATGGGCTTAGCGTGGATCAATAAAAGACGAGAGATAGCGAGAGGAGCTTCGTCCATCTTTGTTTCAAAAACAGCAGATAACGTCAACGTACATGTAAACACGCTGCGATGACATATACTAACGTATGACTATCCTTATGTATACACGTACATGAGAAAATAGATCTCGAGTTGCTGCTTTTGTGTACCATCATATATTCCTGTAAGCTTATGTTTACCAATTCATTGAAAGAAGCAGGGTCCAGTGTATATTAATAAAATAGACTGTCAGACTTTGCAGTGGTGTTCGACCAGGGGCTCTTTCATGTTATCCGTTATATCATTGCTTTCCAAACACATAGTATACATGTGTGTCATATATATTTAATAAGTACAAATGGTGAGAGCAGTTACCATACAATACGCTGCAAAGCAACATTTCAGTTTTAATACATTCATTGGATGTTGCAGCTGCACTGATGGTAATATGCGGGAGTAGCAGCACTGTTTTCAAAGATGTATTGCTATGGAAAATTTAGAGTAAAGATGAGATAAAGTGCCTCTGGGGGATAAAGTTTTTGTCAGGAATTCGGGGGGGGGGGGGAGCAAAAAGTCCATACCTTACTCTATTCCTTTCTTTTTATCCGACGAGACAACCGTTGATCTTACTGAACCTTATCGTTAACTCCGTATTCTTCTTCTTCAACCTGAACGAGCCTCAAATCTCTGTAATATCTTTTTTCGATAATGGCGCAATGGCTCTTTTTAAATAAGTGTTCCCCATTGACTTAAAAATGATTTTTCTCTGTAATACAGTTTTCAGCATACTTAAACAATAATGGAAGTTACTGGGTACAATTTTTACCATCGATCATTCTCCCTCTATAATAAGAGCTCTAAGGCATTATCGATAAAAGTATGTGCCTGTCTAGGACAAAAAAAATATCTGATAATACTCATCGTTTAACTTACAGCTACAAGTTTCATAACAAATGACGCCTGAGGACATTAGAAAAATGAATCTAATCTTAAAAAAAAATAGGCTTTCAATTTTACTTAGAATGTTTGAAATAAGTAGTAATAAAGTCTTCACTACGTATATACAAAGATTATCTGTAATAATTATCATATCGTAATACTCAGTATACAGTTATTGGATTATCAACATTCAAGATAATATTACTACAATTTGATATGTGCATTTGCTTACACACGATATGTGCATTTTTTCTTGATGCAGTGAGAGATACTAGCTCGTGCCCTTTCTTTGTCTTCTTTTTTTCGTATTTATATTTTACGAATATTGTGTCTTTTGATATTTTTCCTTTCAACATTATTGTTAAATGGTTACTTATCTGAATACGTCTATCACATGAGGCTGTTTTACGTCAAACGACGATCAAGACATTTCATTGGCCGTCTCTGTCGTCTTGAAAAAATTTCTGAGCATGCACATACAGTGCCTGTCTGACTATACCCAGAGTCATTCTACTGGTTGAAGAATAAGTTTAAAAAATGGTACAAAATTTTAGCAAGTACATAAGCAGTGTTCGTCTGACCATATAGTGAGTCACACTACTAGTTTTAAAAACTCGTTAAAAAGTGTATAGAATTGTTGCAGGTATTACTGCTGGTTAAAAAAACCCACCAAATGATATAAAAACATAATAAACGCATATTTGACGCAGGCTTGACTTTACAATGAGGCACACTACTAGTTTAAAAAAAAACTTGTTTAAAACGATTAGGTATTAAATATTAGCGAGCACAGTGCAGAGTCAGCCTGACTGTTGGGTGAGCCGTACTACTTGTTTGATGAATAAGCTCAACTGAGTTTTGATAATCACTGCAGTCGAGGCAGCATTGTTACACGAAATTACAACAGCATGTGAGTAACATTAAATCCTACATAAGCATAAAGTGACTCTGAGTCAGATAATGGGGATAAGCCGACTAATTGAATTGTTGATTGCGAAAATTCGTCGCAAATGTTTGTTTTGTGCATACATTTGTAATTATTTTGGACTGGTATAAACAACGCTCATTTATTTTAGCAAAAGTTTCTTTTATTCAGTGCTTGCGATCAAGCGATAACATATTTGATTTTGAAAAATTAAAAACATATTCATACTAGAAAAAAAACTTCTGCACAAAAACATCAATACAGCCAACGTCGTAATCAGTGGTTTACATCTGTGGGCAGGGAGTATAGTTTTTTCAATCGCATCCAGCTTAATGAAGTAAGTGAAGATGCAAGCAAAAAGTCTAAATGCACGTCCGATGAATAGCAGTATCTGTTATACAAATGCTTCCAGCATCATTAGCATGTATCTGCGACATATAAATAGAGAAAATGAAAAAAAAAAATAACTGTATTTAACATGTACATTATATAGAAACGCGTAAATTAAAATGCAGCAGAAATTCAACCACTTTCTCTACCCATCGAGCAAAATAAAATAAATAAAATAAAAGAGGAGTTGGTGGTTAGCGGAAATTTGGAGATAGCGCGCGCTCGTGTTAAGAATGTGAAAGACTTTTTAATAGGAGCTTGGGATTCGAGTTGGACAGCAGAGGAAAAGACGCCAAATATTTCGTTCAATACAGAAATACATTCTATGGATTTTCGAAAAAAACTTTGATGTCATCGGGAGTTTGGTATCGCATGTAACAAAGTACTCAAAAAACAAGTGGAGAGATTAGTTGTTACTACAGAATATGAGCAACCGTAGTCAACACGTCCGGTTATACTCGCCAATTAAGAGTTACTGGGTGTAAAAGTATACATATGAGAGAAGTTAAGAGAGAAAGAGATGTATGGGAGAGCTGTAGAATGAATGGTACAGCAACTGGTGGTCGATTCAATGTTGAAGGATAAATTGAGCAATTTATTGTGAGAATAATTTTTGATTGGTACTGTTGAAAGTGTAATCTAATGGACTGAAAATATGTAAAAAATAGGAAAAATGATATGAGGGTGAGAATAAGAGTACAAAGTCAGACGCAATGCACGAAGAAAAATTCCTGTGTGAGTCGTGTGCACAAGGGATTTCATTGAGTATTCAAACGCTAGAGTACCCCTATGGGTTCGCTTCTCGTCTCTTATTCACATATGTGCCAGAACTTACATTTCCTCATACACGTATGTATGTATGCTTGCGCTCTCGTGGATTAAAATTTCTCCATATTTTTTTGCTGGCTTCTGTCGATCTAAGTCTGCTATGGCTCTCCGGCATACGAGTACAAAGCTTTTGAAAGCCCACGCTACTGCTTTCCATCATATCGCTTTTGAATAAATTCTTAGAGGTAGGTCACTTTTCATTTCCAATTATGTTTTAAGGTATGTTGTGATTTATACTCACTAAGAGATAAGTTTCTGTTTCAATTACTATGTATAGTTATTAACAAGATGTTTAATAAGGGAGTATATCGTACATACCTTAGGTATAAAAATATTTTTCCATGCATTTTTTTGTCTATACCGGATTTTTGTTGAATACAGATGATTATAATTATAAGCCTTGACTAATAGTTGTTAGTCACAGTTTACACAAAAAATTTATAAATCGATTTTTCAAACTAATTTCATTTATTGCACAGCTATAAAAACAAATAGATTTTAGTAAAGGGATCGATGTATTAATTTCAGGTGGATGAATATTTTTCTCTTCTTTCTTTTGAAAGCAATCATTAAAATAATTTCCAATTTATAAACTTGAATTCCTCATGAATCAAACGTAATACGATGAAAACGGCTGAGGTGGAGTAAAAAAAGATTTCTGGGCTATAAAAAGGAGAAAGACAGAGAGAGAGAGAAAAGTTGGGAAGAGGTGGTACACTTGGGACCCCTTTGAGAACCATAAAGCCGAAAATCATGCGGTGCTTTATCACGACTTGGAATTTACCGCCATAACAATCGGTAAGGGACAATGAAGCCGTCAACCAACTCTGTGTGAATGTAACATACATTTCTACTGTCTTGGATACCTTTTTCTCTTCATCGTCCCGTCGTAATAACTTTTTCTTACACTGTATACATCTTTTTTATCGCTCAAGTGGAGGCATCTTGGTATTTGCTCGGGCAGAAAGGCAAAATTCAGCAAGAGGAAAGTCAACGCAAAAATAAGCGAGCGAAAATAGGTGTTCGAGTAATACAGAGTTATTATAAATTTACGGCCAAAATATCGGATCTTTTGATTCAACGGGCCATTAAACGTTAAAAGTCCTTTAACTCGTAACTCAAGACCATCAGAGATTTGCACGAGCTTACCTGACCTCATAAAAACCAAAAACGTTATCCCTTAAAATCACACCTACTCCTCTCCTCTTTTATTTTACTCGACCCCGTAGGTAGCATGTGTAAGATTTTTATTTATTCTGTACGTATTCCATCTGCTACTTACCGCGACGTCTGATCCCTATTTATCTTTATTGAGAGGTTCTTTTATGATCCTATCGTATCCTCTATACCGGGAATCGCCTAATGGCTCCAAATGAACTGCTGGGACACACAAACTTGTACGAAATCGTTTTACTTTTATCCATTAAACGATGGCAATGACATCAGATTAACGAAGGTGTTTTTAATTTAAAGATATAATTACTTGTCAATTGCCCTTGATGATTGGAGCAAGTATTGGCTACAAGTTAATTCTGTTATGTCAGGAAAAAATACACTGATATTTTTATCTTCCGTTGTTGATACATTAATTAATCGACGAGACAAAATCTGTAAAAAAATACAGCCTAGGTGATGCTTATACTATTCAAATCTATGAAGGAAATAATTTGAATACAATAATGGAATGATGTCGTAAAAAAGTTACTTAAACGTCTCATTCATACATGTACACCCACATTTTGATGAATCGTCGTACAACATTGAAATTCAAATGACCACTTGTTTTTGAATCAATTGGAGTCACTGCATGAAATTTGTACGGAATTGGTTGATTCAGTCAGTGACCAATCACCGCTAAAATCCAAGCGATTCTCATTGGCGATATCTGATGGGAAAGAAAAAAAAAGTGGAAGGGACCCACGCCGTATATTATTCCCAATAGCCCGTCCCGATCTAATCTTCCTTGTCACCTTTCACCTCTGATTAACGATGAAAAAATGTAAATTCCTATCGCGATACGTGCAAGTATGGTGGCCGCATGCGCGCGTACCAGCGGAAAAGCATGTAATCGTAAAACGCAATCTCGATACATTAGCGATTCCGGATTCGCGTAGACTTACTCTGTCACGACTTTTTTTACCCTCCCTTAGCCGTTTGAAATACATATTTCTGGGAGGGCTTATTCGCATCATAAAAGGGCAAGTTAGCTCGTGAAACAGCTAAATAAAATCCATCTGACCTGCTCGAGGTCTAACTGCTACCACATAATTGATGAAGTCACGCGGCTAGCATTGTCCATTGAAACAACTCTACTGTTCTATTTTGTAGAAAAACTTACTTACCTGGTTAATTTTGTTACGCACGCCCACCTGTTGACTTCCAGTAAAGAGAAAAAATTAATAATTTTTGAATTTTGTTACGTCCAAGTGGAATCCTCCAAATGGCTTTGAAATTTCCCGAAAATTGGTCGAATAAAGTAGTACTACAAACCACATCCAGTAAAACATTTTCTAACACAGAAAAATAAAATGTAGCATGTCTAAAATTCATATAACAAAAAGTATTAAGTGGGTGCAACTGTATATACATCTTTGCATCTGTGGAGGGAGAAATTGTAATTTATACACAAACATGTTATCTCTAAAGCTAATGAAATTATTCATGGACTATGAGAAAATTGATTAGCTCAACCCCAGGCACGCAAAATCTAGGGGTCCATCAAGCTATTACCTCCTGCATTGGTTTTCCTTCAACGAATATGAATGTGCACGATGAGCTGAGATCCGCTGAAAACTTGACGTTTTCCCACGCTTCGTTTAAAACATAACTGTTATCTCAGATTTTGCATTAGAAAATTTCTATATTTCGTTGCTTGTTTGTTTTCATTGTGGCGATACAAATTCATTAGGTTAGCTACAGGAGATGATAACTTGCACTCTAATGACGTTAATTATGTTGTACAAGTAGTTCCATTACTTTATGGAATAATAATTTATACTTGCAAATTTGTGTGCATCAAACAATTTTGAACTTAATTGAGGTTTTCATGAATGAAACATAACGTCACTTAAGCAGTTAACGAGCTAAAATGTATACATGGGTTGTGTTATTAATTTGTGTAATAAAACGAGTTCCTATCAAAACATATTACATATACGGTATCTTAATCCTTAATTAAAATTAAAACAAAGTTCTTTGAGAAATTTGAGATTGTATAGGTGTTAGGGATCTTTATTAGGAATATAGAAAATAAAATTACCTGTAAGTAAGTAAATGTAGTTAAATCTACTTTAACAAGTGAGTAAAGAAAGTATTTGTATAATTACAGCTTTTTACAATTTACAATTTTTCGGATTATTAGATTTTCTTTTTATTCTTAAAGATTTCGTATAGTCAATGATACTATATCCCAGGCTTTTATATCCCAAGCAGACAAAGTCAAAAAATGTTATTGTGTTGTTACCTTATTTCATTTTTTTTCCATCCCCTTTTAAAGAAGCATGTACAAAAGTGATAGGTAAAAACTAAATCATAGAGTCAAGTGATTTTCTTAAAAAAAAAAAAAAAAAAAAAAAAAAAAAAAAGAGCACACATTTATACGGCTCGACAAAAGAAAATAGCTTATTGAAAGTATTTGCTTGTAAGGTACGCGTGGGTGTATATGTTTGCGCCTTCCTTTTTTTGTCACATACCTTTCTTATTTTTTCTTTCTTTTCTTCATGTGTTGCAGCAGTGGAGGCGCTGAGGGTCGAAGTAAAGGTTCCACCGTACCTCAAGAAAGGCGAGTCTGCCAGGCTGGAGTGCAGGTGAGAGGGCACTTGCCCATTTTAGCTCTTTGGCACTTGTGTCAAAATGCATGCATACATATACAACATGCCTGGAAACTTTGTCGCAGCCTCTACACACCCTCTACTTTCACGAATTTCTTCAAACGCAGTATTTTTGATATTTTCTCTTTCTTTGTATCTTTATATCCCCTCCTTTCTTGCTTCCACAACTCCCCCTCGTCCTCACCCTCTTCCCTATCGTTAAACTTTCTCTTACGTTTGATTTGTTTTTTTCTCACTTTTATCTTATCTTTTTAAGGATATTAATGACCTAACTAGGAAGGTTTGATCTTTTAATTCCGTAATTTTGTAAAATGACACAGACGTATAACGTTAATCATAAATCGATCTTTCGAGAAATGCTTTTGTTGAATAATGTTATCTTTTGAAAATGAATAGCGAAGAAATTAATCAACGTTGATGTCAGCACAATCACATCTCATTTTAGCAGAATACCCACGAACTACGTAGGTCAAAGAAAAAAGGTATTATCGATAACAAGTACTTATCTCTAGCAAACGTACTTTAAACCTAGTATTCCACTTCCAACGTTCAAAAATATTTTAAGAGATTTCTACGAGCTACGAAGTAAAACAGTTGACTAGCAGTTAGTTCATGGGTTATAATTAGGAAGCATATGTACCTCAACAAAAATGTTTGCTGACAGCTCTAGTGTAGGAGCAGAAATTGGATGAAGTAATTTTTTGTGCCTGGAAACTATTTTATGTGGAAAATATGGCAGGAAATCTAGGCTCTAAGAGGAGAAAAATAAAAACTGCTTAACGCGCCCTATTTCCAACTTTTAAATGGCTCCAAATTTCTCATTTTTTACTCCCACTTGATTCTAACTCCTCCGTTTTCTTATCACTTTTAACAACTTCCAGGAAAAAGATGTTCCCCTCCCCTCTTTTACTCGGCACCTCAAAGCTAAAGCGAGTCATCGTGTTAATCACCTTAGGCTCCCTCCGAGAAGAGATAAGAGATCATCCAGCTAAATCATCCACTGGGATCCAACATAATTAAACCGTAAAAAATTAAAACTTTCACAATATCCTGGTGTAAGATCTTCGTCTCATTGATTGTAGTATCCTTTATAAAATCATAAAATCACACTATCCACGAGCCATTTTATTGAGGTTTTTTTTGCACTCGAAACGTGTAGGAGACACATTCTCATGCGAGCACGTGCCCACTTTCCTTTTTCTTGTCTGGGGGTGAGATCCTCGACGGCTGCAGAGACACAATACAGGCGTCACCCCTAGTACGTGTGACACAGCGCTAATTGGCTGACATGCTAGTGTATGTGTCTCTGGAGATTCGTTAATTAGCTTCCACCTGAGGACATGTGCATGGACATGTGCGTCGATCGGATAGCTGGGAAGAGCAGATATGTATGCCTGGAGCCCATCTCTGTATGTGAAAATCAGATAAAATTCCATACTGGTGGTCGATCCAAGTAGATACGAAAATACAGATTTACGAAAAGAGTCGGAAATGGGAATAGGCGATGAAGTGAAGGACGGAAGGAAAGCTGAGCTCTGCATACCCTCGGGCCGTACCATCTCTTCGCACAATGCACGTGTCACGTCAGCAAAATCTCAACTCTTGCGTAGTCCTCTCCTTTTTGGCAGGGGCATTCAATCCTTTCCAAAAATTCTCGATACGTGACTAAATCTAGATGATGTTAAATCGAGCATGACCATAAAATTTATTGCTGAAAATTTTACGTTTGATTGCATCGACTTGTACATTTCTGATAATTACAAGCAATTTGAAAAATAACCCCACAGAATAATTCACGAAATGATTCGTACAATGTCGTTGATTATTTATTACCGTGCATTTTATTTTTGTTTTATTTAGGAGTATAAGTTCTCCAACTTGGCATCTATGGTTTGAAAATAACTCCAAGAATCTGTATTACCAAGAGTCGTGATCTTTGAGGAGTTGAATCCTGATCTCTAGCTTGTCAAATTTAACTCATAAGCCAAGTCATAAGTAGAATTTTACAATAATAAAATACTTAACATGAAAAAATCAGCGAAGCGAAACAACGAGAAAAATCGTAAGAAGATCATTAAGTGACTGGACTTATCCATTCCAGTGCATCCTGCGGAAAACGTAAATCCACGAGTGAAAATAAAAAAGTACTATTCTTGCAGTATTTATCTGTTAATCGATTTCTCAGACGACGCTCTTATCCAGCAGCATCTCCCAAACGTCCGCAAGCTCTTTCTCTCCCTCCCTTTTTTTTCCTACTGGCGCTGAGCCCTTGGCCATGCCATCCAGCCCCGTAGCAATATCTCAGGCGAGATTTCTATCCGTTTTTCTTTCCTCTGCTATCCTGCCTTCATAAAAGTCTCAGTCTACGAGGACGAAAAATAAAATTATTAAAAAAGAATCTCTTTAGGGGCAATCCAGCCCACCACCATTTTTCATCTTTTTTCTCCTTTACTCCTTTCATTTGTGGGAAGAATGAAAACAGGAGAAACTCGACTTACAATCTTATTCACCTTAATCGTACGCAATTATTTTTATTACTCTATCTCTCTCTTGTATGTGTGTGTGAGTCCGTCCTCCTCCCTTGGCTTTCTGGAATCAAAAGAAGTGATTGCATATTATGATTGGTTAAATAAAAAAAAGCTCATCAGTGCTTCAACACCTGAAGAATAAGTACTCCAAGTAATTTGTGGATACAGATTTTTGGAAAGCCCGAAAATTTGCAAGTGTTATGGTAGGTAATACTAATTCTAACAGCAGACACTTAAGAACAGCTTAGAACAACAACACAACAACAATAACAAGAATGAGAAGTGTAATATGTCTCGATTAGCCTCGTCAAAATATCTACTCCAACATCAACAGCCAATATTCTCGACGTTCATCTCGAGTATAATCACGACGTGGATTCTCAAGCGATACAAGAGGGTAACTCGAGGAATTCCGCTGAGCGACTCTCGTGGCGTCTCGTGATATCTCGCTTTGGTAGACTGGTTGTACTAACAAGTCAAAATCTGCGAGTCGATACTTCATACGTTATTGATGGCAGGTACACAAGTTAGAGAAAAAACATACTACTGCACTGTGTACAGTGGCTATGATAATATTCAGTGAATTTGGAAAAAAATCAAGACAGTAAAAGTAAAATCAAACACAATATTCCACGGGACTTGCAATCGCTATAAGGGCACTTGTAGAAAAAAAATTAACGAAATGCAAGATACGTATGAGGGCAGAATAAGAAAAAGAAGAAACGAGAAAGGTGCAAAGGTCAGAAAACTCAGGGAACCCCCCAAGGAAGCGACCCCAGTAATTGAGCCAGTAGATGCAAATCAATCCCTTGAGGCTGGCAGGTGCGTGTCTTTCCCGTTCACCTCCTCTCTCAGCTCCATCCCATTCTCTCCTTGCTCACTTGAAGCCCGACGTCTCGTGCACCTAATGCTAGACTCTGGCGATCCCCTTACCAGCCTCAAGTTGAATGTAACCCCCGGGGGTGCGTCACTGCAGTAGAGCTGCGTCAGGGTTCGTGTTGTGCACTTTCAATATCGTAACCACCACTGATAAGACGTACATGCTTGTCCCAGATGTGTGTGTATGTGTATGTATGTTTTTCTTAAGACCGAAACGCTGATGGCTGCAGGTTTTACAGCTGCTGCCAGTAAGCGAGGTAAGCGCTGCCACGTTGGCTGTTGGCTCTGTGGTGACAATGGTGGTAGGCTCGAGAGCCTTTGCCACGAGCGCTGCAGCCAGGACTCAAGTTTTCTTGCCTTTTGAATAATTTTGGTGCTCCCGAGAGCTAAAATGGGGTTGAAGAGTTTGCTGCTCCTCTGTTCTCTCTTTGTAGGTACGAATTAGTTTTTGCAAGGGCTTACGACCCTCTATCTTGTTCAAGTCACGCATAGATAAAGTTTTATACTCTATTTAAACTATGCGAGGAAAGCATTGCATTTTTATCCTGTAAATTTATTTTTTATCAGTGGTGTACCTACCAATTGACCTCAAACCCCTGAAAGTATCCTTTTGTTAAGTATTTGTTGCTCTAACTTTTCTTCATGCATGCAATGTAATGGTCGTTTTAGCGTTTTGGTGTGATTGCAACTGTACTTGTAAACATTGCCAAACAAAAGTCCGTTTTTTACATCGTATGTACGTTCTTAAATGAATTTTAATCAAATTTTTTGTTTTAAATTTCAGGTACGAGCTGGGCTCTGATAAGCTGTACTCCGTGTCCTGGTACAAGGACAACGTGCACATCTACAAGTTCTTGAAAAAACAACACGAAAAGCTGGTTTTCAATGTAAATGGTGTCACAATCGACGTAAGTTTTAACTATTCCTCTTAAAGTTAAACTGATTCGTCAAGGTGTTAACAAACATCTATAAACAATACAAACTCTTTTCTCATTTACCCTTTAATTTGATTGTCCAAAAAAAGGTTGAGTAAAAAAGAAAGCTTTTGCTTAACTTTTGAGACCAGTGTAAAAAATTATCGTATTACAAGGAATCTAATGTCAGATAAAAACAGAAGAAAGAAAAAATCGCGTGAAGAAGGCTGAGGGGGTTCTACTGGGAATACGTACCTAGATAAAATCGAATGACGACTACATGTCCCGAGGCGCTCGGGCTCTGCGGAAAGGAAAATCTTCTACGAGAGCTTTTCCTAGTATCAAGAGACTTTTATCGGTGGCAGGACTATCGCGAGCTGATTATTCGTTCAAATGGAAAGCAACGACGTACATAAGTAGTGAATATCCGTGTTTGGTCAGACGATTCGCAGGTGGAAGGAAAGATACCGTTTAATACTCTTATCGTTGGTGCTAATTCATTTGCTTAGTTACATTGGGAGCTAGTATCATTTATCCATTACCTACACCTTATTCCTCTAAGAAGATTTAATTTTTGTAGGAATTGTAAGTGCAGACTGTTGGAGAAACTTTTCATGTAATTTTTAATGCAAGAATAAATCTTCTTTGGCCATACAATTTATTTAGCTCTTGCTTTTTTCACTCTTGTGAGAAGATAGATGCATTATATAACTATCCTTTAGCAAGGACACGTAGCTGATACGATATTAGTGAATTTAATGGCATCAAGTTAGTCAAACAGCCCAAAAAAGTCGTTAAAAAAAAAATAAAGAATAAAATCTGACTAACGCAACGGATCCCATAACCATTGGCGAGTATCAGAGCTGCTACTATTTACCTCCGTGCAAGAGGGAGGCTCTCCTTTGGGACGATTTGTCGAGCCATATCAGCCCTTTGTGGGCGCTAGTAACCCACTCCCTAACACCTTTGCTTCTAATCTTGGTAGTACTCCCGTGACACGTTGACGGGCTCTTTGATGTTTGTGACGTTGACGCAAAATTACACACCCCAGCGCTATCCGACACAATTCACGTTATTTTGGCTTTTCCAGGTTCGAATGAAGCATTAGTTTGAAATATTATTTGATCTCCTATATAACTTGAGATTGAATCACTAATGCACTTTGGTATGATTATAGACCGGTAATTGAAATCGACAGGTGAAAGGGGGTCACTCGACAATCAACAAGTAAATACTAAAACTCAGGATCGGTGTATTGGTAAATATCGAGGAAAGACGAGAATAACTCGAGAGTCAGAGAATCAGTAATCCTTGCAGAGCAGGAACAACCAACTGCGCGAAGAGAAGCAGATACAATTCGATCATGCATAAACATTTACACTTCACGATAGAACGGGGGAGCGAAAGGAATATCGGCAATTTCTTCGTATACACTAAAGTAAAACAAATCACTCTTTTCTCATATCTTGGGTGAGACTTTGTAAATTGCTTACATTTGCATTATTGATTAAGCGTGCCCAACTTGATTGACTTTTTCCGAGCACTTCGAAACAGATCAATAACGAGAGATAGTGTGCGTGTGTATGGGTGAGTGTGTGTGTTTGAGAAATATACAGTTCTCACAGCTCTTCTTCATATTCTCCTCTTTCTCTTCGTTCTACTATATTTATTCTCGCTTATCAATTTTCTCTAAATGTTTGATTAAGCCAAGAATATCCAAACCCAAATAAAATTAAACTAAGATACTCTCAAGACATAATAATGCCATATCAATCGATGTGTGATCTCTGTCAGCCTGAATTGTGTAATCATTATGTTGAATTCTATAAATCTGATGTTATCGTTATTTGTAAAATATATTTATGACAATAATCCATTATTCTTATATTTATTAAAAACTTCTACTTTTTATCATTTGCCAACTTAACACCGAATTTTTCATCAACTCTACTAACAACTGAAAGTAAGGCCGCGTTAACTTTTTGTCGATTATACCACGTAAGCTATCAATTGCGTGAAATATCCTATTGACCCCCAACAATGACGCGACAATTAAAGTTAATGAACTGACCTTATTGCGATACTCACTAATGGCTCATTCTTTTGAATGCATGCATTTACTCACTCAGTAGCTGTTCAAACACTACAATAGACACTATAAAGAGCAGCAATACTGTTACAGAAAAATTCGCTGTGAGCCCTTAAAAAATGAAAAAAAATTTAAGAAATTTTCCATAAGAGAGCCCACGAGTCTCTACTTGTTATTTTTTTATTTTTTATTTATTTTTTTTATTTTTTTTTTTTACTTTTCTTTTCATTTCTTTGGAGGAAAAATAGTACAAGGAGCAGAGAGACGAGTGCAAAGGACTAAAAGTAAAAATGCAGGACTCCGTGAAAAGTATTTCAATTTATTCCACCAAGTTCCCTTTATCACTATATCAAAGTTGGATATTAAAAACCACGAGCAGAAAAAAGGGACTCCAGCTTTTGCTATTCTTTTCTTTTCTTCTTACATTTTTCTCCTTACATATTTTCTCGAGGTTCAGACGATAAGTGAAATTTTCACTACATTATTGGCTGTTATCATAACTAAAGGAATTTTGTTGTAAAGTTGTATAAGGTATAAAAAAAATATAAAAAAAAAAATTAGTCACTAATGGAACGTAACTAGTACAACTTGTGTCATGTATTACTGATGAACATCAATATATGTTCCGTGGAAGCCAAGTTCTGACCAAACACTTGATTTCACGATCAAGAAACTTTACATTAAATCCCCTTCAAGTAATTTGGGAGTGCAGGATAAAAAGGTCGAACAAAGTGTTGGAAGAAAAGTTATCGCAGGGTAGAAAAGAAAGATAGGCACATTTGAATTTTAAAGCACAATAATGCAAATCAAAATTGAAACAAAAACAATTTCGTGCTTGCGCTCACCAAACTTGGCTCGCAATATTTCTCTCCCACACTAACTTTGTATCCCGTGCGTACACACATACATAACTGGGGCGTGTTTATGTATACAAGTCCTCTTTCTTCGAGCCCGTGCTGTTTGTAAAACTTGACGAAGAAAAAAAAAGAAAACTTGGGCTGCACTCCTCTTTTCCGTGTTTTCCACTTTAGCATCTCTCTCTCCCTCCCTCTCTCTCTCTCTCTCTCTCTCTCTCTCTCTCTCTCTCTCTCTGACATATTTGCTCTGTTTTTTTTCTCTCCCTCTTTCTCTAACTTTGCGGGCAAAGAGCCATGGGGCATTAGAGTAAATATTGCGGCTGTCGGCTTATACCCATACCGACTTACAAAGACGATGGATAAACACTTGTCTTGTGGACCAAATATTGTTATTTCAAACTATTTCAAGTGTTGTTTGCTGACGATATTGTTTACTGTCTTCAATTTTTTATCAGCACTGAAAATGTTTCACTTACAAACTTTTATGGCTCACGTCCATCGATACATAATGCAGTCGTTCTTAGAATAACACGTATGTAGTTATCCTCAAAAGTCATTAAAACGACCTTTTATTTATCTGCCAGTGTATATAAATATCGAAGTTTCATCATTTCCAGCTCCTATTTTTTTTTTGCTCAACAATAGGAAATAGGTTAAGCTACGTTTTCAACTCTTTTTAAACTTTCATTGATCTAAGTTTATTTTTTATCATTTTGTGGTTACGTTTTCCTTTTTAAATTAAAAAATGAATAGTCAAAAACTACAGAGAACAGCATGAAATAGCTTGAGTCAAGTATATTTTACTTTTAGTCAAATAGAGTCATTGCATTAAAAAAAAAAAAAAAAAAAAGTAGGAAAACAAGGGTGACACAGGACTTGTTAGAAGTATTCTAGCAGAAGAAGCGCCAGCTTGTACACTTCTTCGTCGATTCTTGGGAGTGACAAGTCAGGCCAGCTGTGACACCAGCTTATCTCCTCAGATCTCATCTTCCTCTCGGTTAATTATTATAGTCAGGCTTAGGAATGATTAAAGTTTTTGTGAAGAGGATCTTCAAGCGTACGGTGTATCTAGATCTCATAAATGGTACCCAGCTCATCTGGTGTTTGCTTCAAAGCCAAACGCCGTTTTCTGCGGAAAATATTAAAAATGTATAAAAATTCTACACTTTACTCTGCGATAATGACAAAGCTGACGAGAAGCCATATTCTTTGAAAATTTGAGGCCTCGCCAAACGTTGAGGCAACAGACATACGGTAACTACTGCCACTAATCGCCCTACTATTATTTTTCCGACAATATCTATGAAAAGGTCAGTTTATTTCCTACTCTTTTAGTCGACAACTCGCAAAAATTATAAGTTAATTGAGCAATTCAATTTAGATTCATGAGGCCCTTCCCCAAAGTGTAACAGTAGACAACGCCATAATCGCATGGAGGGCTGTTGTCCAGTATTACATCGCTGCACGAGTATACGGGGGGTCTATTACGACATCGATCAACTTAAAACTCTTCCTGTCGACCTACGCGTCACATGCAAATAATATTAGCGGCTCACCAGCACGAAGCTCTGCATATAATAACTCCACTTATATCTACGTACCTTTACTCCACTCAAGGCTATCCCCCAAAAACTGTTCCTCACATAGCGAAAGTTCTTGCATTTTTTGGTGGCTTGAGGATCCATGTGAGAAATAGACGTTTTCTGGGCCAATAAAATCTGTAGGATGGAAAAAAACGGAGCTTGTTTTTGCATAATTTCAGTTGGGCGAAAAACGTTTTTCAGACGAGCTTGAAACTATGCCATGTTAAATTCAAAATCACAATTTGCAGGAAAAGACGCTGCAAGTGTACTTTAGTACACTGATTTTTTTTATTTGAGTAGAAATACATATTTTCTCTGTATACTAAAGAAATAATCAGAACAATAAAATAAGCCGTTGATGAACAAAAAAATGTACACTATGGCGTTTGAAATCAGCTCACTCCTGCCTACATCGTATTTATATAAAAAAAAATTTTCCGAAGGTAAAGAGCGCTGATACAGCAGCAAAACCAATTTGGAAAAAAAGTAGTCCATTTCGAAGAAAAAGACATTGGCAAAGAACTGCGAGGTATCGGGAGAGGAACGAGACGCCACAGTGGAAGAGACCATTAGAACCATAGATTCGCAGCACGTAAACGTCGTTATTTTGCCGATATTAAAGAGGGCGAATTTTTTCTTCTCCTTTTTCCATTCATCCTTCTATTGCAGACAAGGTTAAATCGGGCAGAACTGCTTGGCCCAGACCGGAAGTGTAGTTTCGCGATGGGAATAAGAAAGCACAACGTGGATACATTTTTTTCTTTTTTCACTTGGGGCGCTTCTTTGCACGGTTTCGGTTTCTTTTACCAAAACTAAACACATTATCTGCAGCTCATTATACCTACTACATACCAGGAGAAAATTAAAAGGATCTATAATACGTCTCTATCCCTTCCATAAACCTTAAGAGTTTAAACTAAAGAATTAAATTTCTTTCAGTAGTATTGTCAACGTTTAGTCAGACATGCCTTTCACATTGCGTATAACAAGTATGAGTTTGTGTATTCAAGTTTACATGAAAAGTAAAATTATGTTTCTGTATGAGCTCATTATATGCATTGTCAACATTTAATATTCATTGTCACAAAAATTAAATTTCAAATCAAACAGCAGCCAGTCAATTAATTGAGTATTTTGTACCAACAAATTACAGACCAGCAATAGTAAACAACACTCGACCATTAATTCTCTGTTGCAGCCGCACAAATCAAGTGACCAGTTGCTGCAGCTTCAGAGCGTGATCATCGACGCGACCGGCTACTACATGTGCGAAGTGAACACTGACAGTCCTGTGTTTAAGGTCGTAAAGGCCATGGCTTACATGGAGGTCATAGGTAAGCTCTACTAATTAACGGCACATATATCTCTTTAAATTTCATCAGCTTTATAGCTGGTCGGTGGTATGTATAAGCTATCAAGATATAGTGTTATTGTAATATCCTTATCCTGTATTAATTATTACGAATAGCCTTGAGGGCGAAATATTCATTACCGTAATTAACTTTTGATCATTTTGGTAGAATCAATATGTACTTTCTTCAATAGATGTTTTATTAATTGATGCGTAGTAATTAGATTTTATCTGCACAAGTTACAACATTTGAATTATTATTTATTACTTGTCCTGATAGGTGTTGATTTTTAAATTAGTAATAATTTGATCACTATCTATCTATACCTTGCGCATCATTAAGACCATGGCCCTTATCATTTGAGATACAAGAAAAAAGTATTTTTATGGTGGTATAACTGGGTGATGGAATTCCTTGTTACTGTAGGTAAGAAGAAAATAAGTTCATTTCCATATTTTGGTGTATGTAATATCAAATAGAAAAATTTTCGCACAAATTAAAATACTCGTACAGCCGTCATAAAACTATCTGCTCCAGTCACCACATTTAAATGGCTCCACGACCACTTTGTATTTGATCAGTTTGTGCATTACTAAAAAGTACCACGAGAACACACCTCTTTTATCAAAGGCATAAAAGGTAAAAAGAAAAAAAAAATGCAAGTGAGTTGCGTAAACGTGGCGTTTTTTTAGCTTTGAAAATGAATATATGTATACGTCACTTTTTTTTCGCCGTTGCATGGCCACAGTTTCGAAGCTTCCTCTTTCTTTCTTGTAGCTTTCTTGTAGAGAAACACCTGTTACTTTAGCGAAAGTGCTGCATAAAAAGACCACCAAATCACAATAAGTGAGCACAATGTGGGTCGTACTAGTACGATGCAGGGTTTAAAAATTTTTTTGCTCTCTTGAACTCGGTTTTTTTACTCTTTGATAAGTGTAGCGGAAAAACTGAAAACGTTATTCATTGAGAATGAAGTTAACCAGTAGTTTGAATTATACAATGAGCTGCGTTGTTGAACGTAACGTATGATTGCTTCATTAAAATTCAACTAATGGTAAATAATTATCGTTTAAAGCTATTCAACCGTTGTTTTAGTGCCATGTAAGGTAATTGACACGATAATCAAGGTACGTGGTATACCTTGATGGAAAAAAGTGCGTTAAAAATAAACTAGTGGGTTTGCTTTTGATTTTTAATTTTATTAGAATCAATCAAAAATTAGCTGAGAAAACGACTTTTTAGTTACTGGATTATATTTTATCTTCTTGTTTATCCTCGGGATTTCAGTCTATTAATATAAGTAGTGGTTAATAAAAACTTCTGTTGTTTAATTGTTTTGAAAGTAGACAGTGTAGAAGGCTTTCAATTTAGGACTTGCAAACTGCAAAATTCCAAATTGTACTTACTCTTTGCCACTATGTTCATAAAGAGAAATAAAATAAAAACAAATTTCTACGAGACTAACAAAAAATTTGCAAGAGCCGGAGATGAATAGTAGGTGTCGTCAGAGATGTACCTCTAGTAATGTAATTGCTGACATTTGCTTACCGGCACTGATTTTACGCATTGAAACAGTGTGAGGTGAAAATTTTTTTCTGTTCGCAGATCCACCTCGGGAAGGTCCGACGATTACTGGTGATGAGGAGATATACGCTAGTGGTGATATCATGGCACTAAACTGCACCAGCGCCTTCTCGTATCCAACGGCTCAGTTGCAGTGGTTCATCAACGAACTCGAGGTGAGTATTCTCTCAAATTTTCTAACGTCATGCTTCTTCTCTTCTCATTATCCCCTTTTTGAATTAAATTCTCTCTTTTGTTCTTAGTAAATCATTCTCATAAATTTTTTATATTATGAGGACATTTGGTGCCCAAACACTTAAGAGCTGCTTTCAACTACAGAGCCGATGCACCGTTGAAAATATTTTATTATTTTATAGCTATATGCACCATCAAACAAGGAAAACGAAAAAGAATCAATATTAAGGATACATAAAACATCTAAGTATTTAGTCCCACTTGACGTCTTGGCTGTTTTTTTTTCTCTTATTATTTACACCAAAGCTCTCGGGCACCCGAACGACGAGACAAACGGTAACTCTATTGATAACGATAGGGCCTCTATTTAATTACCAAATAGAGAGATGAGGTGGAGCCATATTTTTCTTTTTGTTATTTATTACGCTCATATCTTCCTTGCGATCATGTACACAAACAAGATGGATTGATAGATGACATTTTTTTGCTGACAATTTTTTTATTTCAGTCTTTGTTTCTCCGTTCATCCATTACCAACGACACCAAAGCTGTCCCTTGCGTAAACTGGTAATCCTCTGAAAGCACGCGGGTGTATCGGCTTCAAACTTAATCCTTGAGAGACGTACACATTTACACTCATGCCGTTGCTGATGCTTCCTTGGAATATTCTAAAGAAGATCTGATTCTTAGGGAGCCACTCGCACTTAGTGTATGTGTACAGGCCATATCTACCCCTTCGGCTTTTTCTCCTCAAGATCGCTACCCCCTAATGGATTATAAGCTGCGATAAGCCGGTGCAGTTACAAAGAGGATTATAGAGTAGTGGCAAAAAACTTCAAGGGGAAAAAAAGAAGCCAAGCTGAGATCCATAGAGTGGCTACGACAACTTTTCCCGATGGCAATCAGGGCAAGAAGAGCCCAAGCAAATAGTTGAAATAAGGAGTAACCTTTTTCCTCTCCCTCTCTACCGAAGGCTTTAAAAATAATTTAATCCCGACTTCTTCTCGGGCATCGTTTATTTCCTTCGACTCAAGGAAAGGCTACTGTGCCAAACGAAGAGTCACCAAGCCCTCTTCCTCAGCTAGGGCTTACCAGCCCAAATCTAGATTAATGCATATCCGTCGATGCTAGCTCGTTAATTGAAATTTTCCATTATCCAACCACTCTTTTACTCCTACTTTATCTCTTGCTCTCGTGCATGTGAGAATTATGTTGTAGGTTGTTTTTTCTCCTGTCAAATTTAGCGAATCTTGTTAGCCTTTTAATTAAGTTGTCGCATTTTGAGCGTATAAACGTCAACAAAGTCATGGCAACGAAATACATGATGAGATATGCCTCGCGAAAGATTTTTAAGATAACCTTCTTAGTCAAGTTTTGTGGGCTGCAGAAGCATATGTGTATAATTGTATTAGCCTATTAGTTTTCTTAAAAAATAAGTTTTTTTGCTCATTGGACAGAGTCATCTGCAGCATACTGATTAAAAAAAAACACATAAATAAATAAATGAAACATACTTACCTCCTTTGCTGACATTATACTTTTAAATAAGTAGTTTTGCATCAAATTTATTCTTTTAGTAGTCCTACATGGGTGGCTTACACGAGTAGAACCAGACAAATTTCATACTATTCGTAAAAACAAGTTGGTTTTGTATTTTATTCATACATATGGTATGGTTAAACAAACAGATGCCGTACTCACATTCTCAGTAGAAAATATAAATCCTGATCTCTATTGCTCTTACATCACACTGTTTAACCGCACTTAAACAAACTCCACTATTCCACTCTTTCTTCTATTTTATGATTTTTCCCCATTTGCTTTTTTTTTTGTTTTTAGAATTTTTTGCTGTTTTTGTTTTACAGGTTCCACCGGACTCGGAAGTGATGCATTTGACGCGACGCGGCCTTCACAGTACCCGTTCGAGTCTCCGGTTGGAGCTCCAACCAACTCATTTAACTCACACAACGATAAAAATCACGTAAGAGTAGGAATAACAATATTCCAAAAATTAGATAACTTTCAATCTGATTTCGATTGTTGTGTAAAAAAAAGAAATTTTTTTTTTACTCTCTGTACAGATGCGTGCAGACAGTACGGACTTCATCTTTAGCTACAAAACCCTTCATAGATGTGAGGGAAACTCAAATTTTTGGTAAACTAAAACATTTATTATTCATATCATTTTTTATTTGTTGTTTACAATAATAATTCAAAAAAGTGCATTTTGTACATACCCAAAATTATCTGTTAGGAAAAAAGAAGTCAGGCGTATGACCAAGTCATACTACGACATCGAAGCAGATGCTTTTTATTGTGCGTTTTCCCCAAATCATCGATTATCAGCACGGAATCAAATTTGATTTTTGATTACCGATCTTACGCTTCTATCTTAATCCACTTGCCTTTACTATGAGAGAATTATCAATTATCGACAGTACCGTATTTTTTACGTACTACTCGATTTTTCGTGGCTGCGAATAAGTAGAAGCTCAGCCAACGACTACCCATTACTGCCCTCTTGTACACAAAGCCCCTGCAACGCAGACTTGTTGTTTATCACGTGTACTCGTGTTTCATGTAAATTACATAGTTTTGACTTTAGCCACCATATGCACTTGAAGATTCGATAATTCATAATGGAGCCGTCACTGTTTTTCTATCATCTCTCCTTTTCTCTTATTACTTTGGTGGATGTGCTGCTTTGCAGGGAAAATGGTGTTTTGAAAGTGTGACATGTAATATTCGGCTTAACTGGATTATCAATATACTATAAAAACATTTTTCAAATTTTTACATGAAAATCCAACAATAGTTAGTTTTATCAGGAAAAAAAGTTAATATGTTAAAAAAAAAAAAAAAAAAAAAAAAAAAAAATACAGTGGATTACAACGTGAATATTTATAGAAGTATGTAAATTATTTATTTGTTACCATTACACGCGCATATAAGTTAATTGAATGTTTTTTTTATAGTTAATTAAGCACAACAGTTGTAATATAATATTGTTTTACTGCACACGGGCATCAATTGACAATTTTCGACATTTCACGTAATATTTACAGCTATATAATTACTTGCACAAATAATTTTCACCATTCAATTACCAAGTTAATTAAAATGTGGAAATTATAAAAATCATACTTTAGAATAGGTGAAAATTCATTGTATTGTACAAAAAAAAAAAAAAAATCAACAGGATTGTAAAAGTAAAAAAATAGAAATGGAAAATTGCGCAAGGCTGTGAGAATAACACTCGAAGCAAATAAAGTGTCAAAGGCAGGAACTCCGGGGGAAACGAGCGAAGTACACGCTATAGTGGGTTTGTAGGGACTCGGAATCGATAAGTCATTTCCACTTGTGTCCCCTTCCACCCTCGGACTCGCCTCGTGTACATAAAGTTCATAGGTGCAGCTACGTGCACGATTTAAGTACGAGCCAGTGACCGTCGACTAATGCTCGTGCGTCGTAAACTACCGCCTAGCGGCTTAACGAGTGAAAAACCGAGTGTACACACTTACCCATACACATCACCGCGTGGACTCGGTGGAATCGATTTCCATTGGGCCAGAGCCGTTACACGAGCTTCTTTCGCTATCCACCGCAACTCGCTATCTTGTCTTGCTTGAAATTAATAATTCCTCGGCTATGTGCTTGAATCTATAAAACTGCTCCATCTCTTATGACGACGCACCCTTGGACTATTGTTGCCACGCGTTTGGTCAATATTGAGTTATAAATTATTTTCTCAATGTTTCAAGTCAACGCGAAAATGGAAAACAATAAAAATCATTATTATCAGGCATTATATTTTTAATCGAACATAAAGTAATTCGAATATTTTGTAAGCCCACTTTGATTCATTATTTGTATAATTTTTAAATACTCAATCCGTCAAAAGGACTAAACGTTCGTAGTTCCTGTCAAATGAGCAAATGAGCAGATGTACAAAGTAATGGACGATGATTGCATAAACATGAAATCCCGGACTAACGACCGCCTGTTTGTGCAACATAACATATGCGAAAAACGAGCTTCCACCCCATCATGTGGGACACCCTATGTCATATGTGGAGTTGATACAGAGCCATTATGTAGAAATACGTAATGGCTTCATCAAAAAGGCCAAATGTGCATGCACCTGTTCGCGTATTATCGATTTGCTTTACCCTACAAAGAGATTCCCATGGTACATGGGGACAAACGCAACAAACGGGGCTCATTCAAAACAAGAGCGCATCACATGCAAGGACATGCACCTGAATCATTTCGCACGAGTCATTTGCCATGTACTGACAAAGCCCAGATAGGGTACAGCTGTACTGTAATTGGTTGATTATTAACGATTCAGAGGTGCAGTATGAGAATCGTGGGGTAGCGATGCGGCACCGAATGTCCAGTGGGAAGCGCCCCTGTGGAGCCATTCGGTCAATCCATTGTTGCGGATCGTATACTACCTATATTTGAGACGTTAGGCCTACTCCTGTTGCTTTCTGGGCGTATTGATATTTCCTGATTTGCTATATATGTATATATGTTGGGAAATTATTCAATACATGTACCTCCTTCCTTTTGGGGTTTTATGACACATCGCATTATACTAACGTGTATTATGTATTATGCAGATGATTACAGCCATTTATCTTTAATACTAGCGTGCTTTTGTAAGCCAGAGGTCGACTTGTTTTTTAATTCATCAATTATTTGATGTACCTCCTATTCCCATGCTAATCTTTTCATTTCAATGTAGTACCATTTCGTGTATTTCACTAATGAAACGGGGCATTATTTCTGGGTAAATTAAAATCCTTTCTATTTTTACTGGCAAACATTCAAGTCAACATCTCATCGGCTTCCGGAACGGTGTACAAAATGGTGCAGATACGGAAATATTGGAAGAGAATAAAATATACCGAAAGAGAAAGAAGCTGTAAGAAAATCGGTTGCAGATAAGAAGATTCAATGAGGGTTAGTTCTTGCTAATACAGAGGGAGGAAAGAGGGGATGGTGGAGTAAGGGTACGGAAGAAAGAGGAAAGGAGGGGGAAGAGTCAGGCGAGCGGAAACTGATAAAGCCATTGGACGACTCGGACAAATTGCTCCTAACAACCTTCGATTTTCTAGTTAGGTTGAATCGTTCGCGGAACGCCTCTTGCATTTACCATTTTCAACCCCCAACAAAATCCCCTCACCCCGTTCTCCTCCGCATCACTCTATTTCTCAGTTTTTAACTTGTTCCCTTAACTTTCCGTTTTTCTTCTCTCCTTTGTTTCTTTGTCTGCTCACTTCGACCAAGTAGCACCAAATTTTACCATCACACCTAAACTTTCCTACCATTAATATATTCTGTTAATACACCCAAAAAATGGCATACAATATAAACATAAATCCGAAATTTTGGTTGTAGTCTCACAAATTAAAGTAAATTGTAATTCGTTAGGTTGTTGAAAAATATTTTTAATGAATTGAAGGCAGAAAAAATAAAGTGAAAGTGAGGGACAAGAGCAGATTGAATTAATTAGTCAATTAGTTCTCTTCACTTCCCAGCTAGGGACTTGGTGGTTTAATAAAGTTGTGGGACAAAAATAAAGGGTGGATTATCCTCGTCCAAAATCAAACATAAGTTTTAAGTTTATAGGTGTAACTGAAGCCGCACTTGCTTATTTATGAACACTTAGATATTTTTATTTTCACAGAGACGGCAAAAGCCCATTCACTAGAAACGTTTTGTGTGTTGCAGTTCAAGGCCACGCGAGTAGTCTATCCAGACCCTCGGCGATAATGTTCGTGTTGATGCTGCTTTCGGTGCTGCTCTGCAAGGATTAGAGAAGACGAATGAACGTGGACAGCTGTACTGCAGCTGAGAGCTGAGGATAAGTGAGAAAAGACAATCATTTTTTCCTCGACGAGCATGTGTACATATATTTAAAAACAACTGATGGTGAACAGCCTCTATTTTAATGTAGCCAAGCAATGTGCGAGGTTTGAAGTAATTGATAAAAGAAAAAAAAAATTATTCGCACCCCAATTTTTTTTTCTCTAATTTCATCTACATTAAGCTATGAAAATTAAATAAAAGTTAATGCGAATTATAAACAATATATGATATCATGTAAACGTAAAATTGTTCGAAATATCGACCGTGAACATGATACAAGAAAACCAATGTCACCGTGTGTACATAGTACATGAAGAGGAATTTATGCCACATAGCCATATATCAACATACACATGATACGTGTACATCATAAGTTTCAATGAAAGTAAGAATAATAAATATATTACGTGATACAGAAACCCAAAAGAAAGTATACTCTAATCTAAATACGAGAAAGAGAAATTGTGTACTCCCCCAGTGCGAAAAACACAATGAGGGTGAGGGTGATTGTACATGATTCCGTATCAAGAAAAAAAAAGGAAAAAGAGAAAACCATCAGACTGTGACCGAACGAGTGTGAGGCGAGTCCACGATGATGGTTGCTTATCGTTTAAAGAGAGACGGCTTGCGGTCATTTTAATACAGCCGTGACGCTTTACCACGTCATGCGTGTAAGCAAACATGCAAGGAATGGGGGAAGTAAGAAAATTTCAATGTACGTATGGTAAGGGATGATAAAAATAAAAAAAAGCAAAAATGACTGACGTCGCGTAAATTGTGTCAGGCCCTCCCGCCCCTATCGTGCGTGGTTTATTGACATTTGTTTCTCCCCGTGTAAATATGTATGTTTTTGTAAGCTCCGTAAGGCTACATGTGTGCGAGGCTACGTGAGTAAATCAGACTAAACTCGCATTTGGTAAAACTTGACTGGCACTTCAATACGCTTTGCTTTATAGATCAAATAAACTCGGCTGGACCCTGTTTCTTTCGGATATGAATGTTGAATTTTTTTTGACCTCATCAATGTTGTTGAACCATCTTATAATAACAGATTACTTAAGTTCCTCACATTGAGCCAAAACATTACACGTTGCTTATTTAATCAGTTTTCACTATATATAATATATTAAATAAAATGAACTACAAATGAGAGAAAAAGAAGGACGACCCAAAGTTTGACTGAAATTATTCACACGTACTTTGATTCAGAGGTAAATTGGTGAACCGGAAAGACACCGTCTCGTAAATTGCTTACTTCCTTCACTTCCTTACCCAAAAAGCGTTGTAGTTGTTGTTACTCGTAAATCAAGCATAGGCAAAAGATGTAGGCATAGGAGGAGAAGCATAATGTATGAGGCCACGTTGTTTAAGGCTGCGTAAGCTTTGGTACTAATTATAAGTTTTAATTGGTACCTACACGTCATTGGTAAATACTTGTGGCCTCCGAACCCCAACACTATCTTTTCTTCATTTAACTCCTGTACAACCGCGTATTATATCTCTGTAATGAAAGTACTCTTATCTGCTGCGAAATAGATCGAATACACGTAAACACTTTTCCAAAGCTTTCCCCAAGTTATTGATTGTTCATGAGTCTAGCTGTCTGAATTTAGTATTTTCATTGAAGAGCAAGTGGTAACGTATTAAAATGCCGAAAAGAAAACCAATCGAAAAGTACAGTATTTTAAAATTGTTTTTGCATCGCAGTATTTTTAACGAAAAAATATTTTTCACCTCATGAAAACCAAATACGTACCTTTTGCTACATCATCTAATGCAAAGCTACAGAAAAAAAGGAAGAATGTGAACAAATCGAAAGTAGCTATAGTATAATATCCAAGCATTGCGCATTGCAGGCCGTTCTACGTTAATGACGAGAGAGTGCTTGGAGGAGGAAAGAGAGGGTCGAGGTGAATGGTGCAATGGTTTGCGAGTAATAGGGCTGAGTACAAGTCTGCTTCACACTGTCGCACCTATAGTAGGTAGAGGAACAAAGTACAATGCATAAGCAAGGAGGTGGAGGAGAAAGCACTGCCTGGTTTTTGTTCTTTTCAGTTGGGGGAAAGAAAGGAAGCGGAATCGTGCCATTTTCCAGTCGGACAATTATGTCACGGAGCGATGAGGGTGTACGCCGAGTGACTTTGCGAATACAAAGAATAAAAACTACGTTGATTTTTACGGTGAAACTACGGTAATGCCGAAATATTGAGCAAATACAGAGTTTCACGATAAACAATAATGCAGTTCTGTTTTCTGTATAACCACAAACAGTCGATTATCAGAGGGTTATGACTTTGGGAGTTTATTGATCGGTTTATTTGCGAATTGACAATGGAATTTGATGAAATTAGAACTATCTATTGTCTGGTTTAAACATTTTTTTTTTAAAGTTGACCAATATTTTACATACATTGCATTGTGCAAAAGATAAATTCAAACTAATATTTATGATCCTGATTTCCAACACTAACGCAATGAGATGGAAGGTCTGTAAATTTTCTCTGCTACTCTTTAGAGAAAGTGCACTTCAGGAGAGTATTGAAGGAAATAAGTATTCATAAAAGCTGATATTTCTGGGCGACATGGCATATTAATATCTTTTCACCCTGACCTTGGCATTTTCATTTCCTCTTCATGAATAAAATCGTTGAATTTCCCATGATAATGTCTTATATCTGTATAATTCATAGAGTTATAATGAACTACCGTCGACGATCGAGTATTTCTTAATGCTGACGTTCATAAAGATAACGTATTGCATATATTCACTTGAAACATGACTTTTTTTATAATTTAGTAATTTATGTACATAATATCGTAAAATTGAACAAAATTAAATATGAATATAGTTGTGTCGAACAAAAAATGTTTAAAAAACGGCGTAATTGATGAATACCAATATTGACGCACCCCAAATGTATATCTGTATGTAAATATATGTATAAAAACTTAAGCGTAGTAAAGAGACGTAACGGTAATGGAGCGATAAGTGAAAATAAAAGAATTATTTAATGAGTTATGATGTGTGACAGCACCTACAATCATGACGGTCTTTCGGTTCTAGGGTCTGTATACATATGATAAGAGATCATTTGCATGAAATGTTTTGCTGTTGTCTAAAAATTCCTAAAAATGTTGATCCAAAAAAATGTGTTGGAAATAAAAAAATTTCTTAACAACTAAAACATGTCACTGAGTTAAAAAACAAATTGTTCTTTTATATACTATACTACGAAGATCTTCTTTTATTATGTGACAATTATTTAATTTTCATGTGTCTACAAATGCTTTTGAAAAAATAATAATAGTATTATGGTTCAATAAAAACTTGAGAAAATGTTACCTGAGATGTAAACAAGCATTGTATTATTTTTTTGTTCTGCTCCTGGCCTTCTGATTGTAGTTTATAGCATTTATTCGAAAAATTTTTGTTTTTCTTATGCATATCAATCAGAAGAGTAAATATGCACATACTATACTATAAAAATCATACACCAACACACATTTATGTAAAAACAATCATTGAGACGTTCCGCTCTCAAAAATAATGACAGCAAAAAACAAATTAAAATAAAGACTATATTAGCATCTCTAAACTTTGTTTTGTTTTTGACGGATTTTAAAGTGTTGACTCTCCTGAAACCCCGTATGTATGGCCTAATGTACATAAAGCTAATTCAGAAATAAATACTATTTTAGTAAACCAATGTTTCACAAGCATCATTTATTCCACCAATCGTAATTGCATATCATCATTAATGTTCATAAATCTTCCATTTTCAGTTTGACAATTTTTTTGCAAAACATACAGGCAAAAATTTTTTATAATAATAACTGAAGAAATTTCTTACTGACTCTGCCTGGTACTAAAAACATGTGTACACTAACTACGCGACATAAATTTTCAAATTTGTATAATGCTTTTTTTTATTGTTAAGATACATTTTTTATCATTTACATCTATATTCATTTATTTGTTGTTAAAGTAAAATAAGATATATGACCTTCAAAAACACCATTTTGGATAAAAAATGTTCTGACGAACTAATTTGTGTTAATATAATATATCAGCTCTGACAAATAACTTACTTTTTATGATAAGATAACAAAAAGGTAGTTCAAGCAGCAGTTGATTTTTCTCGCAAATGGAAACAGCTAGCATCGATAATTTGTACTGGCAAATATGACGCGGTGGTTAAAGCCCAATACAATATGAATTCCAGGATGGCACTATCGATGGCAGAGCTGGTACTGCTTCTGGGGCAGGAATGAGACAGGTAAGAGCCCAGCATTGTGGCGCTCGCTTGAACATCTATTGATTCACGAAGAAGCTGGCGGTATGTGTGAAAGCGAGAGGGTGGTATGTTCACCATCTCGTAAAAATATTTACATGCTTGGAATCAAGCTGTTTATGGTTAGTGCTTCTGACACCTATTTCTCTCTCAGCTGTGTCCTGCTTGCAATTATTTCCGGATACGCTTTGCAGTGAACAGTGAACAATCTTTGTGGCGTGGATAAAGAGCTATGGTGGGTATGGATGAAAAAAAATGGGCTAGAGGATCGACCAGGGATAGGATGAGAGAGATGTCTGCGTCGTTGGATACACATGCATGAGCCAAACGAATTTATATTATTCATGGATGTCCTTTTTTTTTTAACAGTTTTTTTCAACATTTGTTTTTATACTACTATGTAACAGTGTGACACTATCTGGTTTTTTTGACGTAAGGTTGTGAAACCATTTTAGATTATTTTTTATTCTTTTATTGTGAGTTGCTTGCATTTGAGTAAGACTAAGAATACAAACTTAAAAATTTGATTATCATGTGTACAACGGCCACGATAATATTACTTTCTGAGAAAATTACTTTTAAATAACTTAAATATTTGATATTGAATTCAGTTGCTAAATTTTTTTTTTAAAGTTAGTTATTAGAACCCAATAGTGTAGATCATGGAACATTTGGAATGAGTCAACATCAGCAGACCCTCAAAATTTATTGAGGTATTTTAAAAAAGTAATAGAAAAAAACTTTTTTATGAATCAAGTAGTGCAAGTCAAGTATGGTCAGCCGAATATGCGGTATAAGTATAAAATATCTTATTATGAGAAATGGTTTACTTGTTCTAATAAATTATTTACATAAAACTGTACTTTTCCCTTAAAGTAGTACAATCAAAGTATGGTCAGACATAGTCGTAAAGATCAATTATAATTATGCAGCCGTTTATTATCACTCAACACCCGAATACCTACGAAATTTATTAAGATATTTCAAAAAATTACTAGAGAAATAATTTTTTCTTAAATCAAGTGATACAAATCAATGACGATCAACCATATACGTAAAGAATTTAAAATTTATCAGAAGTCATAACGTCTTCGAAAATTTTTTAAAATAAAATTAAATTTTTTTCTTCAAGTAGTGCAGCTCGAATATCGTCAGACATATTTAAGAGTTGACACTTGGATCACGCAACTGACAGTGAGAAAGTACTTTTTTGCAACTATCAATTCCCCCTTTTTTTCATTTGCAGACGCAGGGATGTGAAATGATTGAATGAGTTCAGTAAGTTTATGGTATGTATATTTGATCCACATTAGAAAGATAAAAGCTTGTTTCATAAAGGAATTTGGCAGCTTTACTCGTAAATACCGTACAACTTTAAGGAAACAGAAATTTTTATACGAAACTTAAGGTTGTGTTTTGCTTAAGTAACGCAAAAGCAACAAGAGAGTCTTACGGCTATGCCGTCATAGGAAAAATTAGAAAATATGCAGAGTGAAGAAATTTTTAATCACCTCTAGTACGCAAATTTATAGTCATATCACTTTGATTTTATAACGTTCTTTCAGCCTAGAAAATAAATTAAAACATGTCATGAGCCAATAGTTTTAATATAATTTCCCGTGAAAAAACAGAAATTCTGATCCTTATTTTCACACGCAGAGCCAAGCAATAAATATTCCAGATGATTAACGTCGTTAGATAGTCATTAGCCCCGACGTACCTCTGTCGCACGCAGCCTTTCTCGTACCCTCGTCCACGTACAGCACACACACAGTCAGGTAAGTCTCATTACCTACATATAAAAAGTACACTGTCGGTAAACAGCCAAGCCGGAGTGTCCATTGGTCTGACTCTTGGCGTAAATTGGCTCAGATTAATCGGGAGCCGCGGGAGGCTAAAGGGGGCACCGCATACGTCCGACGGCTCAAGATGGATGGATGAGTTACAAGGCACGAGTCACGCGGGCTACGTATCTTGGCCAGCTCCAGTGGCAATGCACCACCAGCGCAGTATAGAAAAGCCCCAACCACTTCTGTCTCACTCCTACTCTTTGGGGCGAATGCACGTGGCCCCGTAAATTGCCTGGCATTTAATTATCGCGAGTGGGCTGCACTGAGCTGGTACCCCAAACGCGCCTCCGCTACCCTTATATTCCCCGGGTCTTTGCTTCGTGCATGCAAATGCGGGCCCGCGAGGCACCGCTAAATTAGACACCTGTGCTTTCTCTCAGCAACGGATCGCGCTCGAGTGGTGCTTCTGTACGTGCTGGTTGTATCCCTCCGGCTCTTTTGGCCCCCACTTGCGCTGTGCTTGGTTACCTGCACCGCTTGCATGCGACGAGACTTTCCGTCCTCTTAAAGCGATGCTAACTGGCGTGACATACTCTGCACGGCACAACGACGGGGATGACACGTATGGGCACGAACGCTTACGCATAGCCGTGGGCCTCCAATTAAAAGCCCCTACCACTGTACAAGGTGGGTACCGTCCACTTTATTCTTCTCTCTGCTGAGTGAAGCACTCACACGTACTGTACTTTTTCGCTCTCTTTCAAAGCTTTTTTTTCACAGCTGAGAGCTTTTCGTTGTCTTTCACCTTGTTGTTCTCATTTTTTGGCTCTCTGAGCGAGACCCTCGGTGTGATGCATGGGACCAACGAGTGCTCTTGAATACTGTCTTTCTCTTTACCGTGGCTGACTGAGTTTTTGTCACCAAGCCTCTCTTGGATTTCTCCTTAAACTTTTTTGCGTCGTAGTTTTTTTCCTTGCCGAAGCTTACAGCTTTTACTAGCACAAGCGTTTTTTCAAAAGATTAAATGGAAATCACTTGATTTAAGGAGACTACAAGATAAAATAGAAGAGCGTTCAGCGCATCGAGTACTGTACAGCTGCTTCGAAGCTTTAGTTTACCGTAGAAATGCTATATATAAAAGCAGTGTCAGCCTCAGGATCTCAAACGTCCATATCGATGTGTTAAGCTTTCGTTCCTTTTTACAACAACTTGTGTTAAGTGTAAAATTAAAAAAGTGAAAAAGGAAAAAGAATTGATTATGTCTCATCTAATTATTAGAAAAGATCACTCAATTTTATAGATGACATGGATCACGTGCTTCAATTTACTATTCAGTGTCAGTAACTTCAAATGAGCTGATACTGATCTATGGTATATATCATCACTTTCCAGGCCACCAACCTACGTATAGCTCGACTAACTACCATAAAATGTAGAACAGCTGCACCACAGCTTCAAATCAAACATTTACACTTTTCGAGAGAGGGATATAATGGTCCTAGTCGTCTTTGTCCTTTTGCCTGAAAATTCGAATTAGGGTAGCTCTGATCCCTCGGGTAACTATGGAAATTGGTACATCAGAAGGTGTGCACTTGCAAGTAAGTGATCGCGTGTGTGGGAGAGCGATGGCTGCGCAGTTGGGCTTATCTGAATATGCTCGTGCACTATGGCACTTTTATCGCAAACGTAGAGCGAGGCTGACTTGTATTTTTCTGCTCCACAGCTGGCACGGCCATTCCTCTTTTCTTTGGCTACTCGCTCAGTCGTCCCACTGAGCAGTGAAAGACCGAGTGACGAGAAATCGGAACATCGCCGAGGAATAATGTTTTCGAATAATCGATGAGTGCTCTGTATGAGGACTTGGAGTATGTGAGTAAAGTGATGGAGGAACACGGTAATTACCCTTGTAAAGTACTGATTTTGTTTGAATGTATTTTTAGATTAGGAACCTACACATTTTTGTTGGAAATCATGCTTTATACTCTATTCTCTTTAGTCTTTTAAACTATAGATTTCTTTTTTCGTAGAGTGACAAAAATTGTCGATGATTACCTAAGGTCAGTAGACTCTTTTCTAACTCCTGCCAAGTTGAAACTAACAAGCAAACACCTAATGGTGCTAACTTGTTTTAATTACGTTTCGTAATAACTCTGGCGTGCAACGGCAAAACACCAAGGGATTCAACTTTGGGGAGTTGCGCAGAGCAAAATGTGTGTACGCGTATACTTTCAAAAGAAGGAAACTGTTGAACAGACGGAAAATTATTGCGTACCTACTAAACTCTCAAATCCTCACGAGTCCCATATACTCCATTGAGTTGTGGCTCATAACTTTGGAGCACAAACTTTGCGCGTCTAATTAAAAATTCAAATTCAACTCGAATCCCGTGTGTACACGACTCTGATGCTCTCACATTGACCTACACAACCCATATTCAATTTTCTTCGTATCCGCGTGAAAATATATCCCAGGGGTACATTGAAAACTTTGTACGTAGGTGTTCAGCAGGAACGATAGGAAAAAATTTGGTGATTTCTTTCAGACATGTAAGTGGAAAAATCGTACTTAATTTACATTTCTGGATTGATCTTATTTTCCACTTTAAATTTATGAAAGCTGATAGATACTTTTCAATTTATACCTAAATTAGTACTGGTATTGCTTTTATATAAGCAAGCCTATATGTATAAATATTTATTTCAAAGTTTACCAAAACTAAAAACTGAAATTGTTTAATAATGCTCTTGTATTCCAATGTATCGTCCTCAACTCGGTATTCTTATTTGTATCATTAAAATCCGCATCATTGCTGGAAAGATTAGAAAACGCTTTAAAAATTTCAATTGTCCGATTTAGTGTGGAATCACGTGAGCGTCGTTAAATCTATTTTATATCCCCACACAGAAAAAATAAGTATAAAAAAAGGGACACTCACACCTATGTACCAACAATGCATGGTGTACTTTTGTCCATGTGTGTATCAGCGATTCGAGTCACGTAGACGTCGATTCAATTGTCGCGCGCCGCGGAAGAAAAAGTGAAAGAGAAGAGAAGAAAAGGCGAGATCGCCTTGGACTTGGCTCGGGTTTCCGGAGGCTTCGCATTCCACGAAGAAGCTTTTAAAGATACTTCCGTGGCGGCAGAACTCGATCGGCCCTCTTTCTTCGCGCGGGAAACATCAGCCATTCTCATTCTAATTCGCGTTTCTCGCGGCTCTGATGTGCATCGCTGCCGAAGTGTTTTATCGCTTCCCACCTCGGGGAAATGCACTGGATGCCAAAGTGAAGTATAGAAGCAAGAGTGTATCAGTATATACGTATAATGATGTATCGTATGCTGGCATGAGCTGAAACGATAGCTACGTATATCTTCTGTAGAGGGACGAGTTGTCTCGGTAATTCTAGTTATCTGTGAATATTTAAAGAATCAATTGATATTTTTATTGTAATTATCAATCCTAATGTTTCATTTGTACTTTATGGTGGGAGAGAATACCCACTACATAATACACGATCTCAGTGAATATTAAATACATTCGTACATTGTTCTTCAGGAGACATCAGCTTAAGAGGAACAAAAAAAAATATATATATATATATCTAGAAATTAAAATCATACCACTGTTCAATAGATACTTATTTGTCAAAGATTTATCAATGAGTATATTAATGCCAGTAGGAAGAAAAAAATGCGTAGCGCTTCACCATGGCTTAATATGAATAATCTCTCTTTTGAAATGGAAACGGTGCCCTCGATTTGCACCATAATACCACAGGTAGGTGCGTTTCCTCGCGAGCACCTCACCCCCTTCCCCATGTTTTCTCTTCTCCCTCGTGGTACAATGGAGCGTCAGGCTTACTCTCAACACGCGATGCATCCAGTCCAAGTATAGAAGCAAGCCAAAGTTATCGAGGTTGTTTCTGGACTCTCGTGCGTGGGAGTATGGGGCTAGAGTTGCGGAAAGGGAGAGAAGGAGGGGATGGCAGAAATGCACAAGTTCGATGAATATGAAGCTGAGCAAAGGAGGTTTGGCGAGGGATGCTGTTGTTGTTGTTGTTGTTGTTGTTGTACTACAACAAGCAGTTAGATCTCGTGACGCGTATACCTATAATATACGTACCCGAGGAAATTCATTCCGATTAAGATGCAACCTGATGTAACTATAGCCACTTTTGCTCCAATATCTGCAGGTGTGTATGAAATAAATGGGAGGGTGGAAGAAGGAGAGACAACTAACCACACAGTACCAATATTAACGCTTCCATTGGCCGATTATACAATCAATTAACGTTTTGATGAGGGCAGTATACATAATGTAATGTTACATTCTTAAATGAAATTTATAGCACTGACATTGAAAACTATTTGGCACAAAGTATTTCAGTGAAATTATTTGCTAAAAACATCGATTGTGTATTCACGTACACGTATATTATATTTAATCACAATTCATAAGGCATTTCTGAAAATTCAACTATAAAAAATTCTTGCACGAGTATGAGGGATGTGCCTAAAAACGTGTTGTTCTGAGTACAGATGCAATCGGGTTTCTTTCCAAGCGCAAAGCATCTAACCCCGCGAGAAAATACAAGTAGTAGCAGTCAAAGAAAAAAAAGAGCTGTAGCTGCATGTAAGGTGTTTTAGGAAAAAAAAGGGGGACCAAGAGAGCCAAGTCATGCATTGAAACTCTGTTTGTTTTTCGTTAGGAGACTCTTTTCCCGCCTCGTGAATTGTCCCTGGAGCTCAACTTTTTTTTTCTCAAGGGCTTGGCAAACTACTGTCACCTACGACTTTCACCATATTGAGTGTATCCGTGTATGAATGTTGGCGCATGTTTGCTCTTCGCAGGCATGAAGTAGTACAACTGTGTGCTAATTGTTCCCTTACCAAAGTGCATATTAAAGCTTGTCATTATTATCTCATGTTAGCTCTGGACTCCGTGATACTACGGTTTTAGAATGTATGAATGTACTCTGTCTGGTACCAATTACGTTTTATAAATACTTGTATTAAGGTATGATGATAACAATAATAATAATAAAACAATTTTTCAGCATACTTTCAATAGATAGAAAAAAAACACGTTGTACAGGAAATTTTTCTCCATGTGATTCATTTAACTGGGCAAGGAAAATAAAAACCAGCCTTCCTGTCCCAGTCAATCATCTGCTAATGAGTTTGCATCCGTTTTCACGCGCACTGGCTAACCCATATTTCAAGCCTTGATGGCTGTCGTCGGAGTGGACACGCATTCGTGTGACTACGAGGTGTGCCGACAGAATATAAAAAAAAAGTGAGTACATCAATCGTGAAGCAAAAATCTGCATCAAGCAAAAAAATGCACCAAAAAATGAGAAAACGGGATCCACTGATATGTTTATTCCTTATTTTGCGATGCTGTTAGATCTTCATGCTAAGAATAAATTAAAAAAAATTTTTTTTACCATTCATTACTAAAAGAAAAAAATTTACTGTATGTGATTTCTCTCCCTGAAATTACCACTACAATGCCATGCGAATTCACTGAAATGGGTCCAAAAGAGATCTACACTATTTTACCTTCTATGCGTGGATCAAAATTAATAAATATTCATCTCCAGCCCACCCACGCCTACGCACATGAAAATCCGCTCAAGAGGACGAATGGAGCTGAAAGAATGACGCCTCGTCATTGCCAAATGCAGACCACATGAATTATGATCTGGTCACGAGTGTAGAGCAAATCATGTGTTCGCATCCCCTCGTCTCTTTAGTCTCGAAAGCTCTCGTCCTCTCGCACCAGTCGTGTACAATATGCTTGGACTTTGCGTTTTGCAGATAGATATGCACGAGTAAAGTGCACCGGCATCCCTAGTAAATGTACAATACGATATAACTCTCTGTGTTTGCGTACGTGTCTGGGAGACTTCACAGTAGAAAATTTATGACGTCAAGCTCTCAGGGGTTCTAGACTACCACAACATTTGCAGCAGGTAACGAGTTTTAGCATGTATCTTTCCGTGCGTGTAGGAAAATATTTTACGAACGCAGAGAATAACATCAACATTTTAATAACTGAGTGATGAATTAATTTTGAAAGCATATTGAACCCCTAAACTCGTTGCTAATAATAATAACGAACCCCATTTTTTTGTTTACTATAGTAGTAAAATCAGTACACAAATACAAAAACTTACCTGCATAGATAGGTTATTTTATGTTTTAAGCAAACAAGCTTTTCTACCAAACTCTTGTTACTACAGACTTCACATGTTTCCTACTTTTAAATTGTCTCTGGTGGATAAAGTTACGAAAAAAAATAAGCTGATTTTTACAAGCTTTAGAAAAATGTTTTTTTACAAAAAACTGTTAAAAGAATGTAACATTACTTTTCTAGCAATTTTCAAATAACTTTTTCTATTCACTTTATACACTGCCAGGAAAAAAATAATACTAAAACAAAACGTACAAAAAAATTTTTGCATCCATACAGCGTGTGTTTTTTTACCCGTTATTTACACAAACGTAGAACTAAATAAAAAAAAAATTCACTGTTCATTTATATTTGGCACAGCATGGCATGAACACAATCCAGCAAGTTTGTTTCAATCTTCCATGAGAGTGATTGAATATTAGAGCATATTCCGATCAGGAGCTGAAATTTTTTCAGTATACACTGCTTTGCCTCTAGCTCTAGCCGCAATACAAAAAAAAAGAAATATTCCGCTTCAAGGAGAGCTTTTTTATCCTCGAATACTCCAAAAATACACAGTTTTCAAGCAAATTTTGACCATGTACTTATACATCGAGTCCACATGTAAAGGAACGACATCTTTACCAAAAACTGATACAGAGCCAATCCGAAATCTCAAACATACATATGCAATACGGGTGGGGTTGATTTTTCGACTTTCAAAGAAAAGAATAGAGGCAGTATTTCACGTCATACTAACGCTTGCATATGTTTGGGTACCCATATTCGCATATGAGCTTTACTCTTGGCAAATATTTACTTTCGTCTGTTTGCATCTTTGGTGTGTAATTCTCAGGTTTTGGTGGTGCGTAGTACGTCAAAATCTATGTAAATATGTCTACAGATATTCAATATATGAATTTCAAAACATCCACTCCGTAGGTATTCCATCTGCACCTATAAATATAACGGCATAAATCCATTCTCTTCTAGTTTTTCGCACCGTTGGACTTATAGCTACAGCTTTTCTATGTACACCCCTATACTCCATCCTTCTACTTACGTAGGTGCCTCGCAGGCACACCATGTGTGTATCCATATCTTCCCTTTCTCGCTAAGGAAGAAGATAAATATTGAAAAAGGGGAGGAGAAGATGGTTATAAGTTGGCTCGGTGACTGAAGTTCAAAACGAGTTTTTTTTTTCTTAGCCAAGTCACACTTGAGCTGTGAAATATATCCATCACCTCGACTTGTTATTTCTACTTTTTCCTCTTCCTCTCGTTCGCTATACCTTTTTTTTTTTTCGTCCGGCTCCTTTATTAAGGGCACTACTATGGGCACTTAGCACTTGGGAAAGGGACAAGGAAAGGGATGGGAGGCCTCCCATTATTGGGAGGGGGTAGGGGGAAATTAGGCAATTTTTGCTGCGAGAAGGTCGCCTAAACCCTCCTCGAGGAGCATTGCGTGGTGAAAAAGAACATGTGAACAATCACAGAGGTACTTGCCCGACAATGTCGCACTGGCCGGGAATTGAACTACGGTCTCCCCACGATCTAGCCGACCGAGCCACCGCGCGCTCGTTCGCTATACCTACTACTGCTACTCCCCCCCTTTGTGGGTGCATACGCTTACTCTTACGTATACCTGCTCAACGCGTTCATTTTGAAAAATTATATTCTTTCAGAAGGTAAAGTAGTCTCGATGCATCATATAGGATATGGCTAAATACAGTGATAACTTGATATGTTAATGTGAAACGCGTTTGAGAGATTGAAAGGACCTCAACGAGGATTTATTGAGATGACACATGATCGGCAAGTCTGTTGAACCCTGGATACCCTCGAATGTTTCTCTCCTATGGCAATTGCAATATTACATTAGTTGTTGAGAGAATAGGTACGTACCTGCAAATCAGTGTGGCCAGAGAAACGGAATGACTTACCCGTTTTGATCCACACGCGAAAGCACTGAGCAGTTACGGTATTATGGTGGTGGAGGGGTACGAGAGACGAAGATCCGCAAATACGCGCTAATGCGATTTAAAATGTCCCTCGTGCGGCTATCAAACATTGCCACGGCAAATCCCCTTTATAGGTGAGTGACATCGGTATACTCACGTACGTGCACTACTCCCTCCGCTTCCCTTTCGATGCGATATTCTAATCTTTTGCGATGCGATTCAACGGGAAGCCCCTCCCTTCCACTCGACGATTCGCTGCTGCCACTTTAACCAGTTGTAGCCACTGTGTGTTTGTACTTGGGCACGATTTTTATTCATACAGACTGTGTGGGTGTGCTTCAGTGGTCCCTACCTTCTTCTCGATCTTTCAATCTGTCCGTGGCTTTTGGGATACGTAAATGAGGCTCGATAACTACAGCCCATCAATTGTAAGATCATTGACTAGTAATCAATGTCACAATGTTTGTAATCAAATGTAATATCTTTTGACTGCAATAGCATATTTGATTCCGATATTACATGGATGCTCATTGGCTTACTAGTCTGCAAATATTAAAATAGTGAGTGTACCGTAAAGCCGAAATTTCACGAGCTTTTGAATTCAACGAAGCAATTTTACACGTAAACTGACGATCTCATGATGATTATTGCCATGAGAACATGCGAGTATGCATGTCACTTTTATTGACACAGGAAATCGGCTAGAGTTTCAACCCAAACAGCCAAGTGTTTAATTAGTCTAAGTATCATAAACATTTAACACGTGAGCAAGTAAATTGTCGAGTCATCTCTATATACATATGGAATATCCAGTTCGGAATTTTTGAATTCTGGAATGTATATAGCAAAACTTATTTTTATTTGATTGTCAAAAGCACTGAAATTTGGTATGTTTGGCAGAGGTGAATACAAAATCCATTTAACTATATGAGAAGTGAATATATGTGCAAGTATATAGTAGCTATTAGACAAAGGTTTGACAGTCACATTTCGTAAATAGCGAAATCTGAGTTCGGGACAGCAATTGTACTCAGATAAAAACTTCTCGAGTCATCCACCAAAATGAAAATACTGAGCATAGCAGTTACTCATGATTCTTATGAAGTCTTTCATTTAGTGATTATATAAATGATAAAGTGATGGGCAAAATAATTTTTTTACGAACGCGTTTTTTTTTTTACAACAACATGTCAGTTTTTTGGATCTATTTTTTAAACGTGCGTGTCTTTATGGATTGTATGCTTGTCGAAGTTAACGATGGGGGAAAAAGTAAAAAAATCGTGACCAACGACAAATCGATAACAGTGTACCACCGACCGGACATATATGGCCACAAAATTTCATCTCGTCTCTGTGATAGGCGATCCAAATCTAATTGTCGTCCCACTGCGCTGAGGAGAAAAAAGGATGCGCGTGACAGTGTAGGAGAGAAAACCTCAGCTCTTCCTCCCGTCAATGGCTGGATGATTACAAGGAGGAGACTCTCACGATCTTCAAAGTCATTAGCAAAACTGCACGGTAGCGAAGGTATGAAAACAGACAAGCCAACAATATCTTGTAGGCTGGTCTTTGAGGTTCGCTTTGACTCGTTGAAAAGTTCTCGTCAGTTCAAATCTGAAAAGTCCACTAATTGGTAACTGAATTATACGTTTAAAGGATATTTTTCAGCTATCCAAAAGATAGGTATCATTTTCTACAAAATTTTTTAAGGAAATTTTGAAAATTACACTAGGAACCTTTTTCTATTTATATAAGTGTTTCTACGACTAATAAAAATGTCAGGATATCGACTCAAACTTCCTCGACTCGTTACATTTACACTTTGATATTTAATTCCACGTGTGAAGGTGCATAATACCATACAAACATAAAAGTGCATCGTTTGCATGCAGGAGATCCGACGAGTTAATCAATTTCTTACGTTTAAAAAATTATTATTGAAAAAGTTGCTTGGGTCGCTAGAAAATAGAAAATATCTCTACAGTAAAAGTACCAACGGTAAACGTGAAAAGCTCGAGAAAGGGAAAATAACAAAAGGATGAAAAAAAGGAAATGAAGGAAAGTGAGGGTCCAGGTCGTGCAAAAAGTTGGCGAAACATCCTGGCACCGAGTAAAACGTGCCGCGAATCTTTCGGGCGGTCGCCCTTCCCTTTATTTCCGTCCCCTGCAGCGTCGCTTCTCTCTTTCTCGCTCTACAAGTACCAAGCTTGCGTGCTCGGCTTTTTCTATCATCCTCGTGCACCCACTCACACCATTTCCTGTTCGCTCTGTCGCCTTTCAACCGTTGTAATGTCATTAACGAAATAGATATTAGTCTTTATACTCTGGACTTTGGTTATATTGTTATGTAAATTGTTCATCCAATTACACACAGGCTTTGTAACGTTAGGGTCAATGATTTTTCCATTTAGAATAAAAATTCGTTTTATTTAATCCTCCTCCACCTGCCCAATTATACGTCTGAGCACCTGATATTTCTTATAAACTCGTGTTAGTAATTATTAATTAACAAATTTTTATTAACTTGTGACGGTAGTCATACCTACAACGTGTTCAGAAAACCCGGAAATAACCTATTAGGTGGGTTAATGATGCCACGGAATGACTATAAGTTTATACACATGGAACAGTAGAGCGAGTGTTCGTATAATATATAGTACCCGCAAACGACACAGAGAAAAACAGAAAACAGCTCGAGAAATAGGACGCAAAATCAATGCAGATTACAAAATTACTATCGTTGCGGGTAATGGCCACTTGTAGCAGCAGTAGAGGTCGTTGAATCGACGAGCAGTAAAATGAAATCGCTTGCACTGCGAAAACAATTATGTTTGTTTACAAATAATACACGGGTTTATAAAAAATGAGACAGAAAAGCGTTGATCACTGAACTATATTGATAATCCACTGTTATCATGTTATCAACTGTTGGTCAAAGAAACTCGTTTAACCACTTGTTTAACCATTGCTGTGACAACTAAACACATCAATCGATTTAAATAAATATTTTACTTCGAAACTTAACAGTAGAGGACAAATCAAAATATCCATCGCTGTAATTCATATTTTAATCAATGTATGTAAATCTCGAAATACAAACGTGGCCATTAGCTCATAAAGTAAAATCCTTTGTCTGGTTTGTCATCTGATACATAAATAGCCAAACATGTTTGTATTATTTTTTTTAAATAAGTTTTACCCATTAGCAGTTATTCCATTCGATTTTTAATTAAGCACTTCTGAGAATGTCGTATAGGCTCGTAGTTGCAAGGAATACAATTTTTTACCACGTTTCTCATCAAAGATGACAGTGTATAAGCACAGGCCAGAGGAGGAAACTGTATTTACCTTTCCAAATTGTACTCACTTTTTTTAAAGCTCGATTAAAAAAGCATTCACAATACTCACCTCATTTTTTTCCACGTTCTCAATATTACACTACAGTTCTTTTCAATGCTCTTTTCACAGTCAGCTTCATGAACTGACTGAAATTCCATTGAGATAAAAAAAAAAGGAAAAAAAATAGCAGAAAAAGTAAAACACAGAGCTTTTTACTTGGATCCGTGGGAAAAATTTTGGCACGAGCAACGGATTTTATCGAGCCACTAGGCTTACTACCTTTCTGCTCAACTATTGGCATCAGCAATGAAGTAGCATGTCGATGATGAAAAATTTCATCAACCTTCACTTTCCAAAAAAATCTTACTTAGGCAAGCCGGATCAAATTATCGTGGGATCAATCGACGAGAGATGATTGATCCATATTTTCTATCAGTCAATCAGCTCCCACCTTCTTCTGCGATATCTTTTTCCTTTAGCTTATCGCTCTCCTTTTCGTACCTCTGGGGAATACCTAGAGTGATCGACGCGATGGAAGCCTCATTATGCCCTACCATATAGGGGTACACAGCATTGCTTTTTAACTCTTCGTCCAAAAGCTTTTTTGCTTCGTCATTATCATAATCATCATCGACATCTCGAGTAAGTGAAATTAGTCGAAAAATTTCTTTCCAGGCATCAGTAAGTGAAAATAACGAGACAGGTAATAAATCATGCTGTCAGATTTATGAATAGAGACCTTCAAGGCCAGGTCAAAATGCTCGAACATTTGTAGAATCATTAGAGAAGTATTCTAATGATACGTACTTAATGTACAACAGCAGTGTCAGGAGCTTGTTCTACTTAAAAAGCGTTATTTTTTTCAAGGTAATTGGTAATCGATATCTATCATGATAAAATTTTGAAAGGTGTAATTCTTCACCTTTCGACTTCCGAAATCAAGCTATCAAGTTTTTAATGCATTACAGGAATAATTAAATTTTTCGTAAAATTCATGTTTATTTAAAACAAGACAAGTCTCGTAAGTATCATATGAATAATTTAAAACAATAACAAAATCAATGTCATCAAATAATAACTTCTCATTTAGATACAACTTCTTTAAGTAGTAACATCGCTGTTTGGTCAGCCATCAGAACGCCCTCACAGAAAGCATGGAAGAAAACAAAAAAATGTCACAATCAGATAAAAATTGAGACAATTTTATAATACCCGACCTAATTTGTTCACAGTAACCAAGTCTAGCATTATAACGTATTACCAAAAAAAATTTTTAATTTTAAAAATGACCTTCTCAGACTGCACTCAGCACATACTTCCTCACGATGTTTACTTCCATTTTTTACTACTCGTGTGGCCCTTAAAAAAGTGTCATGATAACAGGTGCTTCAAAATGTGTCATTTTTCTCTATGGCTGATCTATGGAATAGATTACTCAAATACGCTGACTCACACGCTGGTGTTATGTATGCTTTTCGAAGCGTTTATCTACGTTAAAAGAAAAGCTTCCCTTGCAAAATAATTGGTTTTCTCATGTGCAGTGGCTTGAAAAGGACATAGTTGCAGTGAAAAAAACTAACTGGGCTTTAGAGAAACGAGCACGCATCAGACTGTTTTAGTCTTACTACGAAAAACGTGAAATTTATTGTCCACGTAATCCTGTAGTAACAAGCTATTGGATACACGAACTTCAAACATATACATGCACGTGTTTACAAGGCAAACATGTAAACTGACTCGGGAAGCCATTATATATTTCATCGACTAAAGGCTCGATGCTGCCATAGGGACTCTCTCACTTTGTAATCCATGAGCCGAAACTGCTCTCGGTTTTGGGTTTGAAATCGATCGAGTGTGGGCAGGAATCGAGGGCTGGACTTAGCAGGCTTTGAAAACATCTAATACAATGTCAATTGTTAGTTCTCCGATTCATTGTTTAAGAAGTGCGAGAGGACAACAAATAATGGATACTCAAACAATTGTTTTTTTTGACAAGTTTATAATTTGTATTCTTAGCTTTTTTCCTTCAACTTTACTTTTACATTCTCTGTAGCTTTTTTGAATTCTAGATTCAATTTATTTTTTCCACTTACTAAAATCAAATGTTTTCTATTGATGTTAACTCAACAAGAGCCTAATCAAATCTGACATGTTTGAAAAATTGAACGAGCTTATTGGTAAAAAAAAAAGAAAAAGCAAACTTGCAACGACAGCAGTTAAAAAAAACTAGTGCTTGCGAATATTTCGTTGCTTCCCCTCTATATAAGAACCAATATCTTTCACACTTGGTTTTCCTTGATGGAAATAATGCATCCCCAATAATAATAATAATAATAATAAAAATAGTAATAATAATAATAGTAATAATAATAATAATGATAATAATAATAATAATAATAATAATAATAATAAAGAAAAGTTGACAACGCTACACAAATAATTTTTGAAACATTTACTTTCTTTAGTACCACATCCAAGCACTTAACAAAGTAAAGTTGGAATAGTGTCCCGTTATTGGTCATAACAATTACAATTTACAAATTCTAAAATTTGGTGACAACATATAAATTCCGATGTATAACAAAAATGACAGTGTTTTACCATTGTCTTTTATCAACATGGATAAAACATATAAACATGATTTCCGATGATTGATTCAGTTAACGGTGTTTGATAGTACCATAAGCTCTTTGGAACAGAGGATGTACCTCGTGAAAGTAATGCCACTGGATCATTTATTTATCAAACGTCAATCGGATGATCATAAAATAACGAAGCCATTAGTATGCACGGAGTCAGGTTAAGTTAAATAATTTTTTTTTTTTTACAGATTAGAGTGGGATAAACGTTTAATTCTCCAAAAGTAAGTTTGACAAATTGTATCTGTTTGAAATTAGCTTCCGTGGAACTGCAAAAAAATAAAGTTCGAAAAAATTTTAATTGCTATTATTCTAACTTCTATTTGTTTTTCTTTATTCCTTAACTCCTTCTAACTCAATATTGAAAGCTTGTGAAAAACCTTAAGTAAATAGAGACCACGAAGTACCTCATTGGGAGGGAGAGACACAGCCACATTCTTCTTGTCCTGGATGGGAGCTTTTTCCGCTACGTCGCAGCAGCCATTCGATCACACGAAACTTCTCCACTACCAAAGCTCTCAAAAAAAATTTTTATTTTGTTGTTATTTCCACGTTGAAGTCGTAGTCGTCGTGCAGTCATAATTCTTCGTTGGTTGGTAGCACCAGTACTTTTTCGCAGTTCCAGTTTTTTATAGAAGAAATGGGATAGGCAAGTATCTCTGTCATAGGTTTTACAGACTCCCGAACAAGCATAAACTTTTTTCCTGCTCTCCCATCATGTGACTTTTTTTTTTTTGTCGTAAACTTCACTGTGGTGAAATTTTTACATTTCACGCGTCAATGTAAAGATTCAATATTCTTTGTCATATTATAAATATAACTCTTTCAAATCTTCACGAGCATTAATAATACTTTTTCTAGCCATTTCGTTTAAAGTTGAAATAGCAGTACCAAAATAAGTACAGTTCTAACATTTTTTGACATCGCACGATCAATTTGACTTTAAACACATTTTTTTAAAACAGCCAGAAATAATATTAAAATTATAATTAACAAAACAAAAACATTTTAAGTTGACGTTATTCAAAAATAAAATCAAGTACCAATCCTTTTTACCAAACAATTAATGATATACACTAAGAAAAATCAAATTAATCAGTTGTAACTCTCGACCACTTTTTAAAACAAGCATGAATTTCATAATAAAAGTGTTTCTTGGAAACTAAGGAAAGATTTCTCAATCCGCTTGGTTTCACTGGGTGAGAGAAAAATCCAGCTTTGCAGGCGCAGTAAGAAAAAATAAAGAAAGTCCGATTGTTGCAGCTGCAGTTCGGTCTTCGAAGATCAAAACCTCCAGATAAGAGCTGATGCCACCACGGCAGAGCTGGTCTTCCGAGCCAAATCTACCGCACCGCAATCATCTCGAGAGATCCAAATAATAGAGTCCTAATGGGAGAAAAAGCAGACAATTCGCTTTCTAAACTCCACCGCGAGCCTTTACATTATTATTAGGAAAACACATCGACGAAGACATGAAGAGACCAACTATAAGTAAATAACAATAGATTAATGCTTGTTTTTGTGCACATCTCAAAGAAAAATGAGGTAAGTAAAAGACAAAGCTTTATTATAAAATATTGTAGAAAGTTTTTTTAATTCTCTTTGCAACTTGTTGGTAAAATGAAAAAATGTAAGAAACCTATCATAAAATATAATTTTTTTCTTGGTACCAATCAACGCTACTTAAATTAAATATGAAAAGAGAGAAAAAGGGAATGGCAGAGAAAGAGAAGAAGGAGTAAAGTGAGTAAGTATATGGTTAAGTAAGATACTTAAGATCCTATGATATTATACGTAAGAAAAAGGGTGTAAAAAGTAGGTTGTTGAGTATTGTGAATCATCTTCGTGACCCCTTGCATTAAGCACGAGCATACAGTTCATACATACACTTGGCTTGGCCCTACGATGCTGATAAGCCGAAGGTGGAAAGAAAAAAAGGACTCCCAACTTCATCCATATCACAGCTATTATCTAGTACCATCAAGTATCATACAAGTTGCACTTATACTACGATACAATAGACTACGATAGTTTCTGACAGTGTAATTCACGTTTCAGTCCAAATAAATTTTTAATTTCATTAAAGCCAATGTATTGATAATGGGCTTTTCTACATTGAGCTCACAGTGGCAGTAAAGGTTGAGTCTGACGAAATCCGATCTTTTCTACTTGGGATCCCGTTAATAACATGCACCACTCGATTTACTAAACAAAAATACATCTTATCAATAAACTTCATTTTTTCTATTTACATTTTTTTAAGCTTTTATTCAATTTATATTGTTTTTTAAGAAATTATTTCTATTTAGTTTAATTTTTGTATGGTAGTACAAAAATTTAATTGTTAAAAAATAAAATCTAGAGTATTTGAATTTTTATACAAATATTTTTAAGAAACTGTTCAAATACTTGCTTCATCTCGTGCTCTATTCTGTATAAAATTCTAATCTAATAATTTTCTATTTATGTTTTTCGAATCTCACTCGAATAACATTGACGCAAATTCAGCAAAGAGCATTTTGTTATTGAGTTAGACTTCTGTTTGACAAGTTGATTATTCTTCCCGAAAATATCTTACTCTCACGTATTTGTATGAAAAAAACTTGCACGAGCCATAGTTCAACACGACTTTCTATTTTAAATTTTCTCTCGCATTTATACGGTACTCCACCAGCCCCATTTCTCTTGTTCACGCACCAGCTTAACCGGAGCATTTGGACCAATGAGCAAAGCAGAGAAAAAGAGAAAGCTTCGAGTCGCCGGCCCTCACAAATGAAGAGAGATTTAGCAAGTCTAGATATTCAAATATCTCACACATATGCAGGTATCATCTAATTAGGAAACGTAAATAAATCCAACAACGAAGTTCCGTCACGACCACACGCGCTTCTATTTATCTTCTTGACACCCAACTCTTTTTTCTTCTCTCCTCTTCCTCCCTACCCAGAGTCAATAACGTGCCACAGTAATCATCAACTTACAAGATAGCGAGGAAAACAATAAAAATCGATAGTACGATGGTTTTAAAGTGAATCCCTCGTTGCATATATGCTTGCCCAGAGATCATAAACTGATGAAGTAGAAATATTAATTGGAGTTGACTGAACGATATGCTGATGAATGCATGAACTAAAAACAATTGACCTGCTCTTTGGTGTTATTTTAAACTAAATAAACTCCCTGTTTAATTTTAAAATTTATATTCGTATGTAGAAGTGACGCTTGATATTTGATTGTCAGATGACTTTATTAAAGTCGACTTTCCGTTTGATATTGAATAGATGTCTGGAAATTAGATTTATCCAACTGAATAGCACACCATTTTCACGTGAATCCTTTGTGCTTTATGAGTTTTTTCTTCTTTGAATAATTCAATGATAACAATACAGCAGCCGTTTTTCATATACTAGGGGCTCAGTTGAGGAACGGACGTGTACATAAATTCGCACAAGAGACAGAATAGACCGAGAAATGAATGCAAAAAATCAGGGAGCGCTTAATTAAAGGAAAACAATTTAAAAGTGAAAAATCAGCTTCTCAAACAATTTACCGCAGGAGAGGGCAGAGAGAGGACCAACAATGGGGACAGAGAACGGAAAGGAATGCGTTGCACAATAAAGCGTATTATTAATATTACTAGTTTTTGTACCAGCACCACAAGACGTGCCGGTCAAGATTAAATTACAAGGCACCTTAGTCACCTCCTGGGGCTCCTGATACGTCTGTTGGGTACTTGATCCTGCTAGTAATGTGGAATACAATAATCCAAGTATCAAAGTAGGCTCCACCACGTTCCCCGAGATATTAAAAATGAAATGCTAGTTAAATCTACTACATAGTGATTGAAATCTCGAAAAAATGCATTATTTTACGAATAACACACTTGTGTGCATGAAATAAATTACAGTATACGCCCTGTTAGGTATATGTTAAAATTCATCGCATACAGGCAATTTCTTCTTTAACTTGCAAGAGATAAATACTAATAACTTGTGTGCATACTTCATAATACTAAAAATGTTGATACTCGTCTACTAAATTTCAGTGTACAATTAAACCCTGCGTGATAAACGCATGATTGATCATTAAAAAACAGATAGTAATAAGATAGTGACCAGCTATTGGAATCGAGTGTAAATAAAAGCGGAAATTTGTTCGTAAAAATTCGCAGAGGAAAAGAGCAGTCGAGAAACACATTATAAAGAGAAGAGCAAGGACGAGCAGTAGAGAGGTAAAATAATAATAAAACAAAATTAGGTTGATATGCGCAAGAGTAGACGGCTGAATAATTAATTGTCACGCAGCTTGGTTGCCACGCCAGAGGTTTGGAGCCATAAATTACGAAAGCAGTGGCGGATAAAAGGGAAGCGCAGCCCCCTCCGTTTTTTCATCGGAAATTTTCACCTACGCATGTGGGAGAGGAAAAAAAGGGGACATGGCTCAATGTTTTCACCGTAGCCAAATTACTTCAATTTTTTATGTGACGAAGGGTTGGAGACAGCTCGTACGATGGAACTGTGCAAAACTCGTTTTTAGCACTTTACAAATTGCTATAATGGTGTATTCGTGATGAATGTCATGTGCTTATGCAGTTTCTAGGTATTGGAACAATCTGCTTTTGCGATCATGGCAGGTTGAATACCTAATTTTTGTGATCATAACTAGTTTTAATTCAAAAAGATTCAAAATAACAATTTTTTCCAACAGCTTAGCACTGATAAATTTTTTCCTCACTGTTTGGAGAAACAAATATGCTCTCTTATTTTGTGGATCTCGAGTAGCTTACAGTTCTATCGATTCCATTGGTACAGCTAGTTTTTCCATGTAAATAGTGTAGGATCAAACGAAAAAACAAGCTTTGATCTGTACTCCAACAAAAATTACGAATTTTTTGAAACACGATAGAAACAAATATTTTTGTTTTGATGAAAAAAATTGATATCATCCATACGGAGTATTGAAACAGGTTGAAAAACATTGTTTTTCTCTTCTACCCTCGTCTCGTTATATCTGCTTCTATTTGCTCAGATTTCTTATTTTTGATTGCCGTACTACATTAAAGTCCTTTTTTCATAAACTATTTTCTAGATCGTTTTTCTGATTTTATCTAATAAATACCATTTGAGTTTCTCAATTGAATTGAGGCCTCTGTGTTCATTTAATTTCATCGCAGATGCACTTAATGAAATAAGAAAATTGTGCTTAAACCTCGCCCAGTATAAGCCCGGTATGTCCGTGATTCAAACTTAGATAAAGATATTATTCATAAAACACCTAAGCAATGGTGTACAGTTAAAATGTAAAGATTACATTAGTCTTATATTTCTGACAGTTTGTTCAAGTGAAACTTACACGTCTAATAAAAATCTTGGATATTCCACACAAACAAAGAGGTTATACTTAGTATTCTGAAAAATTTCCCATATCTTGCAGATGCATGTACATTTAGGCACAAGCATCGCTTAATTAATTGTATCAACCTAACCTTGTATCGTGTGAAAGAAAGTCTCATTATTGTCCAATCAAAATTGGCTTATGTGACAATAAAAACTGAATTTGTTTCCAGTTCCTCCTTTTTGATCTACAGAGGTGACACTGGGGCAGGTATTATACTCAGCAATAATAACCAAATTGGTGGACTTTCCGCGTGGCACCCACAAAGCTGGGACGCCGACGTTGCCCCACATAATCCTGGATTTGCATAATAATTGTACACACAGCTTACCTGGTTCCAGCAAGCACGTGCGAGCTAAGTATTGAAATTAAGGTCAATCGATAAATCCATCCCGCGCCCTTCCCTCGGCCATTTCCCTTCGGTTGTCTGGCCCCTCTGCGCCCTTCGTGCAAATTTGAGCGGCTCGCAACTGCAATCGGGGTAAAAGCTCGCTGCTCACGCGTGACACGCCAACCTCCCTCCCGTGCGTCCAACGCCAGCTTCCCTCGCCCCTCACGACCGATCACACACGCACACACGATATCCATAGCAATGCAACCGTATGTATAAGTATAAGTGCAAAGAAAACCATTGTGGGTCCAGGTGGAGTTGCACGGGGTACGGTGCGGCTGACCCACGAGACGAACAATCACTCACACCCACGTACCCACATGTACAGGATATTGACCTGAAGGACTGATATAGATAAGCTGTTCTTTTCTCACTCAGAGCTGAGTAGAGATCGATTCCTCGTGGGAGGGGGACGGGGGCTCCATTCATCCCTGGATGATGGATAGTCTCTCTCTCGTCCGATGGGGCATACGTATACTTTTCATGTATATGCAGACCTCGAGAGTGGCTGCGCACCCACACTCAAGAAGCTCTTCTTCGGTATTATCCAGCCAACGCGGCGTTCAAGAGTCAAACGGAGGATAGCCGTGCATTCCTTGTATTACGCCTTAAGGCTTAGGGCCATGGAGCTGTAGCTCGAGACACTTGGATTAACGCAGGAAAATAATTAACCGTGGCTTCCGTACTTCCTATGTCTGACCATACGTGGACTTTTCTACTTAAAATAGTATAAAATCTTTTTTTTGTTATTCCATGTCAAAAGAAATTAATTTATACGCATGTATCAATGCTAAAAGAATATATACGTATATTTATTAACCAGTCATATTTTCAATAGTACAATTCGTTCATTTGAAAGAGAAAAAAACATTTCAAGCATTACAGAATATAACCCATGGAGCTGCAGCTCGAGACACTTGGATTAACGCAGGAAAATAATTAACCGTGGCTTCCGTACTTTCTATGTCTGACTATACGTGGACTTTTCTACTTAAAATAGTATAAAATCTTTTTTTTGTTATTCCATGTCAAAAGAAATTAATTTATACGTATGTGTCAATGCTAAAAGACTATATACATACATTTATTAACCTGTAGTATTATCAATAGTACAATTCAGTCATTTGAAAGAGAAAAAAAAATATTTTAAGCATTACGGAATAGAACCCATGGATTAACACAGGAAAATAAAATTAGATGCAGCTTCCATACTTTCTTTCTGTATTATCCTGTTGGTGACACAAGAGCTCGAACATTAGCTATTGGGTTAGTGAAATGTTAGTAAAATTACAGTCACTGAGACCCTTAAACCTACATGGATGAAGCTTATTGCGATCTTACGACAAAATAAGGTACTATCGCTCGGACATGCGATATTACATTTCCTCCCGTATGGCAAATGTCTCTCGAACCAAACATCAAAAATACTCAGCCTCCCATCAATCATTTCGTTAGAGCGGCAATATACTCACCTACAGTTGCACTGATCCAATAAAAGCTACGGGCGAGATTCGAAAAAAGCGAGCCACAGGCATCAGTGGTGGCAGAACCGGATTAGAGCGAGAGATCGATGTGCAAGCCTGCAACGAACGCTAGGCAAGTCTAGGAAAATTTTATAAAATATGTATACGTGCAGAAGGTAGAACTTTTATTTATTTATTTATTTTTTTTTTTTTTTTCATTCTCTGGTTTTGTTGAACACAAAACTGTTATGTAATCGTTTTGTAAAATAATTCTTTTTAAACACATTTATTTTTCAAGCCTCACATTTGAGCAAAGTGCATTTAAATATGAGCATCTTACAAATAAATCAAACAATACAGAAAAACCATCAGTTGTGAGATGAACTTTAGAAGAAAAAAAAAATTGATTGCGGTGAAGAACAATTTTTTCGCAATTTGTTCGAACAACAGTAACACACAGCGAAACTTTCTCACTGAACTTTGGATAAGCTAATTTCATTGAAACTTTTGCTTTCCAAAAATAAGGAACTCCTGTGAAGCTTGGCCTAATATGTTTATTGAAAAAATCATCAACGTGCAAAGTGGGCAAAAAACGCTACGGCATGCACGAGAGCCAACAGCAGCGGTATCGTACTAGGGCGAAAGATCGATGCACGAACGTGCGGGAGGAGTTGGGATTCCTCTTTTTTCCCCTATCTCACAGGTAAATATTTAAGCGCGATCCTTTTCCCATGGCTAGGCTTCCAAAAAACAAAAACGAAGGCTAAAAAACGCCGAAGCAATACATGTACGTGTGTACACATGGACGAAGGATGGAGCGGGAACAATTGCAATGCGCCCGTGGAAACAGTCTAGTACATATACGGCTTTCTCTCACGTTCGCATTGGACTATTACGGCTAGGTTTTTGGATTTTTCTTTCTATTTACTCTATTCACCTACGCCACATATATATATTACCTACTGCAGCGAGCCGAACCTGTAATCGCGCTGTTTAAATATTAACCCTACATCGTGCACGTCGTTGGGCAAAAGGATAACTTGGAGCTCTTGCACATGCAATGTGCCGCAGATACGTAGATTTATGTGAATGGTGAATTTGTAGACTCCTGTGATTTTTTTTATAATAACCATCAGGTCTGTTGAAAAAAAACAAAAAAAAAAAAAAAACTAAATACCTCGACGTCTTCTCACGGGTGATTGATACAACTTGCTCGTGCACCGAGGCTAAGAAGTGGCTTCCTCACTGATTGTCTACGTCAAGTGTGGAAAAAAAAATTTTAATGAGACAAACGGGTTTTTGAAGAAATTTTACAATAAGAGTACCTTAGATTTTTCTTTTTTTCATGTTTGCACTGTGTAAGTCATATCACAAAAAACTATTGTTTATTTGCTCAATTTTGATTTATAAAAAAATTTCAAGCTCATTCAATTTTGATTTTGCAAGTTCTGTTTTTCGTGAAGTGAATAATTTATTTTTTTACTTCGATAACCATTAAAAACTCAACGTTTTAAGATCAAATCATCATACGAATCACGTACTGCGCACGAATAAACGAATCACGAGTCTATACATCGTCAAATTTGAAAGTTTGAGCACACACGTTGATTCCAAACGGAAAAACCTGCCTTTAGATGGATTCTACATTGCTTGCATTCTACAAAATTTTTCAGCATGCAGGGCTTGTAGGGCCTGCATTATTTTCTGCCAATTTTTCAATTGAGAGCACAGGATTGATTTTTGCACGAAAAATAAGGAGGGATAGATCCTTTGATATGGATTGAATGTCATGCTTGTCTTAACTGGAAAATGTTTCTCTGGCCTGGATAAAAAAGGGTATTTACAGAGATAAGCACCTTTTTACGATTTCAATGATACTTGTATTTTTTTTTTTTTTTTTTTGTTCAATACTAATGTTGTTGTGGTACGAGTTTGACTTCACGTATAGCCTAATAATGAGAAAACGCTTTCATCAATTATTGCTGTTTAATGGGAGATGAGCCTATAACTGCCCTCAATTTTTCTCTCACCAGTCTTTGTTTTAAATATTTAGTCTGGTACATGTATCACTGGCTCCAGTTTCGTCTTGCCTGTATAAAATATTGATTATCCTTATTATGTTTAAACACGAGTAACGATTAATGATTTGTATGTAATAGTTAGAATAACTTATTAGATGGATTCATAAATTTTTCTAGAAAAAGTGCAAAAATAAAATGTGAAACATGATAATTGTGAAGCTGAAAATTCCAAGAGTTAAACCATTTTTTTCACTAAGTAGTATATTCCGTAGCTTCGTGATGTAACATTGATTATTGAATGAAATACTGTTTCATAATTTTGACACATACTTTTTTTCACTGGCTCATCAAGCTTTAACATTTCCAATGCCATGACATCATAACTAAAAACTAGTCCTAATATTATTCAAATACGTTTAAACTAATACCAACATAATCATAGACAATAGACATCGATGGGCTCTTTAATAAAATATTTATTTTCAATTGCCTTTCAGTATATTTTCAAATAAGCTCCCAAATTTCGATTGTCGTCATTGTCATTATGATTATCATATTTGTTTCACTTGAGATGATTAATAACATACTAGTCCAATTCAAACATCTTCTATATGTGCGAAATTATCCAATTCATCCAAAGGTTTTATCAAACACAGCCAGAGCATTTGCATCAAAAACGACAGAGAAGAGAAAAAGCCACAGGAGCTACATGTTGTGGCCAGCCACACAGTGGCACACATGTGAAATTTGACATTTTGAGCCACGTCGTGCGTATGTATTATAGTACACATGTGCATGCAGAGTAAGCTTTGTGCATCGCACATACAAACTGGTACAACGTAACGAACCTGAGGTGGAGGCACGTGCATGTGCTCACGCAATCAAAATCATTCGTCACCCCACGTGTTATCATAATATTCGTCCGTTTGACGGATGGCCGAGTTCACAGCTGGAAAATGTGTTCCACTGGTCCAGCGAATATTATTTTGATTTTCAGTCTACAGCCCCACTACGAAGTGCTCAGGTGGTCTGGTCGTGCGTTCACGTCTGGTTTTGGTGATGACGTTCCACAATAGGTGTGAAAAGTGATCATTTCTGCTCATCAAATATTTCCTTTTATTATCGTGTATATTATATGTAATATTTACGTACGAAGTAAAACAATTTTTCATTCTTTCAGTAAAAGAGATAAAAGAACGAATTCGGCGTTTTCTCATTGTTGTAATGATTGATACTGCTTGAGAAGAGAGCATGTACAATAAAAACCTACGTGTGCAGATAACAAAAGGGTGAAAAAAGCGTACGGAGAAGAATAAAAAAAATGTGTACAGACATAACGAAATGGACAACTTGTAAGGGAGAAAAAGTAAGAAAGAAAAAACTTAAATAGCATTGCTGTAGTAAATTATAGGGCTTTATTGAGTGTAGAAAAAAAACTATGATTTGTAAGATAGTAAAAATAAGATACTTTTGATTTTTGCTCACAAATTAGTGCGTGTAACATTTGTCAATTACCCCCATGCTTGCAAATTTACAAACGTGCCAATGATTTTTTTGGCATGTCAAAGAGCGTGAAATATTCGAGCATGTAAATGAAATCAATTACGAACTCAGTGACCATCGTTTTCAAGGCTATATTAGACAGATAAAGACTACGCCCCTGTCGCACCCCAAGGGGTGTATTAAAATTCTTGAGATAAGGATTTGGACAAGCAGTAAATTTTCCCTTCTGCTTCTACCCAGCCGTAACACACAGCTTTCTTCTTGGTACGTATGTGCAGGTACACGTGACTCTCATGGAGAAGAAAAAAGTTTGCAGCGACTCTAAAGTGTGATCCAGCCGATAACGAAGAATTTAGAGGCATTCGGGTGATCGTAAAATATTTACGCTTGTGAGCGAACCCGTGACTGCTGCCGCATGCGGTACCTCGTGGATTTGCTCTCGTTTTTTCCCCCCGCCCTACTCCGTGCTCCCTCGGTACACTTCCTCTTCCGTCTGCCAACTCTGGCACTCTCCCCCTGTTGTCTACTGGGAAAAGAATAAATAAGACTATTTCTAAGTCTCGGACCGGCAGCAAGTCACGGACTACCGACATCCTGCCTTTCCTTTTTGTTTTTCTTTTTTTCTTTTTTGTTGCCTTTTTCTTTTTTTCAGCCACTTTTTTTCTTCTGTCCATCCCAGCGACTTGTTAAGATGGATGGAATTTTTTTTGTTCCGCAACAACAGATTTTTTCGATTAAAAAGTTCGGAAGAGCCCGGAGAGCTGCAAAATTATTAAATTGACGATCTTGGAGTGCTTCAAGCAGCTCCGAACTTCTTAGTAAGAAGAGGGTAATGATTTGTCTCCACAGTTCGTTTTGCGTTATTAATACTTTGACTGAATCTCTTCTCGACAAGAGAATATTGCCAGGTGCAAGGAAAAATTTGGTGGTTTGATGGAGCTCAATAGAGTACCCAATTCCATCAGACGATGAAAACTGCAGTAATGTATTTAAATAAAGTCATTTTTTAGAGCTTTCCCAAATCATGGAGATAAGAAATAGCTCTGCAAACTGACCTTTTGCCGTGAGTACCTTCAATATGCAGGAAAATTATTAAATATTTTCAGCAGTATAAGACATGTAGGGAAATATTCTAATTCGTGTGTCCATAAATTTTCATGTTTGAGGTGTCACACAAGTATTAAGTACCTCTCGACTTGTAGTGCTTTGTCTCGTTACTTGACGCCTGTAACACGTTACCACCATCGCAGTCAGTGACTGAGTGATATTCTTGGCTCTCGTGTATCATACATACGTATACGTATACGGAAGCTTGATACAGAGCCATCAAGTTTCCAGGTGTATGCCCCCACATCAACTAAAACGATCATCGACCCACCGATATTCTTGTGCACCTGCACCTACCGTGAGTGCACTTGTCGATCAAGGATTTTTCAATTGAGTTTATTACTTAAAGCTTTGTGCTCCCACATTTTAAAGTATATACCTATTAAAGTTCAAGCACCCTTGGCTTTTACGATTAATGCATTAATTAATGCTACGGGATATAAAAAAAATGCTCTATCGTAAATAAGTTTCTCAAGTCTTGCCTATTTGTTGTTTCTTTGTTGCACGAATTCATTAAGCAATTTAATTATTGATTTTCACACTTTAATCATTTCTGCGAAGATTTTCTACTTGTTTCTGATATGTTTACAAACGAAGTGAGCCTCGTGGTAATTTTTCATCTCACAGCACCAAATGAGCGTAAATACTTTCCAACAAATGTCGACTCAGGCCAACGTCACTTTCATAAAAAAAGTAAATATTTGAAAAACATGAGAAAGAATGATTAAATATTTTACTGATTGCAGCTGTTGTTACATAGATTTATGACACCAAAAAGAGAGTAATCATGCTGTAAAAAAAATTACTTACAAAAAATATTTCTTACAAAAACGCATGTATAAATGCAAACGGTACATCAGTAGTCACCAGTCAGCAAGCTAATTCCATGTTGAGACAACTGTTTGCCATGACTAATTGGTAAAACAATCATTACATTTATAGTACGTAAAATTTACAACCACGCTCTTAGTTCAGCGATGCACGCGTCGATGCTGCATATTAAGTAAACGTGTATACGTGCGCAGTTAGAGTTGATTTTTCCAATTTTTCTTGCTAGAGCAAATCATCTCCAATTTTTTTATATTAGTAGATTATTAATGTAGTAAAGCGTTTAAATTATTTTTAGTAAAGCAAACTAAGAAATCGAAAATTGAGAGCAATAAATACCTGCTGACCTCACTGATTTAGGTTTCTTGGTTAGAAAATATCTCGGAAAATTATTTAAATTATGAGCTTGCATGAGTTGCCACTATAAAATATCTTTATTTGTGGGAGTCGTCCACTCAAATTTTTTTTTTTTTGCTTTGTTTCCTGGCTAGCACCCTCATGGTTGGTCCGAACGCTTATGTTAACCATTATCCAGTGCATGGACTAACGTCGTGC
>NW_019379681.1:6324-21514 GCF_000648655.2 Copidosoma floridanum
TGAAAGTTCTTTGATTCGTTTGAGTACTTATTTATTATAGTACTAAATTTTAAAATGTCATACTTTAAAGGCGTAGCCTTTACTGCCAATAAGCTTAATGCATACTCACTCAGCGATTTATCAATTTTCCTAGCATATTTCCAGAAACGATCTGGGTCACGAGCATCTTCATTAAACAGATTTTTGAAACCTTCTCTTTTTCGCGTATAGAAACCAATAGCATCATATGAATCTTGAGGAGCGGTAGTATAAATGAATTTATCGAGTTCATCGTTTAATTCGAAATGTTTTTTGAAACGTACGCCATGATACAGAGGATTGAAAAAATTGCTTCCGAAGCACATATTATTTATTCCTTCTTTAACCGTTGTTAGTAAGACAGGAGCAAAAGTATTATGATGCATGACAAGGGATTCGTCTATCATTGCAAATATTTTTTCAGTTTGCCACGGAAAGTGACAAATTGTTATTGGAAATCATGGCTTCTAATTCATTCATTGTTTCAAGAAACTTTACCAACTGAGGTGCTGTTGACAGTGAGCTCTGTATTTGAACTTGTTTGAGTTTCTTGAAAAACAAAACTAAATGTACCATGGTCTGAATCTTATACTCCTTGTGTTGCGATTTACAAGAGATGGTTTTCGGTAAGTGTAATTAAGCTACCGTCATGTAAAATTATAATAGGATTGGCCCGTAAAAAACTAGCTGCACATAATTTCAAGTATTCTTTATCTAAGTTTTGATTACCATCTATAGATCGAAAATTTAAAAAACTGGGCTGGTCTTCTGTAGCACAAATAAAGGAGAGACAAAGAACATGTGATTCTTGTCGCGCTGTAACAACCTCTATTATTCCATAATGTTTTTTCTCACAAAAATTCATGTAAACTTTCTCACACGCATAATTCAATACAGAAGTTTTTAACTCTTGAGATGATGGCGGAGTGTGCTCAGAATCATAAGCATGAATTACATCTTTTGTATGACTTAAGTCAATTGTAGAAAGCTCGATATCATGAAGAAAAAAAAACTCTAGTAGTTTTACGTTTTTTTGGAGATCTGTTACACAGCATTCTTTTTGAGGTGTAAGGTTTGATTGCTGAAAGAAATTGAATATGCTTATAAGTAATACAATTTACTGACATACAACATTATGTTATTGATTTAAAATAAAGCACCACAAATAAAAAAAAACTATTCTGAATATTATTGCAAAAATAATTAAAATGATACAATGAGTACAAGCCACAAACTTGAATGTGACTTATTAATTTTACATCATTATAATGACGTTTTGCTGACTAATAAGTATTACAGTAAAAGTGCGCATAAACTGTTTTATAGCATGAAAAACAATAAATTACATGAGATTTTGAAAATGTTTCTTTAGTGAACCTAGAAGTTTACGATACGAGCCAAAAGTGAGAGCCGTAAAGAGATTCGGAAAAAAAACTTTTCAAACAAGTCTCTCGTAATTTTTTTTTTTTTTGACTGAGAACCCAAATCTAAGTGGAAAAACTTTGAGGTTAGAAGGCGGAAAATAATTTGTTTGCTATAGGCACAAAGTAAGACTTTGAGCCCTCAAAAAAAAAGCTGCTTGCACCTTGAACACATGTATACAAAGAATCTTCATTTTACTTTGCACCCATCATATAAAAATTACCATTTTTCATACCCCCGTCGAAACGAATAACTGTTTTTATGAAATAAAATGGTGAAAGTGAAAATTGCCTCGAAGATGCAAATAAAAGTCTTTGCTTGTAGGGAAACGTCTTATTGTTCTCTTTTTCGGTGCCACCCTCAACTTCGGTTTGGGAGGCGATTTTCACCTACAAAACCATCAAATATTTTTCAACTAAGCATTAAATATAATTTATAAGAGAGATATTTCAGATTTCTTTATAAATAAAATTTTTATTGTTTTCTCTAATCGATAAACTTAGTACAAAAGCCAACAACATGAATAAAATGAAACAATTTTTCTCTCAGTTATTATTTGTCCCTTTTGATATTGCGTGTTGTCAAAAATATGTTAACTGAACCAACCCTGTTTTGAAATATAGCAACTGTTGTGAGAGTGTGTATGAGGAATGTAACGTAAAAGATTATCATACCATGGCTAGGTGATTTCTTACATAGTTATGTGCCACAGTTATTATTACCAAATAGAGTTGTTCATAAAACTTGTACAAACGTGCTGTCAGTGTGGTATAATTAGCAAAAAATTTCGATAATTTTTGCACAATTCTAAGTTTGGAGGAAAAAAATTGTCTTAAGTAGATAATTATAATACGAATTAAAAAAAATAATACGCTGTCTCTAAGCTTATGCACCGTAAAAAGACGGAAGAAATAATGTACGAATGAGCCCAGGTGGTACACTGGTGACTGCAAATTGCAAAGAATGATCGATTTCTTAAAAAGCACTTTTTTGAATTAAGAGCATACAAATTTTTTTCACATAATTCAGAGTTAAAAACTATGAAAAGGTAATTATATTACACTATCTATAAACGAGAGTCAAACACATATATTAACGGCCATTTGTCGGGGTGAATGATGACTCTGAAGTTCGCAACGTTGCTTGCAATGAAAATGAAAAAAAAGTTTTTTGTATTTTATTTTTAATTAAACCGGTTCAAATGCATTAAAAACTTCTAAGAAAGGCTCCCACAAATTTTGAGATCATAAAAATGTATCCTTCTAGATATATAAGGGGTTCAAGTATAAAATGCTGAATAGATGCGTAAATAATGTAATAAGGCCTTTACAACTCTTGAAATAGGATAACAACATTAAATACAAATCATAGTAAGAGTCTGTCTATCTTATGAGAATGTTTGGCCTCAAGCTCTGCCGCACGCAGCGCTGCTGCAGAAGAGCCATCATATGGCGTCTAAAATATATATAGGTATTGTGTTGACCGTCTTTAGACTTAATGACGATCGTCACGTCATTGTTTAAATATGTCATACATATGCAGAGTTGACGTCAGTTGACTTGACGCAGTTGTGGCTGCTCAGCATATATACTGTATGCTACACAGTCATAAGGCTTATGACTGTACCTGTACACATATATTTTCAATACATAGAAAAATGGTATATATACATACATATATATATATATATTTGTATATCTTTATATACATATATACATTTGAGACACCATGATGGCTCTTCTGCAGCAGCGCTGCAGGCGGTAGAGTTTGGGGCCAAACGTTCTCATTAACGTTGAATAACCATTAAAAATTAAACTCCTAACTATTGTATAGGAATAATCCATATAACCCAGCGAACCAACAACGTTTACCCAATAATTTAAAAAACAAAAAATCACCCAAAACGTAACAACATTCTTTGCGCTAGTTAAACTAATTCATACGGACTGAATACATTTATTTTTCCAAGATTAACAGTACAAAACGTTTTGTTCTGGAGATAACAATAGAAAAAGAAGCTATACTGTAAGAAGAATCCGTTATAATTAGCTGCCCGCAACTGATAACGTTGCATGAAACGTTGTGAACTTCAGCGTCATGGTGAATGTTCCTTGTTAACTAAGTGAAGCTATAAGTACTCCACAATCGCTGCCAGTAGTAATTTTTTCGAACGCAGGAATATTGTATAAATGGGTAGTAGTATAAATTAGAAAAAAAAATTAATGTTATCGGTTTTACTAGTTCATAATGAGCAAAAAAGTTCTAATGCAATGAAATGTAAAAACCAATCTTTTTGGGTCCCTCTTACAAAAAATGGAAAATAATTGTCGAAAATACATAAACTGTGAATTCTGCACATTAAAGCAATGTTATTTTTACACATCTGTCGAAAATTGAAAAAAAGATCCACATTATAAGGTATTTTCACTTCTGACGTCATCATGCAAAATGGCGAGGGCTGGGGGACAAAATTTGAATTCACACAATAAGTTTAATCGCGACTATAAAATTTATTGACATATTCCAGTTACTCGATTTGATTACAAAAACTTCTCCTTTTCACGAGCTATCGAATGGGTATCAGATATATGGCATTTTTTTATTATAAATAAGTGAAATCGATTAATAAAGTTGTCGCGGACAAAAAGTAAAGCCGGAAAACATTTTTTTTAAACCCTTTACAAGCATCCAATCGCACCTGTTTTGAAATATAGCAACTGTTGTGAGAGTGTGTATGAGGAATGTCTGTTTTTGATAATCGTATGTACGGGTGGGCGAGGCTACAAGTATGTATAAGGGACGTCCGTGGGCCTCATGCGTACATGTATCACGACAGTACAAATCAAGCGGGCAATACGAGCGGTCTCGTTGCTTCTCCCCCGTGTGCTACATGTATCCCACGTATACTTGAATAAATAGTTGATACCCACAGTACGGCACATCTAACTACCTTTCTTCCCTCAGCTTTCTACTCACGTACAATTAGCATACATAACAAGTTGGCGACGAGGACGGATTATTATTATTTTTTTTTTTGTGGTGTATTTTCTGCGTACAATTAAACGTTACAAGTGCAAATAAATACAATGGCGGGGGATGACATTCAGCAATCGTCTACGTCTGCAGGACCGCAGTTACAAATACAGCCATTTACACCAGGAGTATCGACATGGAGTCGATGGGTACAGCGCCTGGAAGGTGCCTTTTCGATTATGAAAATACAAGAAACGGAAAAGGTGCCTAATATTTTACACTACATTGGGGAAGCAGCTTACAACAAACTCTGCGATACATACGGAAGCGATGACCCCTACACGAAAACATACGTTGAAATAAAGAATAAATTGAAGGAATTGTATGAGCCAGTAGCATTAGAGATAGCAGAGGTGTTCAAATTTAATTGTCGAAGACAGCAGCCTGGAGAAAGTGTGCAGGAATACGTTAGCGCTTTAAATCGATTAAGTGCTACGTGTAATTTCGGCACATTCAAAGACACGGCGTTACGCAATCAGTTTGTCTTTGGGATATCTAGTAAGCGCGTACAAAGTCGTTTACTGGAAACAAAAAATCTCACGTACACAAAAGCCTTGCAAATAGCCGTGGCTATGGAAGTGTCGGAACGTGAAGCAAATACGTTACATCAACAAGCTACGCTGGTAGACTATATACACGCAGGAAAAGATAAAAGGAAGAAGGTAAACAATAAGCCCAAAGCATTGGATGGGCGTAATTTTGATAGAACGGGACCAAAGAAAAACAATCATCATGGTACAAACGTTCGTTGTTTTCGATGTGGGGAGCCGCATTTTGCAAATGATTGTAATATTAAAGAAACAATCAGGCGTAATTTTTGTAGAAAAAAAGGACATATAGAAAGAGTTTGTTTTATTAAGAAAAACAGTACAGTGCATGAGTTAGAAGAAGATACTGGAACCGAAGAAGAAGAAGAAGAAGAAGAGGGAGCAGAAGCTCAGGTGTACAACATTTTTATGCTGGAAAACCACTCACCGGAAGAGCACGCATTCGATAGAGAAAAATTCCTTACTACATTGGAGGTAAGCGGAAGATCGGTGCGTTTCGAGGTCGATAGCAGAGCAGCAGTTACTATAATGTGGTCTGAACAAGCAAAAAGTATTTTTAGAGACTTTAAGTTAAATCCTTCGAAATTATGCCTAGTCGCTTATTGTAAAACTCAAGTAAAAGTGCTGGGTTTTATCACCGTGAATGTGTTGTATGAAGGTAAACACTATAATTTAAATATATATATTACAAGCGTGGAACGCGAACCTTTATTAGGCCGCGAATGGATTCGGAGTTTACTCTCGAAAAACAATAATAATGATATTCGAAAGCTATTTGCGCCCGTGTGTAGTTTACAAACCGAACAAGCTAGCGAAGATGCGTACATAGAAAATATGTTAAGTAAATATCCAAATATTACAAGTACACAGTTATCTAAAATAATTGGTCTAAAGGCGAGTCTTTCTTTAAGACCGGGAGCGACGGCTGTTTTTCTTAAGCCTCGGTCTTTGCCCTTCAAAATAATTCCACTTGTAACTGAAGAAATTGAATTGCTACTGAAGGATGGGGTTTTTGAAAGAGTGGACACATCCGATTTTGCAACACCTATCGTTCCTGTCTTAAAGAGGGATAATCGCGTGCGTATATGCGGTGATTACAGTATCACAGTCAATCCCTAGCTAATGATAAGCGAGTATCCTTTACCAACCATAGATGAACTTTTAGCCGAGATGGCTGGTTGTATTTTTTTTTCCAAAGATCGATTTGAGACTCGCCTATCTGCAACTGGAGGTTGACGATGAAACGGTTAAAATCCTTACCCTGAATACACACGTGGGGTTATTAAAGTGCAAAAGGTTGATGTACGGTGTAGCATCGGCACCTGCTATTTGGCAAAAATTAATGGAAAATATTTTGCGGAGCATACCCGGAGTGAAAGTTTTTCTGGATGATATATGCATAGCGGCTAAAACGCGAGAAGAACTGATGCAAAAACTTGACCTTGTGTTCAGTGTACTAAATAAATATAATGTAAAAGTTAATAAAAAAAAAATGCGAATTTTTTGCTAAACAAATACATTATTGTGGTTATGTAGTAGGTCAGGAGGGAATTAGCAAGAATCGTGAAAAAATCAATGCAATCGAAAAAATGCCAAGACCCTCAAATGTAGAGCAAGTTCGTGCTTTCGTAGGCATGATTAATTTTTATAACCGGTTTATACCGGATGTTGGCACGATCCTGCAGCCCTTATATGAAATGCCACATAGCGATGCTGAATTTGAATGGACACAGCGACAGGAGAAGGCGTTTTTGCGTGCGAAGGAGGAATTTCAAAGCGATAGATGCTTGGCGTTTTATGATCCTTTTTTGCCTCTAATTTTATCAACAGACGCAAGCCCATACGGAGTGGGAGCAGTATTAGCTCATCGTTACCCGGATGGTTCCGAGCGCGCTATTCAATATGTGTCTCAAAAATTGAACAAAACTCAAGCAAAATATAGCCAAATTGATAAGGAGGCATACGCGATAGTATTTTCCATCAAGCGTTTACATCAATTCCTATACGGTAGGAAGTTCGTACTAATTACGGATCATAGGCCATTAACTCAAATTTTTTCAAAAACAAAGAGCTTACCCGTAAATAGTGCGATGCGTATGCAGCATTACGCAATATTTCTTCGCGGTTTTGAATTTACTATCGAATATATGCGCTCGGAGCAGAACGGTAACGCTGACTGTCTGTCACGTTTACCTGTAAATAGTTATGAGTTTGGGAAGCAAGGATTGGATGTAATCGATTTTTTTTACAGTGAACAGGAGGCGGATCTTTTTTTTGTGCGGATGAGGTCATGAGTGCGTATAAAGGAAATAGTGATATAACAAGAGTTATAAAATCGTTACAAGAAGGACACAAACTATCACGCGATATAACTTGGAATATTGATCCAAGAGAATTTGGTGTAGAGTATGGTATGCTGGTGCGCGGCTACAGGATTGTTATCCCCGTAGAATTACGCGAACGTGTTTTAAACGAGTTGCATGTTGGGCATTTTAGTGTCATGAAGATGAAAGGACTTGCGCGCGATTTTGTATGGTGGCCAGGTCTTGATAAAGAAATTGAAAACATGACAAAAACGTGTCTAAAATACCAATTGCACAGCAACAACGACAAAAAAGTAGACACGGATATGTGGCAGCCACCAGATTTTCCGTTCCAAAGAGTGCATATTGACTTCGCAGGGCCGTATTTGAATAATAATTTTTACATCCTTGTGGATGCCTTTACTAAATGGCCGGAGGTGCGTGTTGTCAAAAATATGTTAACTGAACCAACTGTCCAAATTTGTAGGGAGATTTTTTCTTGCTTCGGAATTCCGCAAGTCCTAGTATCGGATAATGGCCGAACTTTCGTGTCCGAGGTTTTTGAACGTTTTATTAAGGAGAATGGAATAGTGCATAGATTGACAGCACCGTACCATCCGGCAAGTAATGGTCAAGCAGAGCGCTACGTGCAAACAATTAAAAAGGCACTGGCAAAGATTGAGACCAGCGTGAGTTTAAGTTCAGAATTACAAAACATCCTAGCGCATTATAGGGCAATGCCGCACGCTCAAACAGGTATGTCTCCTGCAGAATTAATGTTTGGTAGGAAACCTAGATGTAAGTTAGATTTATTAAAACCGCAAGATAAATATAAGATTAATATTACTTGTAACAATAATAAATGTAAAAATTTCACAGTGGGAGAGACAGTAATCGCGCGTGATTATCAATATAAAAGCAAATGGCAACATGGTACAATTGTTAAACGCGTCGGACACTTACACTATGTGGTACGGCTTGAGAGTGGAAAAGAGTGGAACAGGCATGTCGATCAGTTGCGCGCGGCGCCTCAAAGAAAAGGAAAGAAAACGGAACTTGACAATTATTTTGTGTCCACGGACGAAATGATACAGGTGTTTCCTCCTACGAGAGATAACTCTCCACCGCGTCTAGAAACGGCGGTCGGGGCCGTGGCAGAAGATCTTTAGGCTGGTGTCAGGGGCAAACAGTCGAAACGCGACCAGGAGCGGTAGCTCAAACCTCTCAAGTAAGACCACAGAGAGAAAGAGTGTTGCCCTCGTATTTAAAAGATTATTCCCTCTCAATTGATTAATAAGTGCGATTATTTTTCTATGAGGAGAAGTGTTGTGAGAAAGTGTATGAGGAATGTATGTTTTTGATAATCATATGTACGGGTGTGCGAGGCGACAAGTATGTATAAGGGACGTCCGTGGGCCTCATGCGTATATGTATCACGACAGTACAAATCAAGCGGGCAATACGAGCGGTCTCGTTGCTTCTCCCCCGTGTGCTACATGTATCCCACGTATACTTGAATAAATAGTTGATACCCACAGTACGGCACGTCTAACTACCTTTCTTACCTCACCTTCCTACTCACGTACAATTAGCATGCATAACAGCAAGAATCGATATTTTATTATTAATTACAAATTTTTACTGCATGACATAACATCACGTAAATAGCCTAAAACTCAGCTCAACTGAAAGGTGTGGATTGTTTGGTTAGAGTGCGAGTTACTTCTATACCTATATATACAGTCTCATGTAATGCTCTACCCAGTACCCCAGGCAGCGAGACTGTGTATATAGGTATAGGAGTAACTCGCACTCTAACCAAACAATCCACATTTTTCAATTGAGCTCAGTTTTAGGCTATTTAAGTGATGTGATGTCATGCCGTAAAAATTTGTAATTAATAATCAAATATCGATTGTTGCTGTACTTCAAAACAGGTGCGATTGGATGCTTGTAAAGGGTTTAAAAAAATGTTTTCCGGCTTTACTTTTTGCCCGCGACAACTTTATTTATCGATTTCACTTATTTATAATGAAAAAATGCCGTATATCTGATACCCATTCGATAGCTCGTGAAAAGAAGAAGTTTTTGTAATCAAATCGAGTAACTGGAATATCTCAATAAATTTTATAGTCGCGATTAAACTTATTGTGTGAATTCAAACTTTGTCCCCCAGCCCTCGCCATTTCGCATGATGACGTCAGAAGTGAAAATACCTTATACTTCAATCCAGTTACTGGGCAAGCAAGCATCAACGATAAGTAAATTACCAATTCCACAGTATTGTTAGATTAAAAATTAATTATTCGTAACAGCGATCATTTGAAATAAGTAACTAAACCGTATTTCAGTTTTGTTAAGCAAAAAAAATTAATTATTATGTTAGTACAAATCAGAAAAAGTAAACTATCTGTTTTCCATTATTAAATTTCAGTTAAATATTTATTACTACTCAAACTAATTAATTGTTTTATCAACACATAAAAAAGTAGGATACTTATCGATGTAGCTTAATTTCTTAACAATAGACGTGCATAAGATTTTTAATAGTAACATTATGATAATAACTTGACTATAGAAAACCATAGAATATGTTGCTTTTCGAAGAGGCAGCAAATAAGCTAAAACCAACTACTTCTGTTAGTTTTCAAATGAGGTAAATGGAATTAAGGTGCACAAATATAGAAGTGTTTCCCAATACAAAAGCCTAAACTCAAATATTTTGTGTTTTGTCAGTAAGTGCCCCGGGTCATAGTGATAGGTGCTTGTATTATTAATTTTTATTTATTTAATTTTCAAAGTGGCTAGTAAACGCCCCAGGTTATTTGGTGATAGGCGCTTTTATTATTATTATTAAATGTTTCATCAATCAGTAAAGTGGATAGTAATTGCCCCCAGTTAACTAGTGATCCCAATTGAAAATAATGACGTAGTTTTGTTACGTATTTGAGTACGTATCGAAAATACGTCATATAATTGCGTAGTGGAAATACGTGTCGGTTTAGAACCTTTTGTCACGTAATTTTATCACGTTTTTCGCAATCATAAAGTATTTCTATGAAAAAATAGTTTTAAAATATGATTACGACGTGCATTATCTATTAGCATGATCGTAATAGTGTTATCATCCGTATAGTAACATCAATACAGGGAGGATTCAAGTATTTTTACTTGAATTTTAGTGGTATTGAGAAAACGTATAAAAAGATTTCACTTTTTTTAAATTCAAGAAAAAATACTTGAACCCTCCTGTTTTAGTATTACTATACTCATGATAACACTATAACGTTCATGCTAATGCACATCGTAATCATATTTGGAAACTATTTTTACATAGAAATACTGTATGATTGCGAAAAACGTGATAAAAGGTTCCAAACCGACACGTATTTCCACTACTCATTTGTATGACGTATTTTTGATACGAACTCAAATACGTAACGAAACTATGTCATTATTTTCCATTGGGCACTGAAGTTATTTGTTATGCTTTTATTAAGAAATAAATTGGCCATTAAGCTATTTGGGTTCCTTGGTTAATGTTGTTTATGTTATTCATGTCCTTTAAGTAAATCGCATTTATATTTAAAAGTTCTATGAACTTTTTGAGTATGTTTAATTTATTTATTTAGAGATTTAACGTATATTTAAAATTTAGTGGTTTAAATATGCTTAGGATACATAATCCTTGGGTTAAATAGCTTGGGATTTATTAACTTTTAGTATACTTGAATTATTCGCTGGGTGCGCGTTAACTCTGGCCGTAGGGCGTTAGTTCCGAGTGAGGAAAAAAGCCTTTTTTTCGTTCAAAAGTTTCTAGAGACTACAATTTTTCACCAATTTAATAAATTTTTTCTAATTCCAAGGTGAGATGATTTGTAAGATATCTGTGGAGGCTGAATTTTAATTTTTGATACCAAATTTTTCTACCTAACCTCACAAGTTGAAAAATAGTGATACTTGCCAATCCCAACATAAATAGAACTCATTCGGTGACCTGTCGAGCAAAAAAATTGCAAAATATCATAGATCTAGTACATTATGTATAATTATATCATTAAAATACTTACAAAGAATTAATCCAAGATGACAGATTCAATACGGCGAACCGAATTTCAAAAAGTTCTCGAATCCTGGCAAAAAGAATTTATTTGTGGGTTTCTATGATTGCTGATCAATAATCTGCTATTAAAATTTGCAAATATAAGATGGCCGATCTAATATAATTGACGAAAATTAGAAAATTTTTCCAATTTTATATATTGGTGGATATCAGTTGAGCTTTGTGCGATTTCATCACAACAAAGCCTATCAGGTATTTACCTGATTTTCATTTGATAGTTACATGATTATCATATGATAATAATCGTATAAAAATCGTTAGGTGATAATCAACTGAATAACAGGAGATAATCATGTGAAAATTGAATAAATATCAGGTTAATATTATGCCAAAATCTCAGGTAATAAAAAAAAAAAATTATAATCGATCCTGGTTAATGAGTGATAGATTATAGTCAGCTGATTAATTTTTCTATAGTTATTTTTTGACGAACTTTTTCAAAGGGGGTTTTTTATGGAATTGTTTCCCATCTATATGTTTTAGTGTGATTAACTATTCAAGCTCAGAGTTACTACCATTTCGATAAATGTCCCGTCAGTTTTAAACTGCTGCAGCTGTTACTAACAATGAATCTTTCACGCACTTATTAGTTCGAATAAGAATATAATTCACTGCCACTTTTTTTACTATAGTACACTTTTATTAAGTAACAAAAAAGTTTTCTAAGTAATAAATAGGCTACTTGGTGTTATCAACACATATTATATTCACATACTTTTGAAAATTCTAGTACTCTAAGCTTAATAACATTATGATGATATTTACAAGATTTACTTAACATACGTATATACGATATATTCATACACCTAAGGGCAAGAGATAATATAAAGTACTTTAACTACATATAAATCAGAAGTAAGCCAATAATTATTGCACCTTGGGTACGTTATTATACTACATCAGTTGCTTACAAATAATAATTAACTGTTCAAAGTCATGTATTCTTCAAAAAACCTAAATAAATATATTCACCAAGCTTCTCATAACTTATCTAAGAATCAATTCAAAATCTATTCAGTTTCACATTTTTAAATTTCAAGCATAGTAATAAAATGTTTGTAGTCAACCATCTCAAAAATTCTCCCGTAACAATATTAACCCAAGATTTTAGGAATTTTTTAATTTTCTTTTACTTTATTGGATCGGCCATCTTGAATTTGCAAATTATAAAAGCAGATTATTACTCAGCAACCCTAAAAACCTTTGAATAATCATTTTTTCCAGAATTCAAGAACTTTTTGAAATTCGGTCCACCGTATTGGATCTCGGATTAATTTTTAAAAAATATTTTAATGATATAATTATACGTAATATGTACTATATCTATAATATTTTTTAATTGTATTGCTCGATAGGCCACCTAAAAAATGATTTATGATTGAATCGGCATTATATGTGTGTACATATATACATATAAATATTTATATGAAGTATATGTATGTATATATATATATGTATATATATATCATTATATATAGTTCTCTCTCTCTGTGTGTGTGTGTGTACATATATACGGTTAGTACATTTTAATACATCGAATTATTCTGTATACAACACTAAGTTTCACGTGTATGTGCCTGACTATTATACTTCTATAATCTATAGCTATATCTGTTGTTATGGGCCACGGTAGCACAGTGGTAAAGGCTGTAGTTCTTGTAGCTCGGGGGCTTGGTAACACATGCTCACGAGTTCGAGACTCGGCCTTCACTCACTTGGCTCGCACCTCTGAGAAACTTATTTCTTAAGTGCGTATTACCAACTGTAGCCAAATGGTTCGGAAGCCATGTAAAATAAGGTCCCCTTTGCTGTGTAAGTGATTGATGTCACAACTAAATCTGAGGCGGTTTTTTACAATGCCAATAACGATAGCATGTAAATGCATAGTAACACAGCATTGCAGAGCCTATAGGGCATAGTTCTCAAAAAATGGCTGTAAAATATTCAAAAAAAAAAGCTATAAGTACTTATCTGTTGCATACGCGAAATGTAGAGAAGGGATGGGGACTCCCCCGGCCGTATTCTTCGATTCCTTTTACTCTCTCATTCGCACACTTGTCCTGTACAGTATACTATGTATTCAATGTATATCTATATATTTTTCGTAACGCTTTATTTTCGTTACGGTCACCACGCATCACTCACGTTTACTCATCATGCTCACGCGCGCCTATAGATGTTTCACATCAAAATATGTAGGTTTAGTTACTTGCTGTGTATATGATTAAGTATGTATCGTTGTATTCGTAGCCACAAAAAGCATGTCAATCGCCACGAGGTAAACGTACCAATGCTTGGCCACCAAAAAGTTTGTCCCAAAGCCTAGCCACCATTACAATTTAACGATTTGCACGAATTTCTGCAGCTGTAATAAATTTTTTTGTAATGTTCACGCTTGGAAATTATATACACTTCATTTTAAAATGTGTCGATAATACTTTCATACGAAACTATGTATTAAAAAAAAGTGTTTCGAAAAAGTGACTTTAATCGGTTGACCCAGCTTTGGGACATATTATGTCAGTATAACCTCACTGTAAATGCGTTCCAATAACAGGCCAATGTAAATTAAATAAAATTTATATGAACGGCCAGTTATTAGGACTTGAAGTTTTGGCCACAGAGATAACTTACTTCTACAGTGGCCATAAATTGGGACATTTGACGAACTCAAATAATAAATAAAATCTTCTTCCTGTGTTTGCAAAAATTATTTCTTCTCGTCACTATTTAGAATGAATAGTGTCATAACTATCAAACAATGCCCATAGAGACTTAAAATTTTACTTTTTTTGTATACTTCTGACGTACTTTAGAAATTAGCCTACTAATAAGGATGCAAAGCATTGGTACATTTACCTTACTGTAATGTAATGTAGTGGCATAATCGGAGTCACACGTGATGTTTATGTTGAAGTCTCCAGTAACAACAATATTTGTGTAAGCAGGCAAATAAACAGATAAAGCTGCAAAGCATGGATTTGAAAAAGGTGCCGTTTGGACGTCTATATACTGTTGCAACTGTCAATTAATGTAAAATCTTTTAGACTTTCTTTTATTAAATTCACTTTTCTTCATATAAGTTTAGAGACAGATTTTGCGTGCAACTATGATGTTTTTTTTTATGGCTATTTTTTGCAAGCGCACTTATACGTATTTTGGTTTACCTATTCGCTCCGTATGCGATTAATAAAAATTATAACTTCGGTACCCAAATCCCGTTTAAAGTACATGTGATTATCGACACTTGAGCTAAATCCATCACTTTGATGCTACTGTTAGTAAATACATGTATTTTAAATGGGATTTGGGTTTAAAATTTAATTTGAAAAAGCTATATAACTCTTCGACTATAGTTTATTTGTGACTGTTACGTGTTATTTTTAAATAAAATTGAAAAAAATAAGAAAATTGACCACTGGAGGGGAGTAAAGTGTCATCACAAGCGCCTAAAAACAAATAACCCTGCATTTTCTTAATCAATAACATATTACAAGATGACGTGGGGCGTTTACTGTACACTTAATAATTATTAAAAATAAATTAATAATAACACAAGCACCTACCATCAAATTACTCGAGGCGTTTACTAACCAGATTATTAACAAGATTGCGAATAATTAATAACACAAGTACTCATCACCTGATGACCCAGTTTACTAGCAAGTTTGTTATCAAAAGATTAAATACTTGATAAAACAAGCACCTATCGCCTAATAAATCGTAGCGGATGTATTGTTACC
>NW_019379681.1:27033-39936 GCF_000648655.2 Copidosoma floridanum
AAAAAAAAATGTTTTGATATCAAATTCTGTGCATATAATTATATGAGCATTTAGTTTCACGATTTAATCGAATGTAAGATTGATAGATATCATTCAAGCAAGAGCGAGAGAGTAAGAGTCAGTTAAATATATATAGCACATACTCGGTTGCAGTCAAAAGAGAAAAACTCATGTCGTCGCTTGCTTTGGCTGTGCGCTCAGATATATAGCTATAGTCAACATTTCCACTCCTCTCCTCGTAGGCACACATTCGGTATACCCCTTCTACGTGTCGCCAAAATGTGCGCCTATATGCTCATTTCCACGCGAATCCACTTCTCTTCTTGTAGGCGCACGCTCTTCGATACGAGTCTCGCACTCTCGAAAAATGTGCGCCTTGGTTCGATGGCTGGCCGCGGCGGGTCGCCCCGATCAGTGGAAAAAAGTTGTCTCACGCCGTAGCATTGGCGTTAGCAATCTCTCTACTCATCTCTGGTAAATGCCCCAGATCATCTAGTGAAGGGGCTCATGTCATTAATTTTTTTTATTTTTTATTGATAGTTAAATAGTCAGTCAACGCTCTGAGTCTTTCGGTGAAAGGGACATGTATTATTTAATATTTATTTATAACGACTCCTAAGTTGCCATTGAACAGCTGGGTTAACAGGTGATAGGTGCTTGTATTATTAATTATTTATTATTTTGATAATAAACTAGCCAGTAAATGTCCCAGCCCGGCTGCTAAGCGTCAGATGATAAGCAGCTGACAATCACCTGTTATTTTGGCATGATATTCACCTGATATTCACCCGAAGATCATCACCTGATTTTCAGCTGATTATTACCTGATTTATAATTGAAGATAATCAGCTGATTATCAGGTGAAAATCAGCTGAATATCATGTAAATATCATGTGAATAACGGGTTAACTCTGTTCAGTAAGCTTCAAGCAAAGCTCACTTAATATTCACATGATATTCACATGGTATTCAGATGATTTTCACCTGATAATCAGTTATTCATTATTAATTACACATCAGTTGAAAATCAGGTGATAATCATGTTAAAATCTTGTGAAAATCATGCCAAAATGTCAGGAGATTATCAGCTGATTATCGTCTGAAGCTTAGCAATAGGGAGGTCATCTGGTGAAAGGGGCTCGTGCTATTATTTATTTGGTTTTATTAATAAAAAAGTATCTAGTAAGCGCCCTGGGCCATTTGGTGAAAGAGGCTTGTGTTACCATTTGTTTATTGTTATTAAAAAAAAGTGGCCAGCAAACGCCCTTGATCATAAGGTGATAAGTGCTTCTGTTATTATTTATTTTCTTGATAATATAGTGGATAGTGAACGCTCCGGGTCGTCTGGTAATAGGGGCTTGTTATTATTTATTTATTTCTGTCGATAACCAAGTGGCCAGTAAACGCCCTGGTTCACTGAGTGAAAGGGACTTGTTGAATCTATGTTGATTTAGTGTCAAATCAGCGCTGATTTTAGTGAATATTAGTGATTGATTTCAAAGACATGCGTTTTTTTATTTCAATATTGCAGTTGCAGATCAAATAAATTTTTTCAAAATTTATAATTTTTATGCTGTCCGATCTATAATAAATCAATGTTGATTTAACGCCCAATCAGCCTTAATTCAGCATGAAATCATTATATAATCAACGGTGTAATTTATGACAAATTTCAGCATTGACAAAGCATTGATATTCTTCACAGGGCAATTAAAAATGTATAGCATAATAGGAAAATTACCTTTTTTGATTTATGTACGTACTCTGTAACTCTGTATACGACCATCAAGTGAGATCTTACCCCTGGTGATAATAGATAGAGTATATTTTTGAGTTCAGAGATGTTGATGAGAACTGTAGAATGTATTAAGAATTGCATAAAATAATTAGGCACCCTGTTAGACTCACCAAACGACTATTAAACACACACTTATACAAGCATTAATGTACAAACATTACTGTAAGGACTGACAGTATTTGACAATGAGTTATATACGTTTATTTTTTTTTGGCTTTAGATTGTTTATAGTACAATGCAACATTTATGAAATATAGCTTAACTTGTGTGTTTCTGTAATTTTATTTCTATGGATGGCAGTACTTTAATTCACAATTAATCTTATAAAACTATCAATTATAATTAATAGAAGTTCTGTTTTTAATAAAGTTTTTACTGAAGCATATTTAATAGGATATGTAAAAAGGATATCTGTACTATAATTTTAAGCAAGTAAATTTAGCTAACACACTCTTATAACTTTTATAGAAAAAGTAAAATTGTACTGGTGAATCAGTTATACACTTATGTTCTCCGTCATATAAGCTAATAATTCTTGTAAGAGTACAAATAAGTGAGCTGCAGTTAATAATTAAAGATAATGAAATCTTGAAATACTTTGTGTAAAAAGTATACGTCTATACATATCATGTCAAACATTATTTTACTAATTACTGTTAGCTCAGTGTAAATACAAAGCTTTAAAATTATATTAGTTGAGAATTTTTGCATGAATATTATTATTCACTGAAAGACTACAAAGTTTGTTACAGAAATACTGTGTACTTACTATAAGCCCTGATGATACTCTGACATTGTTACGATGAGTGCCCAGACCACATGAAACGTCAACGCCAACGTCAGTTGTCACAGTCCCATTCACAATATTAGTGTTTATTCCTTCAATAACGTTTTCTTAAACAGTAGTAGTTAACATAGTCACATTAGCCAGAGGCACCCGAGCTAATGGAGATGATGATGAATTGCGTAGAGGACTACTTACATTGCGGATGATTTTGATTTGCTTGGCTACAATTCTCATTTTCTATCATCTCTTGTCTTCTTAGACATGCAGTTCTGAAACAGATATAAATTAAGGTTTTAAATTAATAAATGAATTATTGTATAATAATTCACTGTGTGTATATACACACAGGCATATGTCATATGTCATTATATTTCAAATGTTATCAATTTTCAGTAAGAGTAGAGCTATGTAAAAAGCAATTGACTTATAAACTGCAAATCATTTATATGCTCTTTTCGAGCTATGTAATAAAATATACATGCTAATATTTACAATAAACTAAATTAACAAGTTCACAGAATAAGCTAGTATAAGCATACCTATGTGATAATAGTGCTTTACCCGAGTGTCCAGAAAGAGTCTCATTGCACTTGTGACAGCGAGCTGCTACTATTCTCCCTTTTGCATCATGAACTTCTTCAAACCCTCTCCATTCTCCGTGTTTTGGTCTTCCTTTTGGAATTCTACAAATTAAAATCTCTAGCGATAAACTTGTTTGTTTTACACATAAACTATTAGCCATGAGCTATACATTATCTATCACTTTTGTGTTTATTGAATTCACATGTCTACTTTTATTTTTAAATGTAACTGTTACGTAGGAATTAAAAATTTAATTATTGCTTATAAGTAACAGTACTGATATAAAATTGTTTTTGTTTACATTTATTTTGAATTCCCGTGCGGTTATAATATCGATTGATCCGGATAATAATATATTCGTGCATCATAATACGGTAATTTCATTTGCTGCTGATAAACAGAATAATGTTGATAATTTTATACTTACGTTTTATTCTCTCAGCTAGGATTTTATGAACCAAATAAATAAGTAAAAATCATTTGGAGAGCACTGGCAGTCACCCGAATCAATAAAACTTGTAGAATTTCTTAAAAGTTTTAAAAAGTTTTAAAAACCTCTAAATCTAAAACTCAGGATTTGTTTCCAACCCTGCTGCAAATAGACAAGTGGCCACGGCGCACTTCTCTGCTCTCGCTTAGCATCTGCTCTTTCCGTGCACAGTCTCTTATGATGGTATTTACGTTTGTTTTCGTTTAAATCGTGTCATTTTACGTGCATGAAAAATCCCTTACAATATTCGTGGAGTAGTGGGAAAGTCTAATTAGTCCGGGTCGTAATCTGGAATTCGTGGGAGAAATTATTTGGATAGGATTTTTTTGCATGATCTTACGCAAAATGATCACCTAAAAACGAATTTGCATGTTGCCAGGCTTCAAAGTTGTAGGAAAAGTGTTTAAACAAAATTTTTTAAACAAATTAAAAATATTGTTTATTTTGCCCTGGAAAAATTTTTTTTAGCTTTTTTGGACAATTATGAACAAAAAAGATGTCTTGCAAATTTTATCTAAAATCAATACTTTTCGAGATATTAATTGTACAAAGTTTAAAAAACCGTGAAAATCGCCACTTTCAAGTATGAAAAACAACAATAAAAATTAAAAATTTTGATGTTGCCAAAGTTCTCAAATATTCTTCAAACATCCCTTGACAAAATCCTAAGGCGTTTCCGGATGTTATTTTATTGCAAACCCTTCATTTTTAATTTACAATCAAGCGTGTGCATCGTTACGGTCGGCAGCTGCTGGCCGCGGCTCTCATGCTCCGTCTCTTTCCCACTCACGAGGAGTACACGGAATTTACTGGCGCTCATATTTGATTTGAATGGTAAGTACATTATTCTTCTATAGTAATAGTGGGAATAAAAATCCAGTTGTGTTTTTTTAATTACGAAAATCCAATTCAACTTGGAATTGTATCAAGCGCCGTGCCGTGCCGATTTTTTTTAGCCAGATACAAGAAATTGAATTGCTGAAAAGTACAAGGATCAGGATTAGGTTTGAATTTAATTTTTGACACAAAATCACGTCATTTATTCAATTTTTCATTTAAAAAATAAGAATTCAAATGACAAAAAGTTACAACGCTTCATCAACAATCATCTTCTTCTACACATACGACACATTTATTTTCGCAAACATTTAAATCCCAACCGCACAGACAGAGATTAGAAAATCTCTGGCACAGAGCGATACAATTCAAACCATTTTTTTACAGTGGCATGCTTTAGTTTTACACGATTTTTCAAAGAAGAATAATAAAGTTAGTATACGTAAACGTATAAAATTCTGTTACCATACTCCATTCAAACTGAGGCTTAACTTAAAATAATTTTTTTTATTTAAATACATGTATGTTTATATAGCAACAGTTAGGTTAACCTCATTTTTCATCAATACGAAAGATTGTATAATTATTTTTATTCCCACAATTACTATAGAAGAATAATATACTAACCATTCAAATCAAATATGAGCGCCAGTAAATTCCGTGTACTCCTCGTGAGTGGGAAAGAGACGGAGCATGAGAGCCGCGGCCAGCAGCTGCCGACCGTAACGATGCACACGCTTGATTGTAAATTAAAAATGAAGGGTTTGCAATAAAATAACATCCGGAAACGCCTTAGGATTTTGTCAAGGGATGTTTGAAGAATATTTGAGAACTTTGGCAACATCAAAATTTTTAATTTTTATTGTTGTTTTTCATACTTGAAAGTGGCGATTTTCACGGTTTTTTAAACTTTGTACAATTAATATCTCGAAAAGTATTGATTTTAGAAAAATTTGCAAGACATCTTTTTTGTTTATAATTGTCCAAAAAAGCTAAAAAAAATTTTTCCAGGGCAAAATAAACAATATTTTTAATTTGTTTAAAAAATTTTGTTTAAACATTTTTCCTACAACTTTGAAGCCTGGTAACATGCAAATTCGTTTTTAGGTGATCATTTTGCGTAAGATCATGCAAAAAAATCCTATCCAAATAATTTCTTCCACGAATTCCAGATTACGACCCGGACTAAATGGAAAATTCGTAAAAAAAAAAGAGAGAGTAAGAAAGTAGCCAAACTGCTATTAAATGCATGGTGGAAAAAAGGAGACTGTTCCTCTTCAAAAGTTGAGGTTAGTTGTTACACAATGTATATGTTCATCATTTCATTTAAAAGAAAAATCACATTTGTTTTAAAGTATGACGTGAAATGAATGACGTAATGAATCACTCGTTACAATAGGTACCTTCACACTCTAGTCATGAAGCTGGACAACCACAAAAGCTGCAAGGACGTAGGATTGTCGAACTTGAAGCACTAGCCAATATGTGGTGTAATTTATGCAACAAGCCAATGTCAATCTGTCACTTGCAGCATGATAACCTTTTAGGCTTGGTTAGCAAGTGGTATTTAAAATGTGGGTCTTGCCAAAATATTGTGGAGATAGAAACTGGAAAAAAATCAAATAATTATTATTGTGATTTAAACCTTAAATCTTTTTTTGGTATGTGAGCAATATGCAATTAAACAAGTTCTTTAAGACCAATGAATGCGTAAAAATTAACAACTATCTCATCTTTTTAGGCATGCTTGACGCAGGGCTGGGAGAAACCAAAATTAACACTTATCTGTCTGCACTCAACATACCCACACTTGACAACAAATCAGTGAAACGTCATGAAAGGTTCGTTGGAAAAGGAATTGTAGCTGTGGCGAAAGAGTCTTGCATGGAAGCTATACTAGAAGAAAAATCAGCAAATCTGAACGATTCAATCACCGAGTACTTAAGTCATAATATATAAGTTGCAATAAACAGCAACTATGTGATTTATGTACAAATAATCATCCATAGATCATTTAACACTTATTACTGCTTCAAGTTAATCAATTTCATAGACAAATGATATTTTTTATACAATTTTATATGTATACATGAAACATCAGAAACGATGTTTACATAATCAATTATGTACCCGAACGAATTTTTTCATCCAATTTTTATTTATGCACATGAAATAGCAGTAACGATGTATGCATGATCGTTATGCATATTTTTATTATAGTATTTTAAAAATATACATTAACTATTACTAACGATATGTACATAAATAGTATGAAAAATGCTTGTTAATGATAAATTATACATAAAAATATTTTAAATTATTTGCATTTTGCTTACAAAAATAATTATCAATGAGAAATTTATAAACTTCAAAGTTATTTCCTTCAAACTGCATTCTAATTCATTTTATCCTTCTTTTTAACGTTTTGTATAGCAAAACCTCAACAACAGGAAGCTCAGAAAATAGCATAACGGATCTAACTGCATCTTTTGATGCTGCATGGATAAAGAGGTCTCGTCAACAGCCTGAGTGGTTACTATCAAGTATTAACTATCAATTNTTTATTTAAAAGAAAAATCACATATGTTTTAGAGTATGACGTAATGAATTACTCGTTACAATAGATACCTTCGCACTCTAGTCATAAAGCTGGCCAACCGCAAGAGCTGCAAGGACGTAGGATTGTCGAACTTGAATCACTGGCCAACAAATGGTGTAATTTATGCAACAAGCCACTACCAATCCGTCACTTGCAGCACGAAAACATTATAGGCATGGTTAGCAAGTGGTATTTCAAAAGTTGGTCTTGCCAAAATATTGTGGAAATAGAAACTGGAAAAAAATCAAATAATTACTATTATGATTCAAACCTTAAATCTTTCCTTGGTACGTGAGTGATATGCAAGTAGACAAGTTCTTTAAGAGCAATGCATGCATAAAAATTATTAACTATCTCATCTTTTTAGGCATGCTTGACGCAGGGCTGGGAGAAACCAAAATTAACACTTATCTGTCTGCACTCAACATACCCACACTTGACAACAAATCAGTGAAACGTCATGAAAGGTTCGTTGGAAAAGGAATTGTAGCTGTGGCGAAAGAGTCTTGCATGGAAGCTATACTAGAAGAAAAATCAGCAAATCTGAACGATTCAATCACCGAGTACTTAAGTCATAATATATAAGTTGCAATAAACAGCAACTATGTGATTTATGTACAAATAATCATCCATAGATCATTTAACACTTATTACTGCTTCAAGTTAATCAATTTCATAGACAAATGATATTTTTTATACAATTTTATATGTATACATGAAACATCAGAAACGATGTTTACATAATCAATTATGTACCCGAACGAATTTTTTCATCCAATTTTTATTTATGCACATGAAATAGCAGTAACGATGTATGCATGATCGTTATGCATATTTTTATTATAGTATTTTAAAAATATACATTAACTATTACTAACGATATGTACATAAATAGTATGAAAAATGCTTGTTAATGATAAATTATACATAAAAATATTTTAAATTATTTGCATTTTGCTTACAAAAATAATTATCAATGAGAAATTTATAAACTTCAAAGTTATTTCCTTCAAACTGCATTCTAATTCATTTTATCCTTCTTTTTAACGTTTTGTATAGCAAAACCTCAACAACAGGAAGCTCAGAAAATAGCATAACGGATCTAACTGCATCTTTTGATGCTGCATGGATAAAGAGGTCTCGTCAACAGCCTGAGTGGTTACTATCAAGTATTAACTATCAATATAATTAGGGCTCAAATTTTTATTGCAGCTTTTTATTACTATGTACGTCATGCCTCCTTAGTAGGAAAATTTTCTAACAAAATTCTTGGATTTACTTGTCGTAATTTATATTGCAAACAATGCAAGCGGTTTTCTGTGAAACATCATGACTGTCGAAAGAACCACAGCAATTCTTCAAAATCTATGGAAACAGATATGGCAGTGGAACTCGTTTTAAAAAATGACGATCTAGTTGAATTGAAATATAGGATAAAGACTTTAATTGGCGATGATGATTCATGTGCCATTGCATATTTGAGACGTTTATCGCCTTATGCTATTATAAATTTGTAATATTTTAAACACGTGGCTAAAACTTTCAACTCCAAATTGTATGAACTAAAATTGAATTTTTCGGTAAGAAAATACTTCTCTAAAATGTTCACTTTGTCAGTTAAGAAAAATGAAGGAGATGAATCAGGAGTCAGACTGGCGTTGGAAAACATTATCCCTCATGCATTTGGAGATCATTATAATTGTGGATTCGTTTGTAAATGAGATGATCATGGTATTCATACTTACAAATATTTCAAGGATGGAAAATGCTTGATTGATGTAACTCCAAGAGCTTAATTAGAAAAGATTATGCAGCCTTTTATAAAGAGTGTGCCACAGATAGTGGTCTCTAGCCAGTCTAATGAATCTTTCAATAATACAGTGACCACGAAGCATCCGAAAAATATATTTTATGGAGGCTCAGAGTCACATTGTTACAGGGTTGCTATTTCAGTTTGTCAACGAAATCTAAGACACAATTTCATTGTTCGAGTAAATAAACAACTGAACTTATCTCCTAAGAAACACACCATTAATTTTTTTTAAAGGAAGCAAAAAGTGTGTCTTCGTGAACTGGAAAAAAAAACGTAATATTCTAATTAAAAAGCGATGACTTTAAGGCTTATCGTATCAATCTGGATACGGTTATCTGAACACGTCTGTTTCAATTGATAAAGCTCTAATTAGTGGTTGATATCTAATTTTCACATATTATTACTAATTTTTATAAAAAGTTTTTTAATAACATTGTTTTATTTTAATTTATTTCTTAGATAATTTCGACATCAAAGACTGTAAATTTATAATATTTGATATTGAAACGACAGGGCTCTCCAAAACGGACGAAATAGTTCAGGCAATTATGCTTTAATATTCATTATTTGTCACATTGACCATAACTTTAAGATATTTTTATCCAATAAGCAGATTGCAGCAAGTTCTGAAAATGAGAGTTTTAATGTTTACATACATGCAAGGAAGCAAATGTGCCAAAGATGAGCATCGGAAGTAACTAGAATTCAAATTCATGGTGACGACGTATTCGTCAATAAAAAACTTGTCACATCTTTGCCACCTCGAGATGCATTTTTGCGTTTCTTGCACTTTTTAAGAAAGCAAGAAAAACTATGTATATACGAATAGCTCACAATGGCACTCGCTTTGATGCGCCAAAGATTCTTCACTTAGCTAAGTCCTTTCTAAAAGAGTTTGTTTTATTCGTTAAGGGATTTTGTGATACTCTTCTTGTGTTTAAATCCATACTATCCGATAGGCAAAACAAAAATCAGTCATTTAGTCAAAGTAACTTGGCGCATGAATATTTAAACAAAAGTGATATATTGGAAGTTCATGATGCGTTGAACGATATATTAGTTCTTAAAAAGTTAGTAGAAAAATTATGTACTGATGAGAATATTATAGAACATAATGTATATGTTCATCATTTCATTTAAAAGAAAAATCACATTTGTTTTAAAGTATGACGTGAAATGAATGATTTATGAAATATAGCTTAACTTGTGTGTTTCTGTAATTTTATTTCTATGGATGGCAGTACTTTAATTCACAATTAATCTTATAAAACTATCAATTATAATTAATAGAAGTTCTGTTTTTAATAAAGTTTTTACTGAAGCATATTTAATAGGATATGTAAAAAGGATATCTGTACTATAATTTTAAGCAAGTAAATTTAGCTAACACACTCTTATAACTTTTATAGAAAAAGTAAAATTGTACTGGTGAATCAGTTATACACTTATGTTCTCCGTCATATAAGCTAATAATTCTTGTAAGAGTACAAATAAGTGAGCTGCAGTTAATAATTAAAGATAATGAAATCTTGAAATACTTTGTGTAAAAAGTATACGTCTATACATATCATGTCAAACATTATTTTACTAATTACTGTTAGCTCAGTGTAAATACAAAGCTTTAAAATTATATTAGTTGAGAATTTTTGCATGAATATTATTATTCACTGAAAGACTACAAAGTTTGTTACAGAAATACTGTGTACTTACTATAAGCCCTGATGATACTCTGACATTGTTACGATGAGTGCCCAGACCACATGAAACGTCAACGCCAACGTCAGTTGTCACAGTCCCATTCACAATATTAGTGTTTATTCCTTCAATAACGTTTTCTTAAACAGTAGTAGTTAACATAGTCACATTAGCCAGAGGCACCCGAGCTAATGGAGATGATGATGAATTGCGTAGAGGACTACTTACATTGCGGATGATTTTGATTTGCTTGGCTACAATTCTCATTTTCTATCATCTCTTGTCTTCTTAGACATGCAGTTCTGAAACAGATATAAATTAAGGTTTTAAATTAATAAATGAATTATTGTATAATAATTCACTGTGTGTATATACACACAGGCATATGTCATATGTCATTATATTTCAAATGTTATCAATTTTCAGTAAGAGTAGAGCTATGTAAAAAGCAATTGACTTATAAACTGCAAATCATTTATATGCTCTTTTCGAGCTATGTAATAAAATATACATGCTAATATTTACAATAAACTAAATTAACAAGTTCACAGAATAAGCTAGTATAAGCATACCTATGTGNTCTTTTACAATCCTTTGGTAAGTACACAATTTTAAATAAATTAATATGCGTAATCTTTGTAACTTTTAATAAAATATAATATGAACAATTTTCATAACTCGTATATGTGCAATCATTACAACCTCTAAGAAACTTATTTAACTGAGCTTTTTTATCAATCTCTTTTATTAAGATTAATCTTATCTTTATTTTCAATCATAAATTGAGCCAAGCTCTTTTTTACTGTTTGGTCATCCATGCTTCTCCACTTCTGTTGTGTTGCCCATGTTCTTACAAAAACTATAACCAAAAAAATAAAATAGTTTTAACTTAGTGTTTTAAATTAATATTACTTAGTTTAGGTATATCAATACAATATAGCCTAATATACCAACACGCTTTTCTCTTTCTTTTCACGTAATTTTTCTCTTGAGTATTATAAGCTTGACACTATATATTTCTCGAAATTTAGTTTTTTCATTGATTTAGATGAGTACTCACGAGATTTTTTAAGAACGTGGCCTTCGTAGATCTTGGCTTTGGCATCGTCTTCCGGCCATAAAAAACTAATGTTTGCACCGACTGACACACTTTTATTCAAATTGTCAAACAAGATCGAGCGCTCGTATATTATGCAATATGATGAGTCCTTACACTCAACTAGATATTGCATTTCACCCATTTTTTTCACACGACCAAGGGAATTCAAGCGATGATTAGTAGGTTAATGTTTGACAAAAGTAACACTTTTTTTGTTAAACTAAATGAACCGCAATGAAGTTATCTTCAAATATTTCAATTTGTTTGTTATTATCATTACTTAACCGCTTATCTTCACAGCAAAAATAGTGCCATACCCAGATTGACTCGAAGACGTAATTTTAGCGTAGTATTGCCTAATTACAAAAATTTATTGACTGATGAGGTACCCTTTTTATCCTGTGCGTTTAATATCATGCTTTGATTTTAAAAATTATTTCTAAACGAAAATAGCATATGGCGATTCCAACAGTTACTATTCGACGGTGGCAAAGACTTCAAAGATTGCAGGATAGAAATGATGGTAAAAATAATAACAATTTTCAAAACAACGTTAACTACAACGAATTATCCACCTCGTGCAGGCAATTCGAGTTAGAGGTAAAATTAATATAATATTAACCTTAATGCTTTCTTTCAATACGAAATGTTTACGTCACATTTTTGATGCTATAGTATGATAGTTATTAACTTAACACGTGCGAGAAAGACGATCTCCTGCACAACTGATGATTGACTCGTACAAGTAGCCGTAAGTGTGAGTCAATCACACTAGTGTGGGAATCGTCCCGCACGAGTTGCGTATAGTATTTTTCGCAATGTATGCGATGAAAATAAATTTATGCTTTGAAAAAGTTAACAAAAAGTATAAGAAATAGGTGCTATATGTTGTACACCTTTCATACGGGGTCCAAGAGCGGCTAGCAGGGTAGTATGGGGCAAACCTTTGGGGGGAGGGGGGGTACTGGGAGACAAAACTGCAAACTGAAAAAATCAATCGGGGTCGATCAATGAAAATTTTAGATTAAGCTTCCAAAATGGAGAAAAAACTTTCTTGAAAAAATATAACGTATTCCCCAAAAAAAATTCTACAAAAAAATACAACAAAAAATTTTGCAAAATATAAACGTTTTTCATTATCCGTTGAAACATCTTTCCCCCTGCTCAACTTAATAAAAATATAAAGACGGACTTTATATACCT
>NW_019379681.1:52829-83915 GCF_000648655.2 Copidosoma floridanum
GAAGTAATTTCTCTTAAATTTCTTTTTTTCTGAAATCTTTTGTTTTTTTTTACGACAAGCTGTAAAGCTTAAAAGAGCTCTCAATTACGTTAAACTAACATTTGAGCGTAGAGTCAGCCCTAATTGTAGCTCCCCGATCCTTTTCTCTTCTCAGAATGAGTTACACTCAGCTACACGTCCAATTTTTTTTTATATATTTGTTGCGCCGCCGTTTTACAGGAAGATGAGCGAACTCGGGCCTCAGGCCGAAGAGATCATAGAAAATTATTGCCTAGATGTCGCAGGTCAACCAACCTGCGAAGGGATAATGAAGAATTTAGAACTGCGTTCAGACGGATCGAGGATTTATAAAGCTGCCAGACTTGCACGCTGGTTGTCCGGAGAATATATTCCCCAAGATTTTACTAGGGAAATCAATCCAGTCGAAGACAGGACTAGACGCTGTGCCACTCGCTCTTCATTCATTGAGACTGCAGTGGATGAAGAGCTCAAAATGCCTCAGGAAAGCGAGGGAGAGAATGGCGAAGATGTCCACCCACTGCAACTTTTAGACGAAAAAGCAGTGCAGCAAAATCTACACCACACCTGCTTAATAGAAGAGAATCACTCCGAGGAGTCTGAAAGAGACAACGACGAGGAATAGGCCGACGTCTACGACAAAACAAGAAAACAAGGGAAGACACCAGCTGTGCGAACTCTAGGCCATCCCCTAAAAGATACGCCCTACGCAAGTTCAGTAGGAGAAGAAAATGAAGAAGTCTTTAAACTCACGACCAGCAGTGGCAAACCGTTTGTTGTGCCTGTGGAATTTGGTAACGAAGTTCTACAGATGAGGAAGCAAATTGATTTTTTGCATCTCAACCGGGAACACTAAGAAAGAGAGTTGAAAAGATACAAAGAGTTGCAGAGTAGCACTAGGCCCGATAGAAATTCGTCGATATCAGGTGCAAATTAAGCGTGCCTCACAAATTGCGAAAGCAATAAAGTACAGTTTCAGAACACCTTTACACAGCACTATTTTAATAGCGAGAGTTTTGGTCATGAAACTGCAGACTTAGGCAAGCAGAAGCCTTCTGGCCGCTCCACTCTATTGGCATCGGACTTCTGTCCAGCCTGGGGGGGGGGAGGGAGGAAACTACAAGTAGTGCTCAAGCGGCCGGCAGCTTCAACAATAGAGAGCAAATTCGCGATCTGGGCCAAGTAGTGCGTAAGTGGGATCTCAAGTTCACAGGGGAAGGCAAAGAGAGCTTTGACGGCTTTTACACAAAAGTACAGGAATGCCGGGAGTTCGTCAACCTTTCGGACGACGAAATGCTTCCAGCGGTGCCCGCGCTCCTAAGCGACAATGCGCTTCTCTGGTTTCGCAACGAGAAATTGAGATGGAGAACCTGGGCAGAATTCGTGACCGCAGCGAGGAAATGGTTCAACATCGGCAAGGGTTTGCAGCACAAGCTGAAGCAGGACACGCTAATGCGCCAACAATACGACGGCGAGCCAGTACGGGGCTATCTAACGCAACTTACGGCGATGTTGCGTCGATTAGACCCACCGATGGATGCAGAAGCAGAAGTCGATCTGCTTATTGCCAATATGAGGCCGGAACTGCAGCTGTGTATTAAACGGCATGAGGTGCGCGACTCGTGGGACCTGCAAACTCAAGCCGTGGAGGCCGAACGGCTGCTACAGGTCAAAGAAACCTTTCAGGAACCTCCAGCGCCAGAGTATTTTGCGCTACCAGAGTTAGCCTGTCCAAGAATAGTACCAGTGTCAAAGAAACCCAAGCCATCCCCAAAAATCGGCGCCGTAGATGCGAAGGAAACGGCCGACAACCCGACAATCTTGAGCCTGCTACAGAAATTGGTTATCGAACAAGAAGCCAACAGACGCACCAATGAAAAATTGCTGCAACAACTCTTTCGGGCAAAACAGGAAAGAAATGACTCCGGCCGGAACGGTGACAACCGAGAGAACGAAGAGGTAGAACAGCGGAAGACAACGCAACCAAGAAAAGAAGAGGACACGAACAGTAAAAAGCCAAGGCGCCAAGGGCGTGGCGTGGCGTCAGCGGAACGCACGCCAGGGAAGCCACGGTGCTTCGGCTGTAACTCTACAGAGCATCGCTTCCTGGACTGCCCCTGCAATCCGGGAAACGCCAACCCGGGAGCGTAAGCGAGGGAATTACGCTTCCTTGGGATTCACAACCCTCGTTTGCGAGCATTTCTTGTGCCCCTCAGCCCCCCCCTCCTGAAGTGCACCAGGAGGAGGTCCCAGAGCGAGATTGGGAAGAGAAGGGCCGGTGCTGGCTTCCACTCACGTTACAGGGGTACAAATTTCAAGCCCTTGTAGACAGCGGTGCGAAGCAAACGGTGATGGGCAAGATAGGCTTGCAACTAGCCAGCGCATGCGGCCGGGTCCTGAGCCCCCATTACGGACACGGAGCTGACCTAGCGGGTATCAGTGTAGCCCGATGTGCAGGCTATGTAGTCCTCCCGATAGAGTTCGCAGGACAAACGAGGGAGATCGAAGTTGCGATCCTGCCCGACATGAAGGACGATTGCTACCTAGGCATGAACTTCATGAGAGCTTTTCGGGTAGTCTTCGATGCATATGCAGGCCAAATTTTGCGAGAGAGCGAGAGATTTGACCTTGAGATCGCGGCAGTTGAATCAGGGAATAAAATTCAACTGGCTTCAATCGGCCTTGCTGACGTGACGCCCTTGGAAAAGGAGCAAGTCCGCCGGCTAGTCGACAGCCTTACAAGCGATGAAGCACCTCTTGGCTGTACTTCGTGGATCGAGCACGATATTGGGCTGACCACGAAAAAGCCGATTAAACAACGTTATTATCCAGTGTCAGAGAAATTGCAAAAGGAGATGCACGAGCAAGTGGATGAAATGCTTAAGAACAAAGTGATAGAGCCGTCGGACAGTAGCTGGTCGAGCCCTGTCGTGATGATAAAAAAGTCAAATGGCGATTATCGCTTCTGTGTCGATTACAGGAAAGTAAATGCTGTGTCAGAATCGGATGCGTATCCTTTGCCATACATGGAGACAATTCTGCGCAAGCTTCGCAAAGCTCGATTCATCTCTACACTGGATTTGAGCAGCGCGTATCACCAAATACCGCTGTCCAAGCGCGCCCGCAAGATCACCGCGTTTACCGTACCGGGAAAGGGCTTATTTCAGTTTTGCAGAGTGCCATATGGCCTGAGTTCAGCCCCGGCCACGTTCCAGCGGCTGATCGACAAGGTGATTGGTCCTGAACTCGAGCCCTTCGCCTACGCTTATCTTGACGACATTATTATTGTCACCGAGACTTTCGAGGAACATTTGAAGTGGCTCGAACACGTACTTAAGAGGATAAAAGCCGCGGGACTTACAATCAATAAAAAGAAGAGTGAGTTCTGTCGTGAGGAGGTTCGCTACCTTGGAATCCTTATAAACCGTGAAGGCCTTCGCCCTGATCCAACGACGATTGAGCCCATTCTAACTCATCCGGCGCCCCGAAATCTAAAGCAGTTACGTCACTTTTTAGGCATGGCTTCCTGGTACCGGAAGTTTCTGCCTGATTATGCTTTTGTCACTGATCCCATGACTCAACTACTGAGAAAAGACTGTAAGTTTGAGTGGACCGAGGTACAACAGAATGCTTTTGAGCATGCGAAGGCTCTTATAGCCTCGGCACCCACGCTACAAAGGCCCCTCGTCGACGCGCCGTTCACTATTCAAACAGACGCCAGTGATGTTGGACTTGGCGCCGTGATCACGCAAGAGGTCGACGAGCAGGAGCGAGTGCTCGAGTATGCTAGCCACAATTTAACGCCAGCGGAAAAGAATTATAGCGTGACAGAGAAGGAATGTCTCGCTGTGCTCTGGGCTATACACAAGCTCCACCCGTATGTAGAAGGAAGTCACTTCAAGGTCATCACGGACCACAGTAGCCTCCGGTGGCTGCGCAATATGCATAACCCGACCGGACGACTTTCGCGCTGGGCACTAGAGTTGCAGAATTATGACTTCGAAATAGAGCATCGAAAAGGCGCATTAAATTACGTGCCAGATGCGCTCTCACGCCTGTACGAAGAAGAGAAGGAGCTTCCTATTGGAGCGATGACTCTTACGGATATCACGCGAGACGCCTGGTTTAACGCCTGGTTAAAGAAAGTCAGTCGCTCGCCCACCGATTTTCCGCGCTGGAAAATCGTTGGTGGACAACTCTATGTGTACCGCCCTGACCCCAAAATTGACGATACACTGGGTGACTCGGACGCGTGAAAGCTTGTCGTACCCGAGGAGGGGAGAAATAAAGTGCTGAAGGAGTGCCACGACAAGCCATTTGCAGGCCATCTTGGTCGAGAGAAGACCTTCACGCGCCTGGCCCGACACTACTACTGGCCTAAATAATATCAAAGCACAGCCAAGCACGTGAGGAAGTGTCGGGTCTGCCAGCAGCTTAAAGTAGAACAAAAGCTGCCAGTGGGTCTGATGGGCAGGCGCGTAATTCCCGGCCCACGGCAGGTCGTCGCGGCCGACATCATGGGTCCTTTACCACGCAGCCCGCACGGATACGAGTATATTTTGATTTTTGAAGATCTGTTCACTAGGTAGATTGAGTGTGTACCCCTGCGAAAAGCCAATGCGAAGGCTGTACTAAGTGCCTTCGAAAAGAGAATTATTTGGCGATTCGGTGCGCCACTAGAGCTCCTCACCGATAATGGAACGGAGTTTAAAAACCGCCTAATCGACGACTATTTGCGGGAACGGAATATTACACACTGTTACACGCCCGCATACCATCCACAGGCAAACCCAGTGGAACGAGTCAATAGGGTCTTCAAAACAATGATCCAGTCTTTCATCGAAAAAGACCACCGTACCTGGGATAGAAAGCTTGCCGAGCTCGTGTTTGCCTACAATACAAGCAAACACCAATCCACAGGCTCGAGCCCGGCCCTGCTTAACTACGGCCGCGAGCCACTGGCTCCGAACGCTCTGAAGCGACAAGCGGACCACACGGCAATAAACTCTCTCGGTCAGCAAGTCATCGAGGAATGGAAGGATCGAATGACTCGTCTGCCACTCCTGCACGAAGAAGCCTACGATGCTGCGAGGCGAGCCCAAGAGCGACAGGCCGAGTACGATAATGTGCGCCGGCGCGACGTACAATTCCAGGCCGGTGATAAAGTCTGGAAGGAGAATCAAGTTCTATCCTCGGCCAGTAAGAACTTTACGGCGAAACTGGCACCAAAATTCGTTGGCCCGTACACCATCCTTAAGAATACCGGCTCCAACTCATATGAGCTAATGAACGCTGAAGGCGTGAAAGAAGGCCCTGCTCATGTGCAACAACTGAAGGCCTACTTGACAAGTGAAGACACTTCAGAGAGTGAAGAAGACGAAAAATCTGCAGAGTTATCCCTACCACTGTTGGAGAACGAAGAACCGGCGAAGCGCGACCCGCCGGAAGCGATCGTAACTGCGGGAGATATGTGCGATGAAGAGTTTGTGAATAGTAGTCGGGGCCACCGGCGAAAAAGGCCCCTCGCAACCCCGAAGACCAATGCCCCGCCGTCGAATAACCTTGTAAATCCTTGCGAGTCTGCGGGACCCGTCAAGCGGAGACGCGGGCGCCCGCCTAAAAACCCGGGTGTACAGGCCAACGAGTCGACAAAACCTGAGAAAAAGGTAGACCAACCGCTGCGGGTCGACTCGCCAGGGAAGCGCAAGAGGGGGCGCCCGAAGAAAGCCGCTGCGTCGGCTTACTAGTTGCGCGCTCCAATCCTTTTTATTATTCTTATTCCTACACCGTTCATGCGTCATTTCATACATTTCATTAATTACTCGCATAATTGTTTTCATCATTTGCCTCATCTATTTTTCACTACCACCTTTCAGTAATGGACCAAGCCCCTGAGAACGAGATAGAAGAACGGCTGAGGGGTACGCACTTGGACGAACAAGAGAAGCCCGATGGTGGCCTCCAGTTACGTCCCCATTGAGCCACTGGTCGTAGACTGGCTAATAGAAGCAGATGACCTCACGGCCTGCCTCACCCGCCTAGGGCCATCCTGGCCGGACTACCCGCTATCCGACGCAGAGGACGCTGACCGGCCACATACACACGCAAGAACTGACGAGGTGGGATCCCTCGCCTACGTGGATGAGCTGGGCATCTCATGGGCTGACGTTCCCGTCATGGACCAGTCAAGCGAGAGGTATGGGACCACAGGAGAGACGGTCAATACCGAGGATGCCGCAACCACGGAGAAACCCGATAATGCAGTAAGTGAATGCCAGGTCGCTGAACCTATGGAGTTCACCCCTACGGAAGACAGCTTACCTGCCCGTGGGAATGAGGAGGCCACTCCGGCGATCTCTCTGTGCCCGGTCGAATTATCGCAGGCCGTCGGCCCCGAGAGGAAAGCCTTCCTCGACCGTACGGGCTTTGCCGTCAACGCGATCGAGCGTAATACACACACGACGCGCGTATGCTTTTGTACTAGTGCAGACAATATAGTTTCTATTCTGTTGATCGTTAAATGTTTGTTTTGCTTTGCGTGGGCCTTTCCTTGCACGAAGCCCTTCCGGCTACTCTTTCCTTACAGGTTTTATCCATAGCAATCTTGGCGTCCAGAAGGGAGCTGCAAGCTGGGCATCGGCCTTATCCTGCCGCCTCCGCGGGCTCGCACGTAGACACCAACGCGCGAGCATCCTGAGCTGAGCCAGAGCTGAGCTGGCCCCTCAGCAAGCAGACGTGAACGAGGAAAAGCGGACTCGTTGTCCGCGTTGTAACGCGAGTGTGTCTCCGCGGGTGCCCGGGAAACCAGTCCCGGTCAGAGTATCCCTAGTATTAATTTGTGGCTATCGGGGCCATAAATGAATACGGACACCCCGTTACAGTGTGTACGTATGTGCATGGTAATACAGCTTATAGTGACTCACTAGTCACGTATAGACACAGAGTGACCATTTTAAGTTTACCCCCCCCCCTTACAATTATTTTCTTAAAGTCAAATCATGCTGAAAGGCCCTACAAGTAGATAAAATTCGACGAGGAATCTCATGGTGCAATTAAAATTAACATAAAATAAGCCGTTTCCAAAATAAAAATAAAAATTCAATGAAATAATTTTGTTTAGATGGTATAAATAGAAAAATTGAGATATCCGAATTTTTTTTACAAAGGTAGTCCCTTTGTAGCATGAGTTTCGACCTCGTCTAATTTGTCTAATTAATATTAAAACACAAAATTATTTTAATACGACTCTCCTGTATCGTGACTTGGCGTTCCAAGTCACGTCTGCAACTTCGCTACGTTTGGTACAATGCTCTTGCATTTCAGGGATAATGCATTTCACTGATACATTCAGGTAAAATGCGATAGCCTTCTAAATTGCACTTTTAGTACAAATAATGTGATAAAAATTATAAATAATCAATGGGCTAGTCACTTGTAAGTGATTTTTCTTCATATTTATTGCGGTTTAGTTATCAAATTCTTTTACTTTGAGAATTGAAACACCCAAAAATATTAAATAGAAAATCCGCGATAAATGTATAAACGAAAGCGTATAATATTTTGCCTCAAGGAATCTGCGATAACTATGCAAATCAGAGGTATTTCACATTTTCACCTCAGGAAATCGTATTGTATTGCACCTCAGGAAATCTGCGATACCCGGCGTACTCAGGGCGTATCGCACTTTACCTCAGGAAATGTGCGATACCTGAGCGTATCGTATTTCACCTCAAAAAATCCGCGATACCCGGCGTATTCAAGGCGTATCGCACTTTACCTTAGGTAATCTGCGATAAATTAGCGTATCGTATTGCACCTTAAAAATTCCGCGATACCCGGCGTATTCAAGAGCTCAGGTAACCTGCGATACCTGAGCAATTCAAAGCTGTATCGTATTTCTCCTCAGGAAATCTCACATTCCTCAACGTATCCAAAGCGTATAGCACTTTCCCTCAGGGAATCTGCGATACATGAGCAAATCAAATCTGTATCGCATTTCACCTTAGTAAATAAGACTTGAGTCTATTGCACTTTACCTTAGGAAATCCGCGATACCTAAGCGTATTCAAGGCGTATTGCACTTTACTTTAGGGAATCTGCGATGCCAGAGCAAATCTGTTTGCATTGCATTTTACCTCAGGAGGTCAGCGATGCTAAAATAACATCAACAATATTAGTGGCAGTGATTCTTACTTTTCTCGTTCTACTACCATCATCATCAGAAAGAGCAGGATGTTCACCTACAGGTCTATCGGGTGCCAGGCGACTGGGGTAGTGATAGGCACGACCAGGGCTTTCTGGCCAGAAATCGTTCGGCGAGCTGCTCGCCAATGCTGCTTTTTTGCAAGCACTCAAGTTTTAACACGAGTAGTTCGCTCGTTAAATTTTTTTTTTATTCTTTTGACATTTTTCTGAGGCATTTGCGAGAGTTTGGATGATGGGTTTGAAGGATGGGGGATTTGTACTGCCAGTAGAATAAGTAATAACAGTGGTGGACGTTTTGGCATGGCTTACGCATACATTGCTGTTACTACTGATCAATGTGCCGCGCAATGCGCAATAAATAAAACATATCTACTGTGGCAAACATTTTTAAAGTTTTTTCATGTTTCACTTCTGAAATTCTGCTTAAGTTAACATAATTACGAAATGATATTATGATGTTATGAAATTATATCATTCAATTGACACGATTGGCTTTTTTACCTTATTTATACGTATCCAAAGCCACGAAGCAGCTGCGTCTCTTATCTAATACAGCTCATGGAGTTTTTGATCATTCGATAGATAAATGCACAGTTAGGGAAAAAATGTATATCTTGTTAATCGACTACGCGATCTGGGCTAACCATAGCACCCAAGTAGTTTGCACCTGTATACTACTAGTTGTATGCACAGTTTCAAATGTTTATTACTTTATTATCTTTTTATGCTTATTAATTTTTTATTTTTTTTTTAAACTTATATTGAGGAAAAAGCACGCAGTTTGATTCTGGAGTAGGATCAAATCGGTCATCTTCGTATAGTTCGTTGTTACTACTTTTGTTTATGGTCTCGTGCGAGGAAAATTAGCCAACTACTAGCACACATTAAGTGTACTTTTGAGATATCTACCACTGAAAAAAGCATTTGCCACCACCGGAAAGGCTCTCGTACACCTTCCAGGGCCCTACGCAGATAGGAGTCGCGTGATTCTCGAATATTGCGCTTGTAAGTCGTGACGCAGCGTACGGTAGAGCCTTGGACGTGCAGGATTACCTGTACGCTATGCTGACTTATAAAAGTGATCACGAGCTCTGCAACGTTCTCTCATTTCTGCGGTGAACCAGGAGGAGAGGGAGTGGTAGTGCAACTTGCTGTTCACCAAAGGGGCGCTGACGTACAGCTCTGCGAGTATAATCATACACCTGCGGAAAGCAACTCATCTACATCGGAATACGGTCCTTTATGAGAGGTGGGGGAGGGGGTGAAAAAGAAGAGCATAAAATGTCGGGAGAAAAGTTACGAAAATTGCGGATTCTGGACAGTGACTCGACGGAAGACATATGTAGCAGGTAATCGATAAAGATGAACTCATGGTCGTTGATATACGGGGCGTCTAAAGTAGTGTAGTGGAGCGTACTAATTTGGCTACGGAATAAACCAATAGAGCATCGAGCCAGTTATGATATGATCCATGACGATGGAATGCCTGTTAACACTAAGAGAAAGAGAGAGAGAGTGAGAGAGAGCTGCTGGACAAAACTTATTAGGCTAATCGTATAAAAAAATACCTGTAAGAATAGTTTAATACAGCATGAAGATAATTTTTTTAATCATTAAAAAATAATTAGTTTCACTGAAAGTTTTATTGATTTGTTTAAGTTGATGCTCATTGAGTTCTTTGATCGCTTTATCATAAAAGTTAATATCTGTTTCAACAATATTTTTTCTTTCTTCTTTCAAATATATTTCTGAAAATGGTTTAATGTTATGTTGCTTTTTGATCACTGTTCCACGTTTATACTTAGTCAAAGGAAAAAAGTGCACCTGTATTCGTCGTTTGTTTGACAATCGTATTATTGTTGGCCAGAAAGCTGAAGAATCGTTTATAGCCAAGCAATACATACCAACATGGTAATTCAAACGTCAATTCCTTTTAAACACTTGTGACTTCGTTGTCTCGTCTTTTGATGTCATTTTATGAGTGGGCTCAGAGGTACTTGGTAGCAATTGGCTAACATCTTTTCGTATTAATAATGGCACATCTAGTTTCGTAGCTTCATTATGGCGTTCTCTACTAGCGTTTTTGTTCTCTTTAAAAGGTGCCTCCTTGCCTGTACTATTAGCTATTTCACAGCTGTCGTCAATGGAATCATTTCTAGTCACAGTATCAGTAGCCTGCGTGTTATTCTCTTTACTGGCTTTCTTCTCTCTTGTATTATTAGCTGTCTTTTCAACTACACAACTAGCGCTTTCAGGTCCATCGAATTCACGGTTCGTTTTACCTACACTAGCAGCTTCCTTACCAACAGCTTCAGCTTCGTTATTAATTACACTGCTGTTTGCTTTATCCTCGTTTTCAGCAGTGGCCTCCTCCTCCAAGCTGTTAATAAAGGGCAGATATAATAATTTTATAATTTTTTATACCTTCAAATTTTTTTTCTATAAGCTCATTTATTTGAGAAATNGATTTTTAAAAAACATATTGAATTTTTGACAAAAATTATGAAGGAAAATCCAATAGCAAAAAGGGACAAACGTTTACATCAAATCACAAATGTACAAAAACTACCAAATTATAAAATTATTTTTTAAGAAAAACCGGCCAGTAAAAACAAACGTCCAATAAACCATTAACGTCAGAATGCGATGCTATCATAGTTGTAAACTCTCAACTTCTAAAAAGCTTCCATCTTTCTGTATACCCAAAAGAATTACCTGATTTTTATCCTAAAAACATTTTTTGATAAAATATCTTGTAACATCAATCAAATGGTGCTTTCATTATTTTTTCCCTTAGGAGATTTAGCATGCAGTACTGTTGTTCCCTCAGAAGATTAAGGATGGAGAACCAGTTATTTTAAAAATAACTTAAAGAAGAGTAAAATACTAACTATGTTACAAAATTATTTCTACAGACAGTCTTACAGATCAAACAAAATACATTTTAGTCTATTATTATATGAGGGACAGCTGACACAACAATTTTTTATTCATTCTTACATCATGATTAAATATAACTCTTCAAATTATTTGAAATATGGACAACAAAATTTAGGAATTAAATTTTATCAAGGTTTATAAAACGCAACTGTTCATAGTGCATTCAACATTTCTAAAAATTTCGAGACAAAGGAAAAAATTAGAAATCTTTTCATACTGTTATCTACATACATTGAAAGTCCAAGATATATGCAGGAATATTATCAAGATGCAATGTCTATAATGAGAAAATGTGGTCGACCAGATTTATTTGTAACAGTTATTTATAGTTCTAAATGAAAAATGTAAAAGTTAATTTTATTAAAACTTCTTAAAAATATGATACCAAATAGTATTTCAAACATAACTGTTTGACTATTTTACTTTAAATTAGTGTTAGTTTTTGATAACAACGTTAAAAACTATATATTTAGTAAAGTAATAGCATACGTTTACACCATTAAATTCCCAAAATATGGCCTACCTCATGCACATATTTTAATAACTTTACGTCCTGATAAAGAAATTATTACACCTGAACGAATTGATGCAATGAATTCAGCTGAAATTCCTTCTGGTAATCCAAGCTTACATAATTAGTGATTAAACACATGCTTCATGGACCTCATACAGAATAAAGTCCTTGTGTGATTGATAAAAAATCTACGAAAAATTTTCCAAAATCTTATACAAACGTAACTTCATTCCAAACGAATAGTTATTCTGAAAATAAAAAAAGATAATACTTCCTAATACCATTTTTATAAACTTTAGAGAAAAGATCAAATTTTAGTTAATAATTCAATGTACCGTATAATAAGCTTTTATTGATGAAATATAAATGTCATACCAACGTCGATTTCTGAGTATCTATTAAAAACATAAAATATATTAATGACTACATACGAAAGGGTAGTAAAAATTTTAAAATGAGAAGTCCAAGACGAATAAATATTTGGTGAAATTAATAGTTACGTTGATGCTAGATATGTAGATCCAATGGAAGCAGCTTTGAGATTAAAAGAATCGCCAATTTGCGGTAAAAGTCATACAGTTTTAAATTCATCTTTTCACCTTAAAAACAAACAAAAACTTGTATTTAAAGAAAATAATATTGAAACTGTTATGGAAAACTATAATACACAGTTAACGGCTTGCTTTAAATCAAATAAACATTATGACTTTGCAAAATCTATAAAGTATGTGAACATTCCAGAATACTACAGTTCTAATAATAAATTAAAAATTTGACAAAGAAGATATAATGTAATAAAAAATGTTGCAATAGGTAGATGAAACTAAATATATCTAAAAGAATACGAAAAATTTTTTTTTAAACTTATATTGAGGAAAAAGCACGCAGTTTGATTCTGGAGTAGGATCAAATCGGTCATCTTCGTATAGTTCGTTGTTACTACTTTTGTTTATGGTCTCGTGCGAGGAAAATTAGCCAACTACTAGCACACATTAAGTGTACTTTTGAGATATCTACCACTGAAAAAAGCATTTGCCACCACCGGAAAGGCTCTCGTACACCTTCCAGGGCCCTACGCAGATAGGAGTCGCGTGATTCTCGAATATTGCGCTTGTAAGTCGTGACGCAGCGTACGGTAGAGCCTTGGACGTGCAGGATTACCTGTACGCTATGCTGACTTATAAAAGTGATCACGAGCTCTGCAACGTTCTCTCATTTCTGCGGTGAACCAGGAGGAGAGGGAGTGGTAGTGCAACTTGCTGTTCACCAAAGGGGCGCTGACGTACAGCTCTGCGAGTATAATCATACACCTGCGGAAAGCAACTCATCTACATCGGAATACGGTCCTTTATGAGAGGTGGGGGAGGGGGTGAAAAAGAAGAGCATAAAATGTCGGGAGAAAAGTTACGAAAATTGCGGATTCTGGACAGTGACTCGACGGAAGACATATGTAGCAGGTAATCGATAAAGATGAACTCATGGTCGTTGATATACGGGGCGTCTAAAGTAGTGTAGTGGAGCGTACTAATTTGGCTACGGAATAAACCAATAGAGCATCGAGCCAGTTATGATATGATCCATGACGATGGAATGCCTGTTAACACTAAGAGAAAGAGAGAGAGAGTGAGAGAGAGCTGCTGGACAAAACTTATTAGGCTAATCGTATAAAAAAATACCTGTAAGAATAGTTTAATACAGCATGAAGATAATTTTTTTAATCATTAAAAAATAATTAGTTTCACTGAAAGTTTTATTGATTTGTTTAAGTTGATGCTCATTGAGTTCTTTGATCGCTTTATCATAAAAGTTAATATCTGTTTCAACAATATTTTTTCTTTCTTCTTTCAAATATATTTCTGAAAATGGTTTAATGTTATGTTGCTTTTTGATCACTGTTCCACGTTTATACTTAGTCAAAGGAAAAAAGTGCACCTGTATTCGTCGTTTGTTTGACAATCGTATTATTGTTGGCCAGAAAGCTGAAGAATCGTTTATAGCCAAGCAATACATACCAACATGGTAATTCAAACGTCAATTCCTTTTAAACACTTGTGACTTCGTTGTCTCGTCTTTTGATGTCATTTTATGAGTGGGCTCAGAGGTACTTGGTAGCAATTGGCTAACATCTTTTCGTATTAATAATGGCACATCTAGTTTCGTAGCTTCATTATGGCGTTCTCTACTAGCGTTTTTGTTCTCTTTAAAAGGTGCCTCCTTGCCTGTACTATTAGCTATTTCACAGCTGTCGTCAATGGAATCATTTCTAGTCACAGTATCAGTAGCCTGCGTGTTATTCTCTTTACTGGCTTTCTTCTCTCTTGTATTATTAGCTGTCTTTTCAACTACACAACTAGCGCTTTCAGGTCCATCGAATTCACGGTTCGTTTTACCTACACTAGCAGCTTCCTTACCAACAGCTTCAGCTTCGTTATTAATTACACTGCTGTTTGCTTTATCCTCGTTTTCAGCAGTGGCCTCCTCCTCCAAGCTGTTAATAAAGGGCAGATATAATAATTTTATAATTTTTTATACCTTCAAATTTTTTTTCTATAAGCTCATTTATTTGAGAAATATTTTTATTTCAGAAGATCAAATAAAAGTGAAAAAATTACTTTTCAAATAATAAGAAATTAGATATCAATATTTATTATTATTATTTTTTTTTTGCTACAAGAAATTTATTACAATGCTAATATTATACAATAATATGTAATAAAGTTAAAGAAGTTAATGATTTATGAGTACACAAAAAGAAAATCTTGAAGAATAACAAAAACTATGCCTACCACTGGGCGTTAGCTTCCTCTTCATCCGTTGTACTAGCTTCCGTTTTACTGTTAGTGTCATGGTGTTCTGTGTCAATGACTGCATCTTCGTCTTTTTCCTCGTCTACACCTTCGTCGTTCTCTTCGCTGTAACTTTCTTCTCCTTCATTAGAGTTTGCCATATCCCGTCGATAAATACGAACGCCAGCAGTATCGTATACTATAACAATTTTTTTATTTATACATATAAATATTTATTTTTCGCAATGGTTCCTACAAATACGCGCTGTACAGATAGTTTTTCAGACGTGCTAGTATACACGAAAGCCAGGTATTAAACTGAGATTGCTTTGTCGTTCGAATACATGACTGTTGAATAAATGTAATTACATTAAAATTTACTTGATGCTCACATAATTTGTATCAGTCGAAGAGTTGCGCCCTCTCGCCATTCCAAAGTGGTATTCTTATAAACATCCAGGACGTAAGTTATAACGGATTCCGCGATTGGCTTACTAAATGCAAGTAAGGCGCGCATTTTTTGGATCTGAGGGTTGTTCACAGATCTTGTTCCTGATGTCAATGGCACCAAGACGTTGTATACATCTCGTGCTAGCTGAGGCCCGCATCGAATGCACTTATTAAAAGAAGCTACAGTAGCTGGCACGTGGCTGAAATATTCGTAATTAATAATTGATAAAACAAGAGCGACTTTATTTTTACTCTCTAATAGTAAGATTCGATTTCTGAAGTAAACTAACCTAAATCTCGATATTCGATTGGATGCCGATCAAAATATATGTATTTAGCAGTTGCCTTACATATTTTAATAAAGGGAAAAAATACTACTTACGTATAAACCCATGCTACAGCCAGAATCCCCGGATGAATGATGTAAAGATTTCTATTCATCAGATCATCGTAGAGTTTAATAAGGACAGTGCGGAAAGCGAGAAAAACTTTTAATGAAACACCCGTAGGCTTGCATCCAAACGCTGCATAAGCACTTTTAACTTTTTTCAAATCTTCCTCCAAAAACTGTTCTTTAGTGTACATGCTTGCACATAAAAAGATTTGCAAGTGATTAATTTTTGATGTATAGCCATTGGTTCGGCAATATCCAGTTGTTATTCTTGGGTTCACCATCTGTAGTATGTTTATTATTAAATAAAATTTTTTTTTTTAATTTAATAAACATAAAAAAAATTACTGTTCATACCTCTAACAGCACGAGAAACGCAGGTTATTCAACTGCAATTGACGTTCAGAAATAAACAAGTGGTTGCTAAGGATGAACATTCATACACGATATCGAGTTATCGAATGAGCTTTTATAAATTATATTTTCAATTTCAACTATCTCATATTTGCCGCCTGACTATACGTGACGTATGTACACAAAAGTCTTTTGGTCATGCTGTAGACGAAAAGAAGAGAGAGCGTTGAGCTATTTCTGTGCAAATAACTGCGTGGGCCCATGCGATGTCAACGAAAAGCTGTCAGCCAAAAACGGAGGAAAAAAAAAAAAGATGAAGCACTGGATCATTAGTGACGTTCTTACTGAGCTGCATGAAGCAAGAGTCTCTCGTCTCTAAATCCGAGAAACATGTGTCAACAAAAGAGAGTCCTGGTTTACTACTGGGATACTTGCAAGCTGATATGCTGGGTGCAAGAGCCAAAACTACCAATTAAACTTATAAATTATAAATTAAAAAATTATAAAAGTGTAAATGATAACGATTTAGAAAGAACTATTGATAGTAGTCTTTGTTACATGAGCGCCAGCGCCACCGAGGCTATTTTGCCGCCTGAGAGACCTGCAGACCAGATTTCGCAGATTTCCTCAGATGGAGTGCGATATGCTTTTTCCTGACAATCCGAACCAGCCAGCATAATAAAACGCTTTAAAAGTTAATCGACTTTGCCCCCTTAAAAATTAGTACTCACGAGATAAAAAAATTACAATCTTTCCATCGAAAATGTTTGCCACAGTAGATATATATTATTTATTGCGCATTGCGCGGCACATTGATCAGTAGTAACTGCAATGTATGCGTAAGCCATGCCAAAAAGTCCACCACTGTTATTACTTATTCTACTGGCAGTACAAATCCCCCATCCTTCAACCCCATCATCCAAACTCTCGCAAATGCCTCAGAAAAATGTCAAAAGAATAAAAAAAAAATTTAACGAGCGAACTACTCGTGTTAAAACTTGAGTGCTTGCAAAAAAGCAGCATTGGCGAGCAGCTCGCCGAACGATTTCTGGCCAGAAAGCCCTGGTCGTGCCTATCACTACCCCAGTCGCCTGGCACCCGATAGACCTGTAGGTGAACATCCTGCTCTTTCTGATGATGATGGTAGTAGAACGAGAGAAGTAAGAATCACTGCCACTAATATTGTTGATGTTATTTTAGCATTGCTGACCTCCTGAGGTAAAATGCAATGTAAACAGATTTGCTCTGGCATCGCAGATTCCCTAAAGTAAAGTGCGATACGCCTTGAATACGCTTAGGTATCGCGGATTTCCTAAGGTAAAGTGCAATAGACTCAAGTCTTATTTACTAAGGTGAAATGCGATACAGTTTTGATTTGCTCATGTATCGCAGATTCCCGGAGGGAAAGTGCGATACGCTTTAGATACGTTGAGGTATGTGAGATTTCCTGAGGAGAAATACGATACAGCTTTGAATTGCTCAGGTATCACAGATTCCCTAAGGTAAATTGCGATACGCCTTGAATACGCTGGGTATCGTGGATCTCCTAAGGTAAAGTGCAATACGCTTAAGTATCGCGGATTTATTCAGGTGAAATGCGATACAAATTTAATTTGCACAGGTATCACAGATTCCCTGAGGGAAAGAACGATACGCCTTAGATACGCTTAGGTATCGCGGATTTCCTGGGGTAAAGTGCGATACGCCTTGAATACGCCGGGTATTGCGGATTTCCTGAGGTGCAATACGATACGCTTTTGTTTATACATTTATCGCGGATTTTCTATTTAATATTTTTAGGTGTTTCAATTTTCAAAGTAAAAGAATTTGATAACTTAGCTGCATTAAAAATGAAGAGAAATTACTTACAAGTGACTAGCCTATTGATTATTTATAATTTTTGTCACGTTTTTTGTAGTAAAAGCGCAATTTAGAAGGCTATCGCATTTTACCTGAATGTATCAGCGATATGCATTAATCCTCAAATGCAAGAGCATTGTACTAAACGCAGCGAAGTTGCAGACGTGACTTGGAACGCTAAGTCACGATACAGGAGAGTCGTATTGAAATAATTTTGTGTTTTAATATTAATTAGACGAATTAGGCGAGGTTGAAACTCATGCGACAAAGGGACTACCTTTGTAAAAAAATGCGGATATCTTAATTTTTCTATTTATACCATCCAAACAAAATTATTCCATTGAATTTTAATTTTTATTTTGGAACCGGTTTATTTTATGTTAATTTAAATTTTACCATGAGATTCCTCGTCAAATTTTACCTACTTGGAGGGCCTTTCAGCATGATTTGACTTTAAGAAAATAATTTTAAGGGGGGGTAAATTTAAAATGGTCACTCGTATACATTACAAATTGCCGTGCACGTGTACAATAAAACGCAGTTAAGCTTGCATGGGTAATTGATACTATTGGATACACACTACACACTTCTACAGTAATACTGTAGTAACATGCACTGTACACAGTTAACAGTATACACATTGACACATGGCAAAAAACTATATACCAATATAGTACGTAGTTACTCATAGTTTTTTTTTATATATTATAGTGCTCTACGTCCGGCTCCTTTATTAAGGACACTTCTATGAGCATTTAGCACTTGGGAAAGGGACAAGGAAAGGGATAGGAGGCCCCCCATTACTGGAAGGAGGGTAAGGGAAAATTAGGCAATTTTTGCTGCGAGAAGGTTGCCTAAACCCTCCTCGAGGAGCATTGCAAGGTGAAAAAGCACATGTGAGAATGACAGAGGTACTTGCCCGAAAAGTCGCACTGGCTGGCAATCGAACCACGGTGTCCCGCGTGCTGACCCATGGCCTAACTGACTGAGCAACCGCGCGCTCTTACACATAGTTTTTTTTTTTTTTTTTATATTCATCATCGCCCCTTAAGGGCTCAGACATGGCTATTTTGACACCATAAAGTGTATTTAGCCATACGTTGGGTTTAATAACAGTAGGAGGAAACGGTAGATGGATCGGTAGGTTTATTGAAGTACAACTCCCATCCAGAAAAAAACCTCATTCAATGATGAAATTTTTGTCCAGAGTGGGATTTGAACCCCGGCCATCAAGATCTGTAGGCAGACACGCTACCGACAGAGCCATCATGTGGCTTCTTACACATAGTTAAAAGTTACCTCGGTACCTTGATAGCTCAGTACCTGAGTTACCTGAGTACCTGCCTCGATAGTTACGTACTTACACCATTAACCCATACATATGCGTTGTGATTCAAAATTCTTCTTCTTCTTCTTTTTCTTCTTTCAGTGGCTCGGAACTTACTGATCACTCCGAATACAAAGTCTGTGTAGTCATTACCGGGTAAGGTTGTAATGCTTCAGGTGGGAAAATTGAAGCATAGTGAGAGTGGACTCGTTCTACGAAGGAGTGAGTATCTCGAGACTGATGAGTAGGGGCTCAGCACTGTTTGCAGGCAGTCGATTCGAAATTCAAATGCACACTATTATGCGTTTTGCGCAGCGGCTGCCGTTAGACAAGGAGAGAGTACTTAGGCCATATGCATACCCATACTACCATATTCCGCCGCACCCCGCCGCGCCACCAAGCTACTCTCTCTTTCTCCACCACCAGTCAATACAGAGTGGGCTCCCCCTCTCCTCCCGCCACCTTGCCTATACTTCATTCTCCCACGCTCACACACGACTCTCTCCAGGGATCGCCTTGCTTTTAAACGAATGCGATCTGACGCGAAACCAAGAATTTATCCCCATCTTAAATCGTCCAACGAGCCTAAAAAATTTTTCACTTTAAAAATCATCAATTTTTTTTACGTGGTTTCCGAGATTTCGTTATTTATGATGCGCGTTTTCATTTTGACCGCGGCCGCTTGGAAATCCTGGAGGATGTTAAGGGGCATAAGATCTACTTTGTATTTAGTTTTCAAGTCTTAATATTCAAATGAACGTGAGTTATAGATTTTTAAAAAAATGGTCCAAAAAAGAATTTTTTGGCAATTTGCGAAAAAATGGCTGGGCCAATTTATTTCCACTAGAGTTCATTTTCTTCGTCTTGAAATTGCGCATCTTTTTCAACAGTACAACTTTTTTGCCCGATTCTCCAGTTTTTTTCTAGACACCAAAAATCATTTTTGACCACATTTACCATTTTTTATGGCCGTTAGCTGACACAATTTGAAGTCTAAAACTATTAAGATTTGTTTTGAAACCAAATAACTACCACCATGATTTTTTCGCGCTAGTAGAAATTTTTTAAAACTAACCATTTTTTGCTGATTCTATCCTACTAATGGTGATGCCGAGATTTCCGAGCACAACGTATAACAGTCGAAAGGATCATCAGCTAATGTCGCGCTCTGTGGTTTGTTTCACACTGTTCTGCTTACTTCTCTTCGTGTACTGCTGTATTCGGCACTCGGCACCGAGCGTGAGGGCCCGCAAAAGCAGCCGACACGCTGGCATTAAAATTACCAATGTCAGTTTGTCATGATAGCAAGTTAACTGTTTACGATTATCGATGGTTCACTACAAGCAATGCAAAATGTTTATCTTATTTTCATTTAACGGTACGAATGTTTAACAGTTAATATACTTACACAACAATGAATGAACGTTGCAGCGATAGAGACGCTGGCATTCTTTCTTCACCATACTGCAAGGGGGCACTTCTATCACCTAGAATTTATAATATACGCTTTACATTTATATTTATTTTCTTGTAATAAAAAATCCATCCAATAGACAATTCAAGGGTACACATTTTTTTATACATAAAAAATTCCTATGTGAAACACGAAAATTCAAATTTGAACGCCACGCGCGGGGAATGGGCGTCTAGTACGTTAAGAAAACGCTAGAGCACGTTCACCCAAAGAAGGGAAAACCTGCTACTCAAAAGGAAATAATGTTAGCATAAAAGGCACCAGTGCGCAATGAAAAGCAAGTCCTCTTCCAGCGAGCCTGGGACGTGGTATATCCGTTGCTCACCCAGACCTGGAACTTTCCCGTGCACCGGTACATTACCGCGACGAGCACAAAGAGAGAGAAAGAGACGAAGTACGAAGGCCGATAGCTGAAAAGTAAGTTGTACACCACCAACAGGTAACATTTCCACTAACCGGTTTCTACTTGGACTTTCGGTGCTCGACCGCTTTAAGCGTGGAGACGACGCATCCCCAAGTAGTCAAGGCACTAGGGTTAGCGACCACGTTCTTAGGCGAAGTTCCTGGGTTGACGACTTGAGCAGTGCTCAAGACACCCAAGGGCCCTGAGAACGACCTAACCTTACGTGACTTGGTAGGATAGGTAGTTACCTAACACTAACTTTCCGTGGTTGTAATAAAAATTCGTATTAGTCTAACCTAACGTGTTTAAGCAGAGATATTAAGGAGGGAAAATTCAAATTGTCATTTATGTAAAATTCTCTATTAAAAGGGCGGATGAATTTTAAGTAAATAATCAAGTATATTACGTAATTTTTTTATTTATTATTAACGTAAATAATGGCGATTACTCAAATATAATTAACACATGTAGAAATTGAAGACATAATTTCCTTAGAATCATATGACTGAATAAATATGAGGTAATTAAAAATAAATTGATTGTACTTATTGAAGCAAACCTTCCCCTCCACGTAAGATTGCGAGTTCCTTTTATAGTTTAAGATAAAAACTAGAAAAATAGCTGTTAAGATTCCAAATCGTTTATATAAACTAAGAATATTGTTTGTACCCCAAAAAGGGGCAGGAATAAATAAAAAAAAGATATTAGATTAGAGAAATATTGAATAAGTTAAAAAAGATATTAAATTATTAAATTAATTAAATTAAGGGAATATTCAGGAGAATTCAATAAAGTAATAATCAATAAACAATTGCTGTATATGGTGCAGGAATTAATTGATTATTCAACAGATAAATTTTGAAACTTAATAATTATTTTAAATATTGTATATAATCAGCAATCTGAGCAATTTCGCTCTTTTACACAGGGCAACGAACCCGCCCTCCGACATATAAACACTATCATTGTTTGTGTGTTGGTTCCTAATCTTAGAGTTTCCTCGGTACAGATAATATTCTTAGCCGATTGCTACCACCACCAATTAACCGGGGTTATACTTAAAGAAAGGGAAGTCGTAATACTCGTCTGCTATGCATCTACACCTACAGTTCGATGAGTTCAATTTTTCAATCAAAACGCCGTTTTATAACGACAAAGCATCTGCACGTATGACAACAAGGTAAATTAGGGTTATTTAAAACGATGTGTACTAAGGACTGCTGTACTAACGTGGTATCACAGGGCCTATACGGTTGCTCGTCAGTTCTCTTCGTAAACATGTATATCTATGTAATCATTTAGTACTCGAAACCCTGTAAGCAGATTTTCTTAATTCAAAATTCATTTTATTCGTTTTTGATTGTGAAGAGGGGTTTAGTAAATGAGTTTTGATTTTTGTAACAAACTTTTTTTAAATTATTTTCTCATTCTTTAAAAAATTAATTTGTCTTCTGCGTTAAACACTTTACATGAAATTTTTTCTTATACACTCACATACATTTGTACACTAATTGTTTGAAAATTTACTGTAATGCTTCCACCTTACAAGTTACCTTTCCCCCTGGCTCATTTTCGAGAAAGCAATTTTAAGTGACGGTATGATGAAAATTTTTATATGGACCTCGGCTGAAAGTAAAGAAGGATCAGATCGTCCGTATACGCTAGGTAACCAGTGCTGACAATGCCATCTGTTGGCAGTCAATTTAAAATTCGGTGTCGCACAAGCGAGTACGCCTATACATAGCCATCACGATTAATAAACCGTTTTATTTTTAAGTTTGTTATTCAATGAGGTATTTATAAGGTACAGAATGTATTTTTCCGACAAAAGTTGACTACTAAGAAATGGGAACTATACATTTGAAGGTGAAAAATACAGTTTTAACTATTCAGGGGAGATGCGGGTGTGGCTGGCAGGGTGGGTAAACCTGGCACCCTTAATTTTTTCTTGATAAAAAAAATATTTTTATTCAAATGAACACAAAAACAATTATTCTAAACATCTTCTTAATTCCTCAGTAATTGAAAAGTCACAAAAAGTGACGAGAAAATTTCTTAGGTAACTTCAAAATCACAAGTAAAAAATGACGATCCTTCGATTTTTTTTTTCGTTGGACAAATGAAAACAAAAATGTTTTAGGCTATAAATTACGTACCATCTTATTGATTAAGTCATTAACTTTAATTTGCGATTTCTTGCAATATTGTTCTATGCAAAGAGAAAAAGTTATGTTAATTTCAAACAAATATGTCAGGTGGGTCAGCAATAACCTGGCACCTACAAGAGGGCACAGCTGGCTCGAGAAGCCTCCTGCTAGCTGCAGACGATAGGTAGAAGTAAGCACGTATACTTACTTAATCTACAATATAAACAAACCACAACTCTACTTTTAGTTTAGATTATTGCACTCAGATTTAAATGTAAGGATACAAATCTAAAATTTAGGTCAAAGTAGATCAAACAAAAAAAATTTTTCAAAGTATTTTTTTACATATTTTAAATTATTTTTTAAGTGTTACTTAGATACATGTTTGTTTCAAGAGATTATATACTGTTGTATAAGACGTTGCATTTAAACTATAACCGAAGATTCAATCATTGTGATAAATAGTTGTGATAAAAAAATCGATAAAGGTATTACACGTTTAGTTAATTATTTAATTTGCAATTTCTTTATTACTCGATATTTATCATGTACCTTTTCTTAATTATTACATGGCCGTGTATATCTATATAGTGGTCAGCTTCTATTGCCAGTTCTGCCCCATCGTCCTGCCCGCTCTGCCCTGCAAGTGGGCACAACTGGCAGTTTTTAAGGAGCTTGGTATTCGTTCGATAAAAAGGAAAGTGAATGAATTAATGTTTGTTTTTGAACAAAACGCGCAAGTAAAGATAACAACTGACTTGATGGACTTTTGGAGTTTAACTGCTTTATTTTTTTGCATAAAGTCGACCAGAAAAAAAAACAAACAACAAGATATCGCTATGACAACGTCTTTCTTTTTCTTCGCATACAATATCAATTTAAGTATATATATATAAACATACATGCGATTGCGAGCGTCTCGGTAGCTTTCCGTCCGCAGGAAAGAATTTGTATCTTTCCCGCCCCGTAACTCCACTTTGCGGCCCCGGACGATACCAAGACCTCCTTCACCTTTCGATCGCCGTGCTCGCTTAGCCTCACAACGACCACGTAATTCTCATTGTGTTGAGACGCCGCTTACAACCTTTTTTTTTCTTAAAAAATATTAACTAGCTTATAAAAAAATCAAAGTAACAGGAACAATCTTGATTAAACTATTACATTCCTTTCGATTCATGTTAAACTTTAAGATACATTTTTTGTAATACAGTAGTTAGTTAAAGTTAGAGTGTCAGCCACACCTGCATCTCCCCTATATGTACGATTGTTTCGTACGCTGTTTCAGCTATTTCTCGTGCAAAAGGTACCAAGGAGAAAAGTCTGTCGTCTGCATCACGAATGATTCTGTTGTTATTACAGATTTGAAATTTCGATGGCTTTTCTGATATTTTTGTAATTTTCGATCTAATGGCCTTTTCCAAATCGATGGCTCACTGATTTTTGAATGACTACTTTTTAAATTTACTCAAATGCAACATACTTTATGAGTTAGTGAAAAAAATTGTACAAACAATTTTTTATTTTTTTGACTTAAAAAATTTATGTAAACAAAACATTTACATAACCTTATTTTGTATACCTCTATTTGAACATTATAATCATAAGCATTCGACTTTTCGCTCGCAGCCCCAGGGGTTTCTCTTGAAACCCATCCTTTTGAACAACGAGTCTGATCGTCTTGAATTTCCTCTAAAGTGTTACTAACATGAAAAGACCTTTTAAGAGGCTTTTTTTGCAAAAAACGTTGGTTTCTATTTTTTGAAATCCTGATTTTAAGATAACAACCAAATTTTTAGCTCTACAATTTATATTTTATTTTAAATTTACAAATAAAAACCATTCATTTCTGTTGGCTTTGCTATAATGCAGACATTTCGACACCACCGCTGTATTCATTGTATTCAAATGAAAAATCCTGCAGAAGGTGGCGTTACTGGGTTTGCGCCAAAGATAATAACCTAGCGTGTATTGTAACACGAGGTAAAGCCGAGACTTCTTTTACTGCCCTAAGTGCAATCTAAATAATCTTTCGTGATTAAAGACCTCCAAAACGTCTAAAAGAATCGAAATTAGTGATTTCAAAATTTTCACCATTACAAAGCGTTCTCGTTTAGGAAGCAAAATTGTAATATCAGCTTTCGGTTGATTTTTGGTAAGTTATGGAACTAACTGTTTTTATTTATTTAAAAAAAAAATTTACATTCAAATGGACTTGAGAAAAAGTAATATTAACAAATCTCAAATGCATGATTTACATTCAAAAGGTTTTTAGACTTTAAAAGTGTATGTATCAAGTTAAAAATCTTAGCTCATATAATACAATAAATGTGGAATTTCAAAAAATTTAACATGTAGATACAGTTTAACCTTCAGTCTCTCTTAATATTTTACGATAGTGCAACGGTCTTGGGAGTTTTTCCAGAACAAAAAAATTACCTTGGTCACCTACGATCTTAGAACTTTTTTTCCCATATTTCTCTTGAAGAGCACTTTTAGGGTGTTTCAATTTGTATAACATCAGCCGCGTTATATCTGATGCTTTGTGTGTGAGTGCTTGTGTCGAAAAAAACTATAAAGCGAGATACAAGCCGAGAGATCCGTACATGTACTGTATGATTCAGGTGCGCATGCTCCGCGCTCGACTTAATGCGGCTCCGTTGCAACTTGCAAAGGCAGTCCGCCCGCCACGCTTGAGCAAGACGGTTCAGCAAAACTGCTGCCTCTCCGAGGTTCGTGCTCTTTTAAATTGGGTTATGTTGGCTTTGGCTCTCACAACCAACGGTTTAGTTTTCTTGGTGCTTTTGTACACCAATACTTGCGTGACTCATTGATTGTAAAAGAAGTCAACCTATCATTAATTTTGTTATTTAGAAGAGACAGTGGATTTATTATCTTGCAATCTATTATTAATTCATAAGCTGTGACATTATTGCAACTTGGTGCGGCAAGGTGGGGGGGGGGATATTTTTTATTGTGTTTGAGTTCGATACAATCGAGACTTTCAAAAGGGGTCCCTCTCCGTCTTTGTTATATAGGCTTATCTCTCACAGGTGTGATTTTTCTCTCTATTCTTAATTACTTTATTATACTGTTTACTTTGATATACCTACATATATAAATACCTAATACAGTTATATAAATAAACATTTTGTATATCGATCGAAATTGGAAATCTCGATACTGATCATCGATATCACGATATGTGACTAAGAAAAAAATTCAGTGTCGATGTAATAATTTTTTACAAATTCACTCATACCATTGTCTTTAATATTTATAATCATTTTAATTAATAGTTCCATTTTGTCCTCTTCCTACAGTTTCTAGGTTCCTACCGTACGTTCGTTTGATAAATCCATAAATATTTTAGATTTTCGTTTTCAACAAGCAATTCAATTCTGTCGACTTCGATATTCAATCGATCCACATCAAGTTCGATTGTGTGTACGATGACACTGCGATCCCTCCGCTCAGAAGTACACTAGGATTGTGTTATAATTGCAACTTTCATGGTTTCTTTATTTAAAATACATTACATTAAAGTTTATAAATGTGTGAGTTATTTATTTACTAGAAGAGATTCAGTGTTCATTAGTGTCCTGTTCTCCGCTTCCTTAACTCCCTCCAGCTCAACGAACAGTCAAATAATACAGTCCACACAAAGGTTTAATCCTGAACACAATTAGAATTTAAAAAATTTTGAAACAGCGATGCTAAACGTTTCTCTAATACGTTGTGTCACAAAAGTTATTAGCTAAAAAAGAGTTATGGAACTAGCCCAAATCAAAATTTTTGAAATCTCAGAAATACCCGTAAAGTTGAAAAAATGTTTTGTTTTTCGGACTTAAGCTACTCAATGAAAATAGAAATGACGTCATTGTTACTTAAGACTTCGGAAAAAATTAAATAGTTAACAACTTGACAATTGATAACTGGAAGGTGCTAAAAGTTGTTTTGTAATGTCTTGCCATAAATAGCAACACATTCAAGAAATTACACGGCTGTATCAGTCAGAGTTTTAGGAAAATTAAACCTTTTTTTAACTTTAGCAGCCGATGGCAAGTTAACAATAGCACTTACAGAGTTTGGGTTAAGCTTCAATTTTTTTAGACTGAATAAGGTACAACTTGTGCAATTTATGTATTAAAAATGCGCAGGAACTAATATACAAGCAAAAATGTGAAGAAAGACGAGGTTTTTTTATTTTAATTGTTAGCGTAGGTACGTACGGATTTAACGCATCGTGTTCTATACTGCAACATACATAGGAATTATTTAACACTGCTCCTGCATTTCTCAAGCATATATTCAATTTTTTGCCCACTAGACTATTCATTTATTTAGGACTTAATGGATTAGAGCTTCGATCTCAGCTTAAAAACTATAAAAAACTGGACAATAATTTAAAGATGGTTTCAAGATAGTTTAAAAATATTTTAAGGATAGTTATTTTTCGTACATAGATTATGGATTTCATGCATTATAAATATTTCTAAGGTTTTGAGCCTTGTAAAGGTCATATATTTTTTTTTCAACAAAACAAATAAAATTTTGTAATTAATTTGACAACAAATATTATAACCATGTTTAAATTAACTAATGTGATTGGCGTGTCAATACTAACTTTTATGACAATTAGTCTGGTATTCCATGGCATCCCTGATTTATAGCATCATTCTTCATAAATGTCATGGCTGTAATCAGGATCTTTTTACTTTCAGCGGTTTTCAAATATTTAACGCCATCAAAGAGAGCTACTGGACCACCATTTACAATCCGAATTGTCTAATTCATAGCTATTTCAACTTTTTCCGACAATGAATTTTATGACTTTAAAAGCACTTTTTTGAAGTCCTACTAACTTTTGTTTGGGTCTAATACTTTCCAAATTAATGTTTTAAGAATATTCTGATCAAGGGACTTGTAAAAAGGTAATTTCGAATTAAATGAGTATGAAAATGTCTCAAAGTTCTTTGGGAACATGAATTTATTTACAAATCGTATAAGTCAAATAAAGTTTCGGGGTTTGAGATACGTCGAATTCTTCGAGAAATTAGGATACTCCTTAGCAGATACCAGGATGTTTGTGCTATCAACATCGCCCAGGATGAAAAGTAAGTGCTCTGTGGGTACTCGTTTTCTTTATCTATAAGTCCCCACTATACGTTTTTTTCACTGAATTCTACTTTTTTAGACCCTGAAAAAAGTTACAGCAAAAAAACCGAGGGCGAAAAATACACAACATTTTTCGAAAATTACAATTTCACTCTACCAGCTGTTACTTGGGTATATATTTATTAATGAAATTTGCTCACAAACCAATCAAAAGCTTTCCTAATAAATTTTAATTTGAGCCCTGATAGAGTTAAAAATGCTAATCAGGTTCAAAGACTATTTTTGGTTAATAGACTTATTACTTTCGACTCTATTAATATTTTTTTTTAGATCTTACTTCAAAGCTTATTACAAGTACTTTTGATTGCTTTGTGAGCGAATACTTTAACTTTATCTAACTTTGTGGAGAACTGAGCTACATTAAGTTTCTGCGCATATGAATATTCCTAAAATTCCCGAGAAACGTCAAATAAAATACTGTAAAATACGCAATTTTTTACTTTCATGACACAAAACTTGATGCAGCTCAGCTCTTAACAATGTTAGAGCATTCACTCAAAAAATAATTAAAAGTGCTTGAAATGAGCTTTAATTTGAGCCTCGAAAGAGTTAAAAATATCCATTTGTTCGAATGTTACAGAGCGATGTAATTGCAAATTTAAATAGCCTTGATTTTATCAACTAAAAATCGTACCAAGATTTTTTATCATTTTGTAACCTAAACTTAAATTACTCGTAATTTTTATCCTGATAAACATTTTCAACTCTATCAGGGCTCACATTAAAATTTATTTAAGTACTTTTAATTGTTTTGTGTGCAAATTTCATTAATAAATCTAGACTCAAGTTATAGCGGAAAGAGTGAAACAGTAATTTTCAAAAAATTTCGCTTATTTTTGCCTTCGGTATTGTTGCTGTAATTTTTTCCAGGATCTTACTTCCAGAGCACTTACTTTTCATCTTGGGCGATGTTAATCGCATGGTAATATTTTTCGAGTAAATAATAATTAAAAAAAAAAAAAGTTTTGCTTTCTTTTAGAGATAGCATTGTAAAGAACGAAAATTTGATTTTCCACGTTTTTACATTCTTGATCACAAAGAACATGTTTATAGAAAATCTTTTCTCTAGATGTGTGGGCGAAAAAGCGTTTAACTTCCTTGACTTGAAAATGGCACAAGTTTTTACAGGGTTTACGGTTTGTTTTAAAAGTTGGTATGTATATTTTTGACATGAAGACGGAATATTCTATATATTTTAAAACTAAAATAATAAAACTCATAAAATGCTTACAAAAAAATTTAATATAAAGAAAATTCAAGAAAACCAATTGCTTTCTTAGAGACTTTGATCAATCCATTTGGAATCATTTTTAAAAATATGAGGTAACATTAACTGTCAAACATTAATGTTGCAGGCGACAATATAACGTCTTACGGTATCTGAATTATTTGCACTGTTTAATTTTTTTGCACAGTTAAAAACTCTTTACCCTAAAATTGGTAGAGTGTTTTACACCTAGCTGCTTTAAAAATAATTAATTTACAGTTATTATGAGTGAATTTTTAATATTCATTGAGAAAAGTAAAAATGGTAAGTTATTATAAGGGTTTACCAGTCACGTATCATCAAAGTGCTCTGGAGTAACCATACAGACATACTGTTTATAATGTTCGTTTGAAGGGAAGAAGGAAAGGACTGGTCAGAGCGTACAGGTCGAATGAGTTAAGCATAATTAAATTTACATCAAATTCATAACATTTATTTTACTGATATTTTATCGTTAAGTGAGATGATCGCACGCTTATCGAGTTAATAGTGACAACAGTTATTATTAGCGCCATCGTAAAACACTATATAGCGGGCAAACAAAATTAGGCACAATTAAATTGAAAAAAAAGTAACACAGCGCATTCGAACGCAACATACCAGCTGCACACAAACGAAATCAATCAAATAGTAAAATAATCACCAGTCACAAAGCACACCCACGAAGCGCAAGGCGAAATACAATAATAAATTAAAGGTGCAATATATGCATACATATATAGTCTGTACCACGCAAACGCTTGGGACGTAGCTATCGCTGCGCGTATCTTGTACGTTGGCCAAAATGGCGGCGAATCGCGCTAGACAAGGGAACGCATACCTGGGCACGCGCTGTGGCGATGCGGCGGGAAATATGGCGTCGGCCTGTACCTTGTATACGAAGGTCTTGTGCGTGGATGATGATGACGACCACTGCTCGGGTTGGCTTGAGAGCTCTGCTTGGCCAAGAGACAGATGGACGTTGCTCGTCAATTCACTCGGGCTCGAGAGTGTGGTAATATGGCGGATGGCCACCGCGTGGCCTGGAAACTTTAGACACAAGAAGAACAGCGTCTCAGGCGTCGTCTATGCAGCACATGTAGTGTCACACGGAAGGGCAGCTCCCGTGGCCTGCGAGGAGGGACAGCCCCCGTAAGCAGCTCTTTGGGAGGACAGCTCCCGATCAACGGAAAAGAGTTCAGCTCTTTGTTTCCGAGGGCGCAAATGGCAGGAAAGTTCGATCGCGTGAAAACGTTTCGTTCGCGTCGACCTCGAGGTGCTCTGTTACACGGCAACAGCTCCTGCTTGCTCGAACTTCGAGTCGCTACTGCCCGTCCCACGCATTCTCCCTTCTCTCTCTCTCTCTCCTCCCTCTCTCTTTTCAGTCCTACCTAGCCCCTCCTACCTATTCGCTTTGTTGCCTGCTCTCCCTTCTCTAACCTGAACAGCTGTAAACTTTTTATGTATGATGTTAACTGTAAAAAGGAATAACGAATATTACACATTCGTTTACGTAGATATTCATTGCTTAGCAAACTCAAAAAAGATAATCTTACATGCTTAATTGAAATTAACTAGTATCCTAGGAAAAAACGAAGTTTTGGATAAAGGGATTGATGCCTAAAAATTAAACACAATTTGTAACAAACTAAATTTATGTACACTGATAAACCGGGAGAGACAAATAAATTCCATTAGATTACGGTTATCGGCATTTGCACCCGTCTACCCCAATTCGGATATGTAGAATTCTAAACATATATGTTAACTTTTAGAGCATAGTTGGAAAATGCACT